>JADBJO010001383.1:22500-50000 GCA_016801955.1 Conus betulinus | reverse complement strand
AAGCGTTAGGAGCTTTTGATTGATTAATTAATCAACTCGTCGAGTAGCTTGGCTAACAGAGCGGACCAAACTGCACTCTGCTGAAATGAAGTGGTCAGATGCGGCTGGAGTCTACCTGCCAAGCAGCTCAATAGCGGAGCCTGTTACGGACTAACATCTGAAAGCCTTAGGGGCTTGATTAATTAACTGGTCGAGTGGCCAGGGTAACAGAGCCTGCTGCACTGCCCACTGCTAAGTGAAGCGGTCAAATGCTGTGGGGTCAACTGGACAACCAGATCGATAACGGGGCCTGTTACGTGCCAACTAATGAAGTACTCTTCACAAGGCAATACGGCGTTTGTCCACGTTGACGGGTGGGGCGATGGACCCAACTCCAGATCTTTCAGTTAAAGAAGCGAAGGGTTCAAGGCAAAGGAGTTGGGGAGGTGTGTGTGTGTGGCAAGTGTGGGGGGGGGGGGGGGGGGGGGGATGGATGAGGAGGGGGAAGGGATGGAGGAGGGAGGGTAGGCAGGCTAGGGAGTGAGGTTGTTTGATCTTTGGTGTCCTCAGCTTCCTCTCATAATTCACCCCATGACTCGGTCTGCCGGCTGAATGAGAGCTAAATGCCTAGAGTTCTCTCTCTCTCTCTCTCTCTCTCTCTCTCTCTCTCTCTCTCTCTCTCTCTCTCTCTCTCTCTATCACACACACACACACACACACACACACAAACACACACACACACACACACACACACACACACACACACACACACACACACACACACACACACACACACCCCTTTCCCTCCCTTTCTCTCTCCCTCACCTCCCTCTCTGTCTCTCTGCCTGTCTGTCTCTTTCTCTTACCTCAGCGCTCTCTCTCTCTCTCTCTCTCTCTCTCTCTCTCTCTCTCTCTCTCTCTCTCTGTGTATCTGTCTGTGTGTTGCTGTCTGTCTGTCTGTCTGTCTGTCTGTCTGTCTGTCTGTCTGTCTCTCTCTCTCTCTCTCTCTCTCTCTCTCTCTCTCTCTCTCTCTCTCTCTCTCTCTCTGTGTCCTTAGCCGCCAGGTTTCTTCTCATCTGTCGTTTATCAGCAAGCGTAGGCGAGCGAAGATATGGAACAGATCATGGATGTAAGACATGATTTACTGCCATTTTATTTACTACACGTTTGGAGGAGGGGGATAGGGGGGAAGAGAGAGAGAGAGAGAGAGAGAGGGGGGAGGGGGGGAGAGGTGGGGGAGAGGCAGGTAGAAGATGGGCCAGGTACTGAAGGAAAGCCAACAGATCCAGGCAACGAGCACTTTGTACTAACCACAAAAGCAAGTCCTTACCGACTCACGTGTGAATTTCTGCGCATTACAGAAAGTACTATGGAAATGGCTGTGGAAAGAGAGACGGATGAGGAAGATGTGGTGGAGGGGTCGGATAGGGCGGGGGGTGGGGATTAGATTGAATAGTGTGTGTTGTGTGTGGGGGGGGGGGGGGGGGGGGGGGCATTGAATTTCAATCCTTTTCTTGATGTGCCATGTTTCATTTTGAGAAGTTTCGAGGTTGCTTTGTACGTCTGCAGTATCGTCAGGAAATTGGAGCAACACTTTCAGAGACGCCTCCAGTCAGTGGATAAAACTGGGCTATGTGGTCCCAGTCTTCCCAGTTGAGCCCTTAGGAAACCACTCAGAGTAGGAGCCGGTCAGTACAGGGCAGCAGAACAAATCCATCTCACAAATACATGACTCTAATAGGAACTGATCCCACGGCCTCCTACTTCGGAGTCCGCAACGCTAACCACTAAGCCACGGCGGCTGGTGTATCAAGTAGCTTTACGTGCTTGTGGAGCAACCCAGTGCAGATCATCACACAGGAGAAAAAAATGTGCACAATACATGAGCCAATACACTAAACAGTGCTGGAAGATTGTCTGCAACATTGTGCACAGAGCACCAACTTCGATTAATCACCCCCCCCCCTCTACCCCCACCTCACCCTCACCGCCCCTCACCCTCACCTCCTTCCCGTTTCTGGATCTTCCATCTCTTCCCCATTTTCTTACCATCCACCCTTATCTGGCGTACTAATTGCTGTTACGTCATATCTAATCCACAGTGACAGAGAGAGAGAGAGAGAGAGAGAGAGAGAGAGAGAGGGGGGGGGGGGGGAGAGAGAGAGATGGCGACGACAGATAGACAGACACACCGAGAGAGAGTTGGCAAAGTAGTTGTGGTTATGGTGACGGTAAGAGTTGTGGTCATAGTTGTAGATGTGGTTGATGAAGTGGTGTTTATGTTGTCGCTGTAGCTATTGTTGATGTTGTTTCAGCAGACGCAGCAGGGAAGGAGGAGGAGGGGAGGGGTATTGTCAGTGACAGCACAGGCTGCATTAGCAGCAGTTGCCAACGATTACATCCCGAGTATTGAAGGAGCGCTAATGGCTGACAAATGACGGAGCTTAACTGTGCCTGTCGTTGCTCTATGAGTTTGAGTTTGTGAACTACCCTAGACTCTCTGCTCTTTTTTTCCCTAACCCCTCTTCTTCTTCTATCCCTCGCTCTATCTGTCTGTCCGTCTGTCTGTCTGTCTGTCTGTCTGTCTCTCTTTCTCTCTCTCTCTCTCTGTCTCTCTCTGTTTATAGATATATGTATGTCTCTCCCTCTCTCTCTCTCTCTCTCTCTCTCTCTCTCTCTCTCTCTCTCTCTATCTATATATATATATATATATATATATATATATATGTGTGTGTGTGTGTGTGTGTGTGTGTGTGTGTGTGTGTGTGTGTGTGTGTATTGTATATGTGTATATATATATATATATATATATATGTGTGTGTGTGTGTGTGTGTGTGTGTGTGTGTGTGTGTGTGTGTGTGTGTGTGTGTGTGGTGTGGTGTGTGTGTGTGTGTATGTGTGTCTGTGGTTGTGGCTGTGTCTGTGTGTGTCTGCGTATGTGTGGCTGTGGCTGTGTCTGTGTGTGTGTCTATGTATGTGTGGCTGTGGCTGTGTGTGTGTCTGTATGTGTGTCTGTGTGGCTGTGGCTGTATGTGTATGTGTATGTGTGACTGTGGCTGTGTCTGTGTGTGTCTGTGTATGTGTGGCTGTGGCTGTGTCTGTGTGTGTCTATGTATGTGTGTCTTTGCAGCTGTGGCTGTGTCTGTGTGGCTGTGGCTGTGTCTGTGTATGTGTGTCTGTGTATGTGTGTCTGTGTATGTGTGGCTGTGGCTTTGTCTCTGTGTGTCAGTGTATGTGTGGCTGTGTCTGTGTGTGGCTGTGGCTGTGTCTGTGTCCGTGTCTGTGTGTGTCTATGTACCTGTGTGTATGTCTGTGTGGCTGTGGCTGTGGCTGTGTCTGTGTGTATGTGTGTTTGTTTGTGTGACTGTTTGTGTGTGTGTGTATGTGTGTCGGTGTGTATGTCAGTGTGGCTGTGGCTGTGGCTGTGCTGTGAATGAGTGTGTAAGGGGTTGCGGGGGGGGGGGGGGGGGGGGGGGGGGGGGGGGGGGGGGGGCGGGGGGAGAAAAGAGAGGAAGAGGGAAAAAGAGAGAGAGAGAGAGAGAGAGAGTGTGTGTGTGTGTGTGTGTGTGTGTGTGTGTGTGTGTGTGTGTGTGTCTGTGCGTGTGTGTGTGTGTGTGTGTCTGTCTGTATGTATGTCTCTCTGCCTTTCTGTCTGTCTGTCTATCTGCCGTCTGTCTATCTGTGTGGATGTGTGTGTCTCTGTATCTGTGTGTCTGTGTGTATGAATGGGTAGAAGGGGGAAAGAAAGAAAGAGAGGGAGAGAGAGTTCGTGGGCGTGTGTGTGTGTGTGTGGGGGGGGGGGGGGGGGGGGGCGCTCGCGCGCGCGCGCGCGTGTCTGTGTGTGTCTGTGTCTGTGTGTCTCTGTGTGTGCGCGCGCGCGAGCGCTAGTGGAGAGACAAAGAGAGAGAGTTACCACAACAGATGCGTGTGTGTACAGTATGTGTATGTATGTCGTGCGTGTGTGTGCGTGTGTGTGTGTGCGTGCGTGTGTGTGTGTGTGTGTGTGCGTGTGTGTGCGTGCGTGTGTGCGTGCGTGCGTGCGGTGTGTGCGTGCGTGTGTGTGTGTGTGTGTGTGTGTGTGTGTGTGCCTCTCTGTGTGTGTTCTTTAGCACTGGCAGGCCTAATACCTACCCCCTCCTCTGTTAATGCGTACCATGTGTGTGTGGCATTAATTAGTGTTACAGCTCTTGTTTGGCGATCACAAAGAGCGAGCGAGCGAGCGAGCGAGAGAGAGAGATATACAGACAGACAGACAGACAGACAGACAGACAGACAGACAGACAGACAGTTTCAGTTTCAGTTTCATTGAGGAGGCGTCACTGCGTGCAGACAAGTCCATATACGCTACACCACATCCGCTTAGGTTTGAGACCACACTACGCATGATTTTAAGCTGATGGATAAAATGAAATAACAACTAAGATGAGACAATTGAAGAAGAGGGTTTCGTGGCTACGACTCAGCGGATGTCTGACCTATGCATTAGCCCAACGCGCTGGTCAGACCTTTAGTGCATACCTACCATATTTTTTTTGTCAGTTTCATCAGGGACGCGTGACGCCACCTTGATGAAACTGAAAAAAAGACAGACAGACACAGACAGACAGACAGACAGATACCCTTCTCAGCAAGTCAACAACATTCAATAATTGGCGTCTAAAGCGTGCGATATTACCGCGTCAGCCTTCAATGATACTGGAGGACAGATTTTGTAAGTGCAACGAAAATAAACTATTCATTTTTATCTCTCCATCATTCATTTCTCTGACAGTCTGAGCGACAAATTTTCATTGTAGCTGCTTAGAAAAACGGGGGCGATTATCTTACGCATACTATGTGAGGAGAACTGCGTCAACTGTGGTACTGTCGACTGTGATTTGTAAGTATCAGTAAAAACAATCATTTGTGAGCAAATGAACTTTGCTACTACTTTTTTAAAGAAAAAAGTCGACTTTCGGATTGCGTATTTCTGTTATTTCAAATAGTTTACTGTGTGAAACCTTCAAATCAAATTCAAAGTTGTCGAAGTGTAATTCAAGGGGAGATGACTTTCACGGAAATTTCAGCATTTTTTTTTTTTATGTTATGATCAGTTCCTGTGTAGTGGGTGCGCATTAAGCTACAGGGTACATGTGTGTGTGTGTGTGTGTGTGTGTGTGTGTGTGTGTGTGTGTGTGGTGTGTGTGTGTGTGTGTGTGTGTGTGTGTGTGTGTGTGTGTGTGTGTGTGTCTGTGTGTGTGTGTGTGTGTGTGTGGTGTCTGTGTGTGTGTGTGTGTGTGTCTGTGTGTGTGTGTGTGTGTGTGTGTGTGTGTGTGTCTGTGTGTGTGTGTGTGTGTGTGTGTCTGTGTGTGTGTGTGTGTGTGTGTCTGTGTGGTGTGTGTGTGTGTGTGTGTGTCTGTGTGTGTGTGTGTGTGTGTGTGGTCTGTGTGTGTGTGTGTGTGTGTGTGTGTGTGTGTGTGTGTGTGTGTGTGTGTGTGTGTGTGTGTACGCACGCGTGCGTATGTGTGTGTGTGTGTGTGACAGAGAGAGAGAGAGAGAAACAGAGAGAGAATGTGTGTACTGTGTGCGTGCGTGCGTATGTGCGTGTGCTGGCGCCATTTTGTTTTGGAAAGGGGAAGTCATTATGGCGGATGAATAAGGAATGCGGGGTGCAGTTGGAAGGGGGAGGAGGTAGTGCGGGATGGAAAAGAGGTTCATAATAATTCGGCACCGTCAGTTACGTTTGGGGGAAAATAGCATAGTATACTGGATGCTGGGAACCATCCAATGTTGTTCCGTAGTAGTCTGTACAAAGCTTATTATTACTCACGGCTATTATTCCTTCTTCCTCTTTGTCTCTCTATCTCTGTCACTGTGTCTGTTTCTCTAACTCTCTCTCTCTCTCTCTCTCTCTCTCTCTCTCTCTCTCTCTCTCTCTGCTATGTCTCTTTCTCTGTTTCTCCCTGTCTCTCTGTCTGTCTCTCTGTCTCTGTCTGTCTGTCTGTCTTCTGTCTGTCTGTCTGTCTCTCTCTCTCTCTCTCTCTCTCTCTCTCTCTCTTCACTTCCTTCTCCTCTCTCTCTCTTACCTTCTCCTCCCTTCCTCTCTCTCTCTCTCTCTCTCTCTCTCTCTCTCTCTCTCTCTCTCTCTCACACTCTTTCCAGCTCTTTCTCTCTTTTTGGACCTAAAGGTAATTTTCCTGAGTTTTGAGCCGCGTATGTTTATTGGAATGATGCCAAGCGAGCGTGAACGTTCTGCTGCTTCTGACACAGCTTTATTAGTTCATGATGGTGCTCACCTGTCAGTATGGTTCGGCATCACGTGTGTGTGTGTGGTGTGTGTGTGTGTGTGTGTGTGTGTGTGTGTGTGTGTGTGTGTGTGTGTGTGTTCATGCGTGTCTCTCTGTATATATCTATGAATGCATGTGCACATGCGTGTACATGTGTGCGTGTGCGCGTGCACGCGCGCGCACATATTCTTTGTTTGTTGTATTGATCTGGTGTTAATCTAACTTATAAAATCTGTCTCTCTCTCTCTCTCTCTCTCTCTCTCTGTCTCTGTCTCTCTCTCTCTCTCTCTCTCTCTCTCTCCAACTCCTTACCTCCACTCTTTTTAAGCTAATCTTTTAATAATCCATCCTTGTTATCATCCTTAAATCCCTTCGGCCAAAAGGACCGACTCCTATTTTCTGCCAGTGAATAAAAACCAGCACAAACATTCACCAACTGCGCTTTAGATTTTCATCTCACCACTACCACCATATCACCCTACCTGGTCATCCCCACCCCACCATCCCCACCTCACCATCCCCACCCTCCACCGTCCTCACCCCTCCTCATGTTCATCCATTTACTATGCTGAACACTGATGTGTATGTCTAGTGAATGGTTGAGATTTACGTCCTCACAGCCTAAGTTTTTCGGGACAAGTTTTCGCTGCAACTGCAGTACGGAGACGCTCGGCTTGGTGAAACGTTGTTGGCTGGCAGGTTGGGTCGAGGTTGGTGTTTTGCGGGCGGGCGGAGGGACCCGGGGTAGACGGTGTCGTCAGACAGGAGCCTGGGTGAAGGTGAAATCATTAGGACCACCGATCGGTCGTCTGAAGATTGTAGTAGGGTTGCGGTTGATGCTGTTGTTGGAGTCGTCGTGGCGGTTCCTGCAAAGCCGTCGTCAGGGCTACCGGGCGGCCGTCTTCATGCTGAGTGGCGACGGTCCTGTGCTGCGTGAGGCTGACTCGGGAGACATACGAGGCATGAGTCGCGCAACTGCTGCACGTAAGTCTATGCCCACTCTGCACCCATGGGGTGGGGGCGATCCCCCCCCCCTCCTCCCCCCTCCCCACGACCAAAGGGAGGGCGAGGGCCCTGCTAGACGTGCAGGCCACTGGATAGTTCGCAGAGTGGCAGCGCCTCGTCGCCAAAGTGCCCCGCCGTCTCAAGAGTCGTCCCCGGCGACACAGGCTAGTCCCGTCGTCACTCTTGGTGCGAGGAAGGAAATCGGTTCCGCCCCACACCCATCTGCCACCTGGGTGTTTTCTGCCGGTCGCTGCCACCTTTCCAGCAGGAGTGAGTAGTTGCGACAGCCGAGCCGTCACCGCTACTGTGTCTGTCTCCGGGTGCTGCTCTTTTAAAAGCTCAGTCAGGGCAATTTTCCCGGGCGAGTGAACTTTTGCCGTGGGACATAGTAGTCATTGACCAGGCCCAAAACTCATCGTCGACGTGACATTGACACACGTTGAGTGGTGAAGGTGACTCTGTGTCTAAGTGGGAAAAGGCATATGGCTGGCTTGGACACAAACGAAAACAATGTAAAGGTTTTAAGGCTGCAGTCAACGCTGAGCTGGTGAAGGGCCTTAGTCTCGGATATACAATGCCACCCTGTCTTTTCTTGATGCCCCCCTCTACCCCCTCTACCCTTCCATATGCTTCTTCCTCTCCCCCCTCCCCCATCTCCTCTCTTCCTTGCTGTACCTTCATACATCAAAATCTCCTTAGCGTGCTGTCTTCTGCTGGCTTTCTACCCTGAGGGTTACTATCTCCTAGCTTTCCCATTGCTTCTGGTTTTGTTGTTTTGTTTTTATTAGTTGGTGACTTACTTGACTTAGTCCTCTTCGCTCCTTGAGAAGCATAGGGCCTCAACAGCAACTTTCCACATCTGTCTGTCCCTGGCACAGGTCTTGATCTCCCCCCCAGGTCAGGCTGGAGGCTTTCAGCTCGTTTAGCAAGCTCCTCCTCCAGGTCTGCTTTGGGCGCCCTCGCTTCCTCTTGCCCTGCGGGTTCCACTCGAGGGCCTGCCTGGTGATGTTAGAATGTGGCTGATCCATGGCCACTTTCTCTTCCTGACCTGGACGTCCATTGGCTGTTGGTTTGCCCTCGTCCACAGGTCGGTGTCTGGCACTCTGTCAAACCATTGCAAGTGGAAGATCTTCTGGAGACATTTGTTGATGAAGGTTTGGATCTTGTTGGTGGTGACTCGCCAAGTCTCTGACCCGTAGAGTAGCACTGATTTTACATTTGAGTTCAATATTCTGTTTGGTGTTAATGAAGATGGTGGTAGAGCTCCATACGGGTCTCAGAATGGCAAGGTTTGGTGAAGTTATGGACAAAACTCTAGGTTTCTGTTTGTCCCTCCCCTCCTCCCCCCCCCCCCCCCCCCCCCCCCCCCCCCCCCCCCCCCCCCCCCCCCCCCCCCCCCTCCTGTGCTCAGCCTCTGCCTCTGTCTGTCTGTCTCCCTGGCTGGCTCTTTATCTCTCTCTCACTCTGTCTCTCTGTCTGTCTGTATGTCTGTCTGTCTGTCTGTGTGTCTCTCTCTCTCTCTCTCTCTTCATCTGTCTCTCTCTCTTTCACCCCCTACTCCCTACTCCTTACTCCACTTTTTTTTTGAGAAAATCTTTTAAACATCTAGCTTAATGATCTGTCCCAAATTTCTTAAGCTGGAAGGACACAAAACTAATGACACTCGAGTTTTCTGCCAGTGACAAGGCGAGCACAACATTCACAACCTGCACCACTACCATCACATCACCCCACCGGCTCACCACCCTTCCCCATCTCACTCTGCATCTACTTTATTTTTCTCAACACTGATTTGTCTGTCTACTGGGTGCTGCCTTTTTATAAGCCCAGTCAGGGACATTTTTCTGGGTGAGTGAACTTTCACCGTGGAACGTAGTAGTCATTGACCTGGCAGAACCTTTCGTCGACGTGACATTTACACATGCTGTGGCCCTATGTGTAAGTGGTCCAGGGGGGTTGCTGGCTTGGACAAACTAAAGCAATGTATACGTTTGGAGGATGCAGCCAAGACGAAGCTGGTGAGGGGACTTAGCCCTGCATTTATGGAAATACAATGGCACCCTGTGTCCTCTTACCATGCTGATACATACCCTGCACATGATTCTTCTTTCTTTTTTCTCCCACCTCTTCCCACCTTCCCTGCTCCATTCCCCCAAACCTCCCTGCACCCTGCTATCTTCTGCCAACTCTCCACCTTTTTTGTGACTGTCTTCTTGCTTTCTACCTGTCCCTCGTTTATTTATTTCCAGTTGTTCATTTGATGGTTGGTGATATTGACAAGTTAAGTTTCTGTCTGCCCCCATCCCTCCTTTGCTCTCTCTTTTCTCTCTCTCTCTCTCTGTCTGTCTCACCTCTCTCTCTCTCTCTCTCTCTCTCTCTCTCTCTCTCTCTCTCTCTCTCTCTGTGCTCTGCCTGTCTCTCTTTTTACCCCCCCCCCCCCCCCATCCCATCCTTTAAGCTAACCTTTAAATGATCTAACCTAATGATCATCTATCTCAAAATCCCTTGAGCCAGAAGCACAGGACCCAACAACATTCATATTTTCTGCCAGTGAAGAAGAGACCAGCACCACATTCACGACCTGCTCTTTGGATTTTCTCCTCACCACTACCACCACATCACATTACCTGGTCTTCCTCACCTCATCATTCCCACCCTTCACCACCCACCCTTCACCATCCCCACCCTTCACCACCCCCACCTTTCACCATCCCCACCTTCACTATCCCCACCCTTCATCATCCCCACCCTTCACCATCCCCACCCTTCACCATCCGTACCCTTCACCACCCCCACCTTTCATCATCCCCACCCTTCACTATCCCCTCCCTTCACCATCCCCACCCTTCACCACCCCCACCTTTCATCATCCCACACCCTTCACTATCCCCACCCTTCACTATCCCCTCTCTTCACCATCCCCACCCTTCACCACCCCCCCTTCATCATCCCCACCCTTCACTATCCCCACCCTTCACCACCCCCACCTTTCATCATCCCCACCCTTCACTATCCCCACCCTTCACTATCCCCTCTCTTCACCATCCCCACCCTTCACCACCCCAACCTTTCATCATCCCCACCCTTCACTATCCCCCACCCCCACCACCCCACCCTTCACTATCCCCTCCCTTCACCATCCCCACCCTTCACTATCCCCACCCTTCACCATCCCCTCCCTTCACCATCCCCACCCTTCACTATCCCCACCCTTCACCATCCCCTCCCTTCACCATCCCCACCCGTCATCATCCCCACCCGTCATCATCCCCACCCTTCACCATCCCCACCCTTCACCATCCCCACCCTTCATCATCCCCACCCTTCACTATCCCCACCCTTCACCATCCCCACCCGTCATCATCCCCACCCGTCATCATCCCCACCCTTCACCACCATCCCCCCTCCCTTCACCATCCCCACCCGTCATCATCCCCACCCGTCATCATCCCCACCCTTCATCATCCCCACCCTTCACCATCCCCACCCTTCACCATCCCCACCCTTCATCATCCCCACCCTTCACTATCCCCACCCTTCACTATCCCCACCCTTCACCATCCCCACCCTTCACCATCCCCACCCTTCATCATCCCCACCCTTCACTATCCCTACCCTTCACCATCCCCACCCTTCATCATCCCCACCCTTCATCATTCCCACCCTTCACTATCCCCATCCTTCACCATACCTACCCTTCACGATTCGTACCCTTCACCATCCCCACCCTTCACCATCCCCACCCTTCACCGTCTCCACTCTTCGCCATTCGATTCCCATTTCACCATCCACCCATCTATTTTTCTCAATACTGATTTATCCATCTCCTGAGTGCTGCCCTTTTAAAAGCTCAATCAGGGAAATTTTCCCAGGCGAGTGAACTTTTGCCGTGGGACATAGTAGTCATTGACCAGGCAAAACCCTTCGACGTGACATTTACACACGTTGAGTGGTGGCGGTGGCTCTTTGTCTAAGTGGGGAAAGGGTTTGCTGGCTTGGACAAACTAAAGCAATGTATACGTTTAGAGGATGCAGCCAAGACGAAACTGGTGAGGGGACTTAGCCCTGCCTTTATGGAAATACAATGGCACCCTGTCCTCTTACCATGCTGATACACACCCTGCACATGATTCTTCTTTCTTTTCTCGCACCTCTTCCCACCTTCCCTACTCCATTCCCCCAACCTCCCTGCACCCTGCTATCTTCTGCCAACTCTCTCCACCCTGTGGATTATTATCTCCTAGCTTTCTGCCTGCCTCTGGTTTTGTCTTAGTTTTTGTTGTTTGCGTGTTGTTTTTTTGTAATGGTTTGGGATATTCTTGACAAAAGTTTAAGTTTCTGGCCGCTTCCCCTTCCCCCTCCCTCCTCTGCTCTGTCTCTCCCTGTCTGTCTGTCTGTCTGTCTCAATCTCAATCTCTCTCTCTCTCTCTCTCTCTCTCTCTCTCTCTCTCTCTCTTAAACCCATACTCCACATTCCCATGAAGCCAAAAGGATGTAACACTCGAGTTTTTCTGCCAGTAAACAGACCGTACAACATTCACGACCTGCTTTTTGGATTTTCATCTAACCACTACCACCACATCACCCCACCTGGTCATCCCCACACCACCACACCACCCCCCCATACACGATCTGCTACCCACCTCACCCTTCATCCATCTACTTTTCACAATACTGATTTGTCCATCTCCTGGGTGCTGCCCTTCTAAAAGCTCAGTCCAGACAATTTATCGGGCAAAGTGAATTTTCGCCGTAGGACGTAGTTGTCATTGACCAGGCAAAACCCTTCATCGACGTGACATTTACATACACTTAGTGGTGGGTGGTGGCTCTGTGTCTAAGTGGAGAAGGGGGTTTTGCTGGTTGGGACCAAAGAAAAGCAATGTACAGGTTTCGAGGTTGCAGCCGAGGCAAGGCTAGTGAGGGGTCTTAACCACATAGTAATTGAAGTACAATGCTCTCCTGTCTCCTGCAGAGGCACATTTCCCTCCCCTCCCGTGATTCGTGTTCCTATTCCCTATCTTCTCCCACCTTACCTACTCCATTTATCAAAATCTCCCTGCAGTCTGCTATGATTTTCTGCAAACTTTCTGTACTGAGGGATGTTATCGTCTAACTTCATCTTTGCCTCTGATTTTTTGTTTTGTGTTGTTTTGTTTCGTTTCGGTTCAGTGATGTTATGGACAAAACTCTCTACGTTTCTGCCTGCCCCATCTGCTGCTCCCCTTCTGTGTTCTCTCTCTCTCTCTCTCTCTCTCTCTCTCTCTCTCTCTCTCTCTCTCTTTCTCTCTCTGTCTCTCTCTCTGTTCTTTTCTAGTATAGCATTTAATGATCTGAAAAAATTAATGAACGCCACATTTCTTGAGCATGAAGGACATGAAGCAACCTACGCTTGCGTTTTCTGCGTTTTCACAACCCATTCTTTGTTTTTTCTCCTCACCATCACCACCATACCAACCCATCACATAGTCCTCCCTATCCAGCCACCCCAACGCTTCAGCTTTCCCTTTCTACCTCACCTTCCCGTCCAGTTTTTGTTTTCATTCCGAATTAGTCCTCCTTCTCAAAAGCACACAAAAAACAGTTTTCCAGGTTGAAATAGCTTTCGCTATGGGACAAAGCAGAACAGATTTCTGATTGCCATTGCAATCATTCATCAGATCAAAACCCTTTGACGTGACATTTAGACGAATTGAATGATGTGGTGGCCCATCAGCCTTGTGGCTGAGTGGGAAAGGAGGGTTGTTAGTTTGGGCTAAACACACACACACACACACACACACACACACACACACACACGCGCGCACACATTCCACAGGTTTCGAGGCTGCAGACCAGGCAAAGCACGATCTCCATAGGAACACAATGCCATCACCTCCTCTCCAAAAGCCTCCTTGCTATACCTTCTTCTCCCATAATCCCTCTTCCTTCTCCTCATATCCCACAGCCCACATTCATTAATCTTTTTTCGCCTGCTATCTCCCTCCAAATCTCCTGGCCTGAGGGTTTTAATCTCCTAGGTTTTCACTTCACTTTGCTTGTTTGTTCCTTTTTATTGTTCGTTTTCTGGTTGGCTTGCTAGGCTGTTTTCAGTCAGAAGAATGCGTGGGTTTCATGATGTGATGGACAAAATTAGACGTCCTTTCCTCTCTCTCTCTCTCTCTCTCTCTCTCTCTCTCTCTCTCTCTCTCTCTCTCTCTTTTAAACCCAACTTCTCACCACACACTCCCCTTTTGAAGGTAACCATCTAACAATAAAAACACACAACAATTATCCCCAGATCTCTTGAGCCAGAATAGCTTGTACCAAAGTATTTTCGTGTTTTATGCCCACGAACAAACCAACAATGCAAGTTCAGGATGTGCTCTTTGGGTTTTCTCCACACTGCTACCACCATATCACCCCTTCCCCCCTAATCCACCTCATCCGACCACCACCATCACCCTTCACCTGTCCCCCCTTCCATCCCTATCCTCGGTCCATTCAACTTTTTTTTTTCAGTACTGATTGGTCTTGCTCCTCACCTCAATACCCCCTCTTTGAAAGCTCAGAATGGGCAGGTTTCCCTGGCGGAGTGAACTTTCGACTTGGGACAAAGCAGAACTGATTTCTAAACGAGCGTAACAATCGTTCACCCGGCAAAAAACGCTTCGACGTGACATTTACACACGTTGAGTGGTAGCGGTGGGGCCCAGTAGCTGAGTGGGATAGGAGGTTAGTAGAATTGGGCGGAACAATCAGTGTATAGATTCTCAGGTCCAGGCAGAACTGGTGAGGATCTTGGCCCTGGGCTGTATGAGAATACAACGCTTCCCTGCCAATCCAGATGCTCCAACACCCCCCCCCCTCTCCCACTCCCCATGACTGCTTTCCCTCCATCCTTCACCACCAATTCTCCATCCTACCTCCCAATTCACCAAATGTCCTCCCTCTTGCCTGTAAACTTTCAGCAGCTCTCCCACTGCCAAGGGGTATAATCCTTTAGCTTCTCCCTTCCAACTTTTTGATTTTTTTTTATTTATTTGATTTTGTTTCAAGAGGCAGAGGAAGTGTGATGTTTTATCTTTATGTTTGGTTATTTTTGTTAGTAGCTTGTAGGACTTTTTTCAGTCATAAGAGACCAGTTCTTTTGACATAATGTGGTGTTTTGAATACTTTATGTGAAAGTAAATCTGCCCTTGCATGGAAATTCCTGTTTTTTGTTTTGTTAAATATTCGTTAGTATTGTGGTGTTATGGACGAGATTCTTTTTGTCTAAGTTTCTGTCTGTCTGTCTGTCCGTCTGTCTGTCTGTCCGTCTGTCTGTCTGTCTCTCTCTCTCTCTCTCTCTCTCTCTCTCTCTCTCTCTCTCTCTCTCCTAACATCTTTCTCATACAACCGTTTGATATTAAGACCTAACAATCTCCCCCAAATCCCATGAACCCACAACTTCTCAAACTAACCTACGACTGTGTTATGTGCGTGTGAGTAAACGTGCATTGGTAAACCAGTCTTTCCATAACACCCCCCCCCCCCACCCCACCTGGTTCACCCCCATCCATCCATCCACCACCACCAGTACCACCATCTTTCTCCCCTTCCTCCACCCCACCCCTCTTTCACCTTGCCACCTTACCCTCCACCCCAATTTAATAGTGGTTTGCCTCCTTCTCCACAGCACTGCCCTTTAGAAACTCCATTTGGCCATTTTCCCCGTCCAGTGAACTTTTGACGTAGGACGTAGCAGAACAAGATTTCGAATGGGCGTAGTCATCATTCAGCATAATACTACCAGGTCAAATCTGCGTGACATTTGCCAAGTGCTGGCAGTAACCTGCTGGCCTAGTAGCTAAGTGGAGAAGTTGTTGTGATGGCTTGGGCCAAAAAAAGCATGCAGTCTATGAGTCTTCAGTCGAGGCGAAGTTGGGGAGAGAATTTGTCCTGACCTTCATGAAAAAAGAAGAAAAAAAAAATGTCTCCTCTTCTTTAAATAACCTCCCCTCCCCCCCACATGCAATAACCCCTTCCTCCCTCCCTGACGACCCTCTTCCCACCCCCGCACTTCTGCCGTCCACTCCATACCCCACATTCATCACATTTCGCTCTTGCCTGCAGTCTTCTCTCCCTCTCCACCTTGTGAGTTACAATCTTCTAACGTCTCCTCCCCCCCCCCTCCCCAGTCTCTCTCTCTCTCTCTCTCTCTTTTTTTTTTTTACCTACTTATCTATCTATCGATCGATCGATCGATCTCTCTAGCCCTCTTCAACCCTCACTCCCCTTCCCACCTTGTCCTCAAGCTAACTTATTGATGATCTGATATAATGAGCATTCACAAATCTCTTGAACCAGTCTATAACCGTGTTCTGTGTTGTGCTCTATGTTTTTTTTCCCTCCACCCACACCATATCACCCACACGTCCACTCCACCCAACCATCACCAACTCCCCATTACCCTTTTTTCATGTACCTTCCCCCTCCCCCCTCCCCAATCTTCCACCTCCCTTACTCTTTGCCGTCCAAGTTTTTTTTTTCAATACTGATTTGTCATTCTCCTTAGCACTGCCCTTTGAAAGCTTTGAAAGGCAATTTCCCGAGGCGAGCAAAACTTTCAGTCTATGATGAAGCAGAACAGATTTCTAATGGCCTTAATTATCATTTACCCGGCAAAACCCTTCGACGTGGCATTTACTCATGTTAAGTGATGATGTAGTAGTGGCGTGGTTGCCCTGGTTACTCCGGATGGGAAAGAGGTTTTGCTGATTAAGGCCAAAAAAGCGATGTAGAGGCTTTGAGGGTACAGTCAAGGCGAAGCAAGTTAAGGACCCTGTCTCAGCCTGTTTGGGAAACACAATGCCCCCTGTCCTGTCTCAGACGTCTCCTGTCCATTCCCTCCTCATGGCCCCTTTCATACGTCCTCTTTACTCCTTCTCCCCACGTTTCATCCTCACCACACCCCACATTTATCGAATCTCCTCTCTCTTGGCTGTCATTTTCCTACCTGCTGTCACTCCAGTTGTAGATTAGTTTGGTTCAGACTGAAAGTTACCCTGCATTGTTTTGTCTTTCATTTATGCCATCGTTGTTTAACATTTGTCACGTCTTAGCCTAATCTTTCCTTCTACTGACACTGACATAAAAAGACACAAAAAAATCCAGTCCTTTTCTCACAACCATACCAGTTTGTTTGGGGGGGGGGGGGGGTGTGTTGTTGTTGTTTTTTTGTTTTTGTTTTTGTTGTTTTTTGTTTTTTGGTGGGTTTTTTTTTTTTCTAGTCCGTTCATTTTCTACCACCCGTCATCGAACTCTTTGCTCAAGAATATGCCAAAACACACTTTCATAAAACAACAAAGTCAGCATCTCAACTAAACATTCTTAAACACTACATCAAACTACATATTACCCCCACCTCCTCCCAATGGTTTCTCCCTTTTTCGCACTCCTTCCAACCTCGTAAATCCCATTCTCAACACCACAACAACAGTGATTCAATTCCAAGCCAGCCGTAAACTCCTGCTTTCTGCGCAATAAAGCACTCAACGCCTCCCTTGAATGTCTTTCCCGTCTTCATCAACATTTCAAACAAAAACCACATCATGCCCTCAGCAAATGCCTCACGACTCAGCTCAACCATGTGCCCAATCAATGCATTTATAATCACTGTTGCGTACGTATGTGTGTGCGTGCGTGTGTGTATGTGTGTGTGTGTGTGTGTGTGTGTGTGTGTGTGTGTGTGTGTGTGCGTGTGTGTATGTGTGTTTGTGTGTGCACGCACGCGTGCGTATGTGTGTGTGTGTGACAGAGAGAGAGAGAGAGAAACAGAGAGAGAATGTGTGTACTGTGTGCGTGCGTGCGTATGTGCGTGTGCTGGCGCCATTTTGTTTTGGAAAGGGGAAGTCATTATGGCGGATGAATAAGGAATGCGGGGTGCAGTTGGAAGGGGGAGGAGGTAGTGCGGGATGGAAAAGAGGTTCATAATAATTCGGCACCGTCAGTTACGTTTTGGGGGGAAATAGCATAGTATACTGGATGCTGGGAACCATCCAATGTTGTTCCGTAGTAGTCTGTACAATGCTTATTATTACTCACGGCTATTATTCCTTCTTCCTCTTTGTCTCTCTATCTCTGTCACTGTGTCTGTTTCTCTAACTCTCTCTCTCTCTCTCTCTCTCTCTCTCTCTCTGCCTATGTCTCTTTCTCTGTTTCTCCTGTCTCTCTGTCTGTCTCTCTGTCTCTGTCTGTCTGTCTGTCTTCTGTCTGTCTCTCTCTCTCTCTCTCTCTCTCTCTCTCTCTTTCACTTCCTTCTCTCTCTCTCTCTCTTACCTTCTCTCCCTTCCTCTCTCTCTCTCTCTCTCTCTCTCTCTCTCTCTCTCTCTCTCTCTCTCTCACACTCTTTCCAGCTCTTTCTCTCTTTTTGGACCTAAAGGTAATTTTCCTGAGTTTTGAGCCGCGTATGTTTATTGGAATGATGCCAAGCGAGCGTGAACGTTCTGCTGCTTCTGACACAGCTTTATTAGTCATGATGGTGCTCACCTGTCAGTATGGTTCGGCATCACGTGTGTGTGTGTGTGTGTGTGTGTGTGTGTGTGTGTGTGTGTGTGTGTGTGTTCATGCGTGTCTCTCTGTATATATCTATGAATGCATGTGCACATGCGTGTACATGTGTGCGTGTGCGCGTGCACGCGCGCGCACATATTCTTTATGTTTGTTGTATTGATCTGGTGTTAATCTAACTCATAAAATCTGTCTCTCTCTCTGTCTCTCTCTCTCTCTGTCTCTCTCTCTCTCTCTCTCTCTCTCTCTCTCTCTCCAACTCCTTACCTCCACTCTTTTTAAGCTAATCTTTTAATAATCCATCCTTGTTATCATCCTTAAATCCCTTCGGCCAAAAGGACCGACTCCTATTTTCTGCCAGTGAATAAAAACCAGCACAACATTCACCAACTGCGCTTTAGATTTTCATCTCACCACTACCACCATATCACCCTACCTGGTCATCCCCACCCCACCATCCCCACCTCACCATCCCCACCCTCCACCGTCCTCACCCCCTCCTCATGTTCCATCCATTTACTATGCTGAACACTGATGTGTATGTCTAGTGAATGGTTGAGATTTACGTCCTCACAGCCTAAGTTTTTCGGGACAAGTTTTCGCTGCAACTGCAGTACGGAGACGCTCGGCTTGGTGAAACGTTGTTGGCTGGCAGGTTGGGTCGAGGTTGGTGTTTGCGGGCGGGCGGAGGGACCCGGGGTAGACGGTGTCGTCAGACAGGAGCCTGGGTGAAGGTGAAATCATTAGGACCACCGATCGGTCGTCTGAAGATTGTAGTAGGGTTGCGGTTGATGCTGTTGTTGGAGTCGTCGTGGCGGTTCCTGCAAAGCCGTCGTCAGGGCTACCGGGCGGCCGTCTTCATGCTGAGTGGCGACGGTCCTGTGCTGCGTGAGAGCTGACTCGGGAGACATACGAGGCATGAGTCGCGCAACTGCTGCACGTAAGTCTATGCCCACTCTGCACCCATGGGGTGGGGGCGATCCCCCCCCCCTCCCTCCCCCCTCCCCACGACCAAAGGGAGGGCGAGGGCCCTGCTAGACGTGCAGGCCACTGGATAGTTCGCAGAGTGGCAGCGCCTCGTCGCCAAAGTGCCCCGCCGTCTCAAGAGTCGTCCCCCGGCGACACAGGCTAGTCCCGTCGTCACTCTTGGTGCGAGGAAGGAAATCGGTTCCGCCCCACACCCATCTGCCACCTGGGTGTTTTCTGCCGGTCGCTGCCACCTTTCAGCAGGAGTGAGTAGTTGCGACAGCCGAGCCGTCACCGCTACTGTGTCTGTCTTCGGGTGCTGCTCTTTTAAAAGCTCAGTCAGGGCAATTTTCCCGGGCGAGTGAACTTTTTTGCCGTGGGACATAGTAGTCATTGACCAGGCCCAAAACTCATCGTCGACGTGACATTGACACACGTTGAGTGGTGAAGGTGACTCTGTGTCTAAGTGGGAAAAGGCATATGGCTGGCTTGGACAAACGAAAACAATGTAAAGGTTTTAAGGCTGCAGTCAACGCTGAGCTGGTGAAGGGCCTTAGTCTCGGATATACAATGCCACCCTGTCTTTTCTTGATGCCCCCCTCTACCCCCTCTACCCTTCCATTATGCTTCTTCCTCTCCCCCCTCCCCCATCTCCTCTCTTCCTTGCTGTACCTTCATACATCAAAATCTCCTTAGCGTGCTGTCTTCTGCTGGCTTTCTACCCTGAGGGTTACTATCTCCTAGCTTTCCCATTGCTTCTGGTTTTGTTGTTTTGTTTTTATTAGTTGGTGACTTACTTGACTTAGTCCTCTTCGCTCCTTGAGAAGCATAGGGCCTCAACAGCAACTTTCCACATCTGTCTGTCCCTGGCACAGGTCTTGATCTCCCCCCCAGGTCAGGCTGGAGGCTTTCAGCTCGTTTAGCAAGCTCCTCCTCCAGGTCTGCTTTGGGCGCCCTCGCTTCCTCTTGCCCTGCGGGTTCCACTCGAGGGCCTGCCTGGTGATGTTAGAATGTGGCTGATCCATGGCCACTTTCTCTTCCTGACCTGGACGTCCATTGGCTGTTGGTTTGCCCTCGTCCACAGGTCGGTGTCTGGCACTCTGTCAAACCATTGCAAGTGGAAGATCTTCTGGAGACATTTGTTGATGAAGGTTTGGATCTTGTGGTGGTGACTCGCCAAGTCTCTGACCCGTAGAGTAGCACTGATTTTACATTTGAGTTCAATATTCTGTTTGGTGTTAATGAAGATGGTGGTAGAGCTCCATACGGGTCTCAGAATGGCAAGGTTTGGTGAAGTTATGGACAAAACTCTAGGTTTCTGTTTGTCCCTCCCCTCCCCCCCCCCCCCCCCCCCCCCCCCCCCCCCCCCTGTGCTCAGCCTCTGCCTCTGTCTGTCTGTCTCCCTGGCTGGCTCTTTATCTCTCTCTCACTCTGTCTCTGTCTGTCTGTCTGTATGTCTGTCTGTCTGTCTGTGTGTCTCTCTCTCTCTCTCTTCATCTGTTCTCTCTCTCTCTTTCACCCCTACTCCCTACTCCTTACTCCCACTTTTTTTTTGAGAAAATCTTTTTAAACATCTAGCTTAATGATCTGTCCCAAACTTCTTAAGCTGGAAGGACACAAACTAATGACACTCGAGTTTTCTGCCAGTGACAAGGCGAGCACAACATTCACAACCTGCACCACTACCATCACATCACCCCACCGGCTCACCACCCTTCCCCCATCTCACTCTGCATCTACTTTATTTTTCTCAACACTGATTTGTCTGTCTACTGGGTGCTGCCTTTTTATAAGCCCAGTCAGGGACATTTTTCTGGGTGAGTGAACTTTCACCGTGGAACGTAGTAGTCATTGACCTGGCAGAACCTTTCGTCGACGTGACATTTACACATGCTGTGGCCCTATGTGTAAGTGGTCCAGGGGGGGTTGCTGGCTTGGACAAACTAAAGCAATGTATACGTTTGGAGGATGCAGCCAAGACGAAGCTGGTGAGGGGACTTAGCCCTGCATTTATGGAAATACAATGGCACCCTGTGTCCTCTTACCATGCTGATACATACCCTGCACATGATTCTTCTTTCTTTTCTCCCACCTCTTCCCACCTTCCCTGCTCCATTCCCCCAAACCTCCCTGCACCCTGCTATCTTCTGCCAACTCTCCACCTTTTTTGTGACTGTCTTCTTGCTTTCTACCTGTCCCTCGTTTATTTATTTCCAGTTGTTCATTTGATGGTTGGTGATATTGACAAGTTTAAGTTTCTGTCTGCCCCCATCCCTCCTTTGCTCTCTTTTCTCTCTCTCTCTCTCTGTCTGTCTCAACTTCTCTCTCTCTCTCTCTCTCTCTCTCTCTCTCTCTCTCTCTCTCTCTCTCTCTGTGCTCTGCCTGTCTCTCTTTTACCCCCCCCCCCCCCCCCCCCACCCCCCATCCTTTAAGCTAACCTTTAAATGATCTAACCTAATGATCATCTATCTCAAATCCCTTGAGCCAGAAGCACAGGACCCAACAACATTCATATTTTCTGCCAGTGAAGAAGAGACCAGCACCACATTCACGACCTGCTCTTTGGATTTTCTCCTCACCACTACCACCACATCACATTACCTGGTCTTCCTCACCTCATCATTCCCACCCTTCACCACCCCACCCTTCACCATCCCCACCCTTCACCACCCCCACCTTTCACCATCCCCACCCTTCACTATCCCCCACCCTTCATCCCCCACCCTTCACCATCCCCACCCTTCACCATCCGTACCCTTCACCACCCCCACCTTTCATCATCCCCACCCTTCACTATCCCCTCCCTTCACCATCCCCACCCTTCACCACCCCCACCTTTCATCATCCCCACCCTTCACTATCCCCACCCTTCACTATCCCCTCTCTTCACCATCCCCACCCTTCACCACCCCAACCTTTCATCATCCCCACCCTTCACTATCCCCACCCTTCACCACCCCCACCTTTCATCATCCCCACCCTTCACTATCCCCACCCCTTCACTATCCCCTCTCTTCACCATCCCCACCCTTCACCACCCCAACCTTTCATCATCCCCACCCTTCACTATCCCACCCTTCACCATCCCCACCCTTCACTATCCCCTCCCTTCACCATCCCCACCCTTCACTATCCCCACCCTTCACCATCCCCTCCCTTCACCATCCCCACCTTCACTATCCCCACCCTTCACCATCCCCTCCCTTCACCATCCCCCACCCGTCATCATCCCCCCACCCGTCATCATCCCCACCCTTCACCATCCCCACCCCTTCACCATCCCCACCCTTCATCATCCCCACCCTTCACTATCCCCCACCCTTCACCATCCCCACCCGTCATCATCCCCACCCGTCATCATCCCCACCCTTCACCATCCCCTCCCTTCACCATCCCCACCCGTCATCATCCCCACCCGTCATCATCCCCACCCTCATCATCCCCACCCTTCACCATCCCCACCTTTCACCATCCCACCCTTCATCATCCCCACCCTTCACTATCCCCACCCTTCACTATCCCCACCCTTCACCATCCCCACCCTTCACCATCCCCCACCCTTCATCATCCCCACCCTTCACTATCCCTACCCTTCACCACATACCCACCCTTCATCATCCCCACCCTTCATCATTCCCACCCTTCACTATCCCCATCCTTCACCATACCTACCCTTCACGATTCGTACCCTTCACCATCCCCACCCTTCACCATCCCCACCCTCACCGTCTCCACTCTTCGCCATTCGATTCCCATTTCACATCCACCCATCTATTTTTCTCAATACTGATTTATCCATCTCCTGAGTGCTGCCCTTTTAAAAGCTCAATCAGGGAAATTTTCCCAGGCGAGTGAACTTTTGCCGTGGGACATAGTAGTCATTGACCAGGCAAAACCCTTCGACGTGACATTTACACACGTTGAGTGGTGGCGGTGGCTCTTTGTCTAAGTGGGGAAAGGGTTTGCTGGCTTGGACAAACTAAAGCAATGTATACGTTTAGAGGATGCAGCCAAGACGAAACTGGTGAGGGGACTTAGCCCTGCCTTTATGGAAATACAATGGCACCCTGTCCTCTTACCATGCTGATACACACCCTGCACATGATTCTTCTTTCTTTTCTCGCCACCTCTTCCCACCTTCCCTGCTCCATTCCCCCAAACCTCCCTGCACCTGCTATCTTCTGCCAACTCTCCACCCTGTGGATTATTATCTCCTAGCTTTCTGCCTGCCTCTGGTTTTGTCTTAGTTTTTGTGTTTGCGTGTGTTTTTTTTGTAATGGTTTGGGATATTCTTGACAAAAGTTTAAGTTTCTGGCCGCTTCCCCCTTCCCCCTCCCTCCTCTGCTCTGTCTCTCCCTGTCTGTCTGTCTGTCTGTCTCAATCTCTCTCTCTCTCTCTCTCTCTCTCTCTCTCTCTCTCTCTCTCTCTCTCTTTAAACCCATACTCCACATTCCCATGAAGCCAAAAGGATGTAACACTCGAGTTTTCTGCCAGTAAACAGACCGTACAACATTCACGACCTGCTTTTTGGATTTTCATCTAACCACTACCACCACATCACCCCACCTGGTCATCCCCACACCACCAACACACCACCCCCATACACGATCTGCTACCCACCTCACCTTCATCCATCTACTTTTCACAATACTGATTTGTCCATCTCCTGGGTGCTGCCCTTCTAAAAGCTCAGTCCAGACAATTTATCGGGCAAGTGAATTTTCGCCGTAGGGACGTAGTTGTCATTGACCAGGCAAAACCTTCATCGACGTGACATTTACATACACTTAGTGGTGGTGGTGGCTCTGTGTCTAAGTGAGAAGGGGGTTTTGCTGGTTTGGACCAAAGAAAAGCAATGTACAGGTTTCGAGGTTGCAGCCGAGGCAAGGCTAGTGAGGGTCTTAACCACATAGTAATTGAAGTACAATGCTCTCCTGTCTCTGCAGAGGCACATTTCCTCCCCTCCCGTGATTCGTGTTCCTATTCCCTATCTTCTCCACCCTTACCTACTCCATTATCAAAAATCTCCCTGCAGTCTGCTATGATTTTCTGCAAACTTTCTGTACTGAGGGATGTTATCGTCTAACTTCATCTTTGCCTCTGATTTTTTGTTTTGTGTTGTTGCTTTGTTTCGTTTCGGTTCAGTGATGTTATGGACAAAACTCTCTACGTTTCTGCCTGCCCCATCTGTCCACCTTCTGTGTTCTCTCTCTCTCTCTCTCTCTCTCTCTCTCTCTCTCTCTCCGTCTCTCTCTTCTCTCTCTGTCTCTCTCTGTTCTTTTCTAGTTATGAGAGCATTTAATGATCTGAAAAAAATAATGAACGNACGAAGAGAAGACAGACAGACAGAGAGAGAGAGTAGAGAGAGAGAGCGCCAGGATAGAGCGAGAGTGTGTTGTGTGTGTGGGTGTGTGTGTGTTGTGTGTGTGTGTGGTGTGTGGTGTGTGTGTTTGTTTGTTGTGGTGTGTGTGGTGTGTGTGTGGTGTGTGGTCAGTGGTAGGGCTAGCGATATAACAAACTGAACATAATTTGGGAAAAGAGAGGTGTATGGGGGGAACAAATACAAGCTGTAGGAAATAATAGCACAGCAGGACATGATTCCTTCAAAATCCAACCATATAACACCAAATCAGCAGGGGATGCTCTGTTGCGAAACAGGTTCGGCGTCAACAACAAACACAAAACAGCCGAGCGACAGCCGATGCCGAACTTTACAGGTGGAGACTGTTCCTTGCAGAAACTGTCACTGGCACATCTCACCATTACCCGAAGATTTTCCTACCTATGCTGTGTTTCACCACCCCCATCCACCCCACCCCCCCCACCACACCCCCGCCTCTCTCTCTCTCTCTCTCTCTCTCTCTCTCTCTCTCTCTCTCTCTCTCTCTCTCTCTCTCTCTCTGTCACTCTCTATCCACTCTTTCTCACATCTCTCTCTCTCTCTCTCTCTCTCTCTCTCTCTCTCGCTCTCTCTCTGTCACTCTCTATCTCACTCTTTCTCACACCTTTCTCTCTCTCTCCTCTCTCTCTGTTCTCTCTCCGTCTCTCTCTCTCTCTCGCTCTCTCGTCAAACACACACACACACACCACCAACACACACACCCACACACACACACACACACAACATACACACACACACAACATACACACACACACAACACACACACACACACACACACACACACACACACACACACACACACACACCACACTCACACACACACACGCACACACACACACACACACACACACACCACACACACACACACATGGAAGGGGCGAATAAGGAGAGAGGGGGGTGGGGGCTGAGAGAGCCAATAAGAGTGCTTTCTGATTTTATCTTCTTTGATCAGATGACCTCGATAGGGTTTTATGGTTTCCTATCATTTTCTATGCTGGAAACGTAAGCGCATGCGAACATATTGTCATTTTTGTCCATGTGCTTACGCTAAAAAACTAAAAAAAAAAACGTAGGCCCACGCAAAATCAATGTGACCTCTGAAACATGTGTGCTGCGTATCTATTAACATTGCCTAGTGTAACTGTAAATTGATTGTGATCATACAAGTGATGGGTGTCATATTAATCCATACCATTCTGCGTTTGGGTGTCTGTCTTTACCTTGTCAATCACTTTTTTTTTCCCTCACCTCTGTACACACAGACACATTTATGTATGCATTGCACACACACACACACACACACACACACACACACACACACACACCACACACACACACACACATACGCACGCACGCACGCATGCACGCACTAATGCACTCACGCACGCACCCCACGAACGCACACAAATATTCAAACAGACAGACATGCAGGCAGACAGACAAACAAACACGCTTAAGCAAAAGAGCAAACTCTCTCTCTCTCTCTCTCTCTCTCTCTCTCTCTCTTCTCCTCGCTCTCTCTCTCTGGTTGTCTCTCTCTCTCTCTCTCTCTCTCTCTCTCTCTCTCTCTCTCTCTCTCTCTCTCTCTCTCTCTCTCTTACTTTCTCTCTCTCTCTCTCTCATACACCACACGGGCTCTCTCTCTCTCTAACTCTCTCTCTATCTCTCTCTCTATCTCTCGCTCTCTCTCTCTGTTATCTGTCTTTCTCTTTCTCTCTCTCTCTCTCTCTCACACACAGGCTCTCTCTCTCTTTCTCTCTCTCTCTTACTCTCTCTCTCTCACGTACACACACACACACACCCACACACACCACACACACACACACACACGTCCACACGCCACCCTGCCCTTTCTAACTCCAAAGAAGCAAGCTCATTGGATTCTTTCTCTGCGGAACATACAGTGGCGACTTGAGCTTTGGTCTTCCTACGACCTCTGTATCACGAACACCTTCTTTCCCACCTAACCGCACACCACATCCTGTCACGGGCATCAGCTGGAGTTTGTAATCACCTGAAGACCCTTGCTCAACCATGTGCTCGTCACCCGCAGTACTGACTGCGACACTGACCACTCGCTGGTCTGCAGCAAGGTAGGTCGTCGGCCCAAGCAAATCCACTGCTCCAAGCAGAAGATACGTCCTCGAATCATCAAAGCCATGACGTCAGTGCCCTAGGCCCTAGAGCTTTGTCACGGTGGAACCACATTCGTAATGTCCACCTACCAGTCCGCGTCCACACACCTATGGGGAAGAGAATGTGGAAAAACAAAGCAGGAATCGTGGACATGGAGCCTGCCATTGCTGCTAAGCGAGCTGCATTCCTCGATCACAAGAGAGAGCCTTCACAAAAGACTCTAACCGCACTCCGTAAAGCTCGCAGCAACACTAAGTAGATCGCCCGTGTATGTGCTAATGAGTACTGGCTGAACCTGTGCCAGGACTTGAGATTTCCTCTGACTGCGGCAACATCTTTGCCATGTACGAAGGCATGAACAAAGCATTCGTCTCTAGCGCCATCAAGATCAGTTCTCTAAACTCTACGACGGGATGGTCGGG
The DNA here is from genome assembly GCA_016801955.1 of Conus betulinus. NCBI lineage: Eukaryota > Metazoa > Mollusca > Gastropoda > Neogastropoda > Conidae > Conus > Conus betulinus. Next base: position 23,295 of record JADBJO010001383.1, on the reverse strand, counting down.
GGGGGGGGGGGGGGGTCGGGGGGGGGGAGGTCGTGGGGGGGGTCGGGGGGGGCGGGGGGGGGGGTCAAGGGGGGAGGGGGGTCATAACCGATCGCAGTAAAGTTGTACTCCAGGTAGAACTGAGTCACGCACGCAGCCATCGAGAAACACCACACCCTGCCTGAAATGAAGGAGCTCGATGCCCCACCTACTGATGAAGAACTCAGCAAAGCCATCGACTCGCGAGCCTGTGTTAAGCTCCGGGTAGCGAAGGTATTCCACCAGAAATCATCAAAGCCGGCAAGGAGAATTCTCTCCAGTCACCTGCATGAGCTTCTGCCGCAGAGTTGGGAGGAAGGGATCATACCCTAGGGCATGCGCGATCTAAACATCATCTTGTTAATCAAGAACAAAGGGGACCGCAGAGACTGCAATAACTATCGCGGAATATCTCTCCTCGGCATTGTTGGCAAAGCCTTTGCCTGCGTCGTTTTCAACAGGCTGCAGCTACTCGCCGAATGAGTGTACCCAGAGGCACAGCGCGGCTCCAGAGCTGTTAGGTCGACGATCGACATGATATTTTCCCTGAGGCAGCTACAAGAGAAGTGTCACAAGTAGAGAAAGCCCTCGTTCATTGCTTTCATAGACCTGACCAAGGCGCTCGACTTGGTCAGTAGGTTAGGCCTCTTCACCCTACTACAATGGATTGAATGCCCCCCCCCCCCCCCCCCCCCCCCCCCCAAGCTCCTGAAGATAATCACGTCCTTCCATGACATTATCGACTACGACGGTTCAAATTCAGACCCCTTCCAAATC
>JADBJO010001383.1:0-5000 GCA_016801955.1 Conus betulinus | reverse complement strand
AAGGGAGAGAGAGATGAGAAGAGAGAGAGAGATTAAAGTGGACTTTTATCCATGAAATAAGTTATGAATACACATCCTGTTGCACGTGCTCACGCCCTGATGCCATGCTACATTATATGTTCAGGAGAAAGTCAAATTTGGTAACATTGTTGAACGAAACACCTAATCGAAATATTTGACTGTCGTCTGTAAAAAGAGACGAACGATGTATACCACAAAGAGTAGACTAATATATAAGGTTATATGTAAACTTCATCATGACGGCTGTTACGGATGAAGTGGGGTGGTGCCTGCAGATGTCTGACTGTCTGACTCTCACACAGAAATTACGGATGCATGCACGACTTTTCCCTCTTTTAGCAAACCACAAACCTTTTTTTTCCATCATGGAGTACATAACTAATTCAATCACAGAATAAACTTTTTTTTTGTTTTTTTTCTGAAGACCACTTCCTTTAATACACACTTCATCTGTTTCATGTTTTCCGACAGCATTTCGTTTCGCTACCCCATCAAGTCATAGCATAACAGAACACAACAAAATTACAAATCCTTCTCAAGTGCGCTGAGGAAGTTTCAGTCGCTCCCAAACGGGAATACGGTTTCGGTTTGCTAATCAATAAATATTGAATGATAAATACCTGACTGCCACCAAAACAGCTCGAGTCCCTCTTCGGCTTCTTGGTTAGTTTGCGTTTCCGGAATCACTGCAGAGACTGCCTACCCGGGTTCAACTCACCCGGATTTAACGGTGCGCATGTGAGTAGCAGTCAGGTAAACTTTTCAACCGGCTTCCGGACGACTACCTTCCGGTTAGCCCGGTTGCACGAAAATTTGTGACCGATCGGGGAAACGGTCCGTCACAACGGCCATAATTCTTTAGCAATGAAGATTGACTTTAACTAAAACTGGTTTAAGTGTGTGTAAAGAAATAGAAATACATTTTCTTATATGGAAATAGCATCGAAAAACGCTCACGTATATTATTTTGAGGAAACAGATAGCATTTGGAAACAAGAGCGTCAGGTAAAGCGCACACAGAAAGCAAACGAACGGAGGAATAAAACTGTTACAGGAAATACCTGAAAAAATGTTTTACGCAGATAAAGAAAAACAAGAGGGTGATTTTGAGATCATGATCAAAAATGGATAGCAAAAGGGCTAAAGGTAAAAAAAAAAAAAAAAGACATTCTATTTTTCGTTTGACTTTGAGGAAGAAAATGAGACGTAGAAATTAGAAATTTGAAAGGTATCTAGGATCAAAAACAGTAATAATTTCAGTCATGATTTACATACAGAGAAAAATTGAGATGAACGTCCAAAAATTTATAAAAACACATCGAAAACGGAAGTGGTAAGGTTGGAGATTCTTTAGAATGGAACGAGAGGTTAGAACAAGATTACATAAGAATTAGACCATTCATTGTACGTGCTCTACGCCATTCAGGCAAAGATGTGAGAGAAAAAAAAAAAAAACTACCAACTCCGCAAGAACAAAGCCTTGTTATCTGCGTTTTAAAAGTAGGGGGGGGAAAAAAGATAAAAAGCACACGAAGATGTGGAGACTGTCTGAATATTAACTGGAGCATCATTCAAGGCACATAGAATTAAATACATTTTAGAAATTTATACATTTTCAAAGATGAGTGACTGCAAGACGGATTTAAAGAAAGAGAGCTTATTTAGTGGTGGCGGACGGCTAAGCGAGTGGGGCTAACAAACTACAAAACAGACACATTCAGTAACAACCTATCGGGTTCTTCATGCAGGACCAAACAAAATGATTAAGCACCCCAAGCTACACAAGAATACAATAAACATAATGTCTCAGTTTCTTTTTGTTGTTGTTGTTGTTGTTGTTGTCGGTCGTCGTCGTTTTTTCTTCATCTTCATTTTTTTTTTTTCCTAAAAGTTCAAATCTTTCCAAGTCATTGCTATAATAATGACTGAAGAATTGTTAGCCTGCACTTGTTTTCCCCCACTGCTTAATTGTTCAGCATTTATATTTGTTTTGGTCAATCAGTGGGAGATTGCATCTCCTAGGAGATCCAAGGAAAGGTTGTTCTGCCACAATTATTAGCCACTGACAATGCTTGAGTTATTGAACAGCAGAGCTGACCACTCAGACTGTTCCATATCTTTTCATCTCGCTTGCATCCTTGAATGGATCCTCAAGCATAGGCTCAAAGTTTGTCCCCCTACATTTTATACTGTTTGCATAATGTTTATAGTTTTTCAGAAACTTTACCTTTTTCCTCTCCACACTTTTCTTTTTATTCCATTTTTTTATATCCTTCGCTGGCTGCTTTGGGGGTGCTGTTGCATTCTTTTTTTCAACCCTTGGTGGTGAGAACACCGCAGAATTATGGATTGTGGTGTGTCTCTGACACCAGCGAGCGCGCAGACACAATCAGTCCTCATATAAAGACACAAAATGCATGTCCCAATATGTCCTGTGTGTGCAGGCCTAGAGGACATAAAGCAAAATCATCAGACACAATCAGCCCCTGTCTCCCTGATGAGTCCGATCCAGTGGACGCCAAGGCCTAGGAGCAGGCAATACGAATAGATCTGCCCTTGAGAGGGTTTACAATGTCCCTTTCCCTCAGGCCTAGCGTAGTGAAAGGGGTTTCTCATTATTTTTAATATATTCCTCCATTTTGCTTCGTCTTCCTTTTTTTTCCTTAAAAAGTTCAAATCTTTGCCAAAGTCATTGCCCTATTATGACTGGAGAATTGTTAGCCTGCACTGTTTTTTCCCCTTCCTGCTTAATTGTTCAGCAATACATAGATAGATATTGGAATTATAAACAAAGCTTGCTCTTATGCTCTCAGAATCGTAGAAATAGGGCGGATGATAAAGCCTTCATATCTGCAGTGCCGTAGAAGATTCTGCCTAACTGACAGTAGTGTATGCCTAAGGATCTGTGGTCCCCAGCACCCCCCTCCCCCCCCCCCTCCCCCCCCACCCCGGTGACAGCGGATCTTGGTGTGTCGCCAATTTTTTTTTTGCCCCCCTCACCCTTTTGATATAACAGGCTTCTACCAGGCGACAAAATACGGACAAACCTGCATTCAAGGACCAAGCTGAAGTAAAGCATAGTATCTCCAGTCTAGACAGGCCACGAGTCAACCCCGACGACTTGGCGGAGTCAGTCACAATGCATAGTGAGCTAACAGCCTAGCAGCGCAGCACATGGGTATAGACTGTCTTCAACGCTCAGGGGAACCCATGGCACTTCGCAGGTGGGCCTGACCGACTCAGACTGTCGCAAGACAACATCTAGATGGATTCCTCGAGATGACCGAGGCAAGGAGAAGGATGAGCAATCTGAGGCTCCATTGAGCGCCCCAACATACGCAGCTGTTCCAGATCTAAGTACCCCCCGTGCTTTTAGCGCAATTGCCACATGCAATCCTGTAAGATCACGATTGATTCTACAATCAGCAACACCAAGGGCTGTGCTGTAGCGACCATCCCTGGCTGGAACACTTCCCTAGCTAGCATTATCTTCGAACGCGAGCAGACTAGCGCGATAAGATCATCAATTCATGCATTACGCTGTTATACTAGTGTCAGTTCTATTTTTTTTTTTTTCCACATGACTGCAATCGAGATTATAGCCGAATCCATTACGTGCCGACACAGGCTATCTTTTTGTTTTGTTTTTTTTGGGACTCCACGCTAATCAATTGTAGACAGAAGAAAAAATACGGTATGTCAACACAGTAGTCAGCATTGAGGCTAACATCGAACAATGCGTATGCATTCCTTCATGGTGGAAAAGATCGATACCGTCATGTAATGCCATCCCTACAAATACATGCCACGATAACCTCAATCGAATTATCCACATACAGCCACAACAACGCACTGTTCTACTCTCGACACTGGAGCTCTGCATTCTTCGCCTTAGCAACATCCTCCACACTCACACACTACGAATCCACGCATAAGGCGCACCACCAACACTATCTTAACCACTTACCACACCTCACCTCTCTACGCCTCACAACGCCCTATTCCCCTTAGTCACCTTAGGGTGTGACAATCAAAGTGTAGCTCCGTGTTAGGGAGTAAGCTAAGACCGGGAGTGGTTGTTCTGTGGAGGGAGTGGTGTACGCGACGCCATAGTCGACGCAAAATCCAGTTGACGTAGCAGTCGCATGCGGTAGGCGTGAGGTAGCGTCACGCATCGTGAGCATATTGACGTATGCGTGCGCATGTCACAGCTTGGGAGCCAGCAAGGAATACCTTCACCAACCCACAAAAGTTATTTGTGGTGAGCCAGACGGTGATCGCAGAGATCACGTGTGCTGATCGACCATGGAGTGATGAAAGTATTCAGTCGCAGAAGGAAACGAGATTTGACCGACTTTTAGCATGATAGACCCTAACATCAGATGTTTAACCGTACTTTTGAAGCAGGTAGCACTGCTGTGAGTACAGAGATAGCACATAGCACTGTCTACGTTCTGCAAAGTGCCGACGTACTGATGACGATGAGACGAGATGAGAAAGAGACGTCGTGGGAGCGTGATTAGGCAGGATATGCGTGCAGTATTGTGAGGGCTATCGCATATATGGCTCGGTGATTGTCTAGATCCCTCTAGTAGTACTGTAGGATATCACGATGAAAGGTCCCACAGGACAATCGTCAGCAGACCAGCAGACGATTAAGAGAGCACGAGCAGACAACGACGAGTAGATTACTTGTTGAAGAAGGGTGTATTTTTCTGCTGGAGGAGATGATTGCAGTAGTTCCTGACGCACATTCCTCAGGTAGCGCTACGGCTCGTACAAAGCCGTCTTTTCCCTCACATGGATTGGCTACTTAGTTAGACGTCTTGTACGATGATCTTTAGCTGATTGTCTAGCTGTATTTTTCACAGAAAATACGCTTCACTCAGTGTCAGCGCCTCCTCTCAGCGACGTTGCTTTATGAAGACAGACTTGCGGAGAACGCTCTGGTTTGCCTATTCTTTCGCCAGATTGGTCGA
>JADBJO010001382.1:410000-437399 GCA_016801955.1 Conus betulinus | reverse complement strand
CCGTATGAAGGTCTCTTAACTATTGAACACCTCAGTAAACAAGGACAACAACAACAACAACAACGATGACCAAAAAGATGCTACAAATCAGACCAAGCTTAGAAATTGGTCCTAATTTATCAACTGGCTTGAGATCTCATGTTAGTGTATTGGGTATTTTAAGATTCTGTAATGACAGCTATGTTCCAGATTCTGTAATGACAGTTATGTGATAAATCTGATGAGCCTAAAATCTGAGATTCATCCTTTTCTGTAAATGTGTGTAGTATGATGATCATACCTGACTGAGCAAATTGGATCCTGCTGTATTTCTGTCTTGGCTTGGAACGTACAGTGGACTGTTGTGACCTAGCTCAGTGCTCCAGGGTCCATAGTAGTCATAGCTCATGATGCTGACGTAATCCACCCAAACCTATTGGACACAAAGATGAACATACGTCATCAGTATTAGTATTTGGTATGAAACATTTTCAAAATGGGTCATTTTAGGAAACACACGGTTCTAGTTGAAAGGAAATTAAAGCACGCCAAAGGAGTCTGAAGCAAATGAAAGCACGCCCAAACAAATCAAGAAAACCTAAGGCAACTGAATCCCACCATCCAACACATCCCCACATCCAGCTAGCCAGCCAGCCAACGAAAAACCCACCTGAAGAAAGACCAGCATACTGATTGTGGAAACCACGTGTCAAAACGACTAGGCACAACAGCAGAAACACACAACATGCGAGAACCACTATGGTCTTGTAAAACGAAGTACTGTAAGTGTGTAGGCACACATATGGACAAGGTCTGGATGACGAATACTTCAATCACATTTGTTGGTAGTCAGCCACGCTGATTCTCTAAATCAGTGACTGTCAATTGGGTTTCAGTCACTATATTATTCAAATGTCGGACACTTGTTACATCGTACAAAAAGACCAACGTTTCAATGCCTTTTTCTGTTACAAAAGACACCCAGATGAGAGAGAGAAAAACTAGGCCAGTTCTACACAAGAAACGATTATGAATCAGCATACTAAAGCAGAGAGATATTGCCACTCAAGAACGAGTGTATAATGGGTTCAACCTAAAACACGTCGTGCACAGAGCTTGACTGATTTCAGACATTTTGAATGTTATTGGTTTACCATGTTACCTTTCATAACTGATTTGGGCCAGCTAAGAACTTACTTGTGTATCAAGTGGACTTCATAGGAAGTTTCTATCTGAGTCTTGTAGCCAGACACTGCCACAGTCAACAGCAGCTTTTCCTGTCCTGTCCGTGCGCTCTCTGCTTCAAACGTGTCGTGAAGCGTCTGAGAAGACACAACATCCAAATACTGACGTATTACACAATCAACACCAGTTTTCAAGTTGTGATTGAATTCCAGGTACGTGACTATCAATGCTTTAAGCACACACCCTTAACTGGATCATTCTAGAAAATACCAGAATATTGTTTTTTTTTTTTCTTTGAAATTCTTTGTGATGTGTTGTTCCGGGTCTAAAATCAATTATAGATTAATTACAATGGAAGAGGAAATCAAGCGAAAGGATGTGTGCTTGTAGTGGCTTGGCCTCTAAAGCTGCCAACATTCACAACAGAAATGATCTGTTTTATGACTGGCTGCCAATATCACATCCTGGTTTGACATGATTTTGTTTAGGGTTGTTAGCAGTTGTAACGTGTTTTGAATTTACCTCCAAAAGTAACGTGAAGTAAGTCTTGTAAGAGCTGGAAGGATACTCCCAATCCACATCCAGTCCGTCAAAACTGCGCTTTCTGAGGAAGGAGACAGCATTGTCAGCAAACAGTTGTCGCTGTGCACTGGTGGAGCTGATGGCCTCAAAGTCTGCAGTACCCGCACTGTAGCCTCCCACAGCCAGTAATATTTTCAGCTGAGGATCAGTGGTTTTCAGAGCCCTGATGCGCTGGTACATAGCTGAAAACAGTGAAACAAGATGCTTTTGCATACCAATGTGGATAGGCAGAGCGAAGGGCTAGATCCTTGCAATAGGATAGCATCACCCTACTAATTGAGGATTTGCCAGAAGTTTATTTTTAACACTAGTGCTCTGATAAAGATGCAGACCTATCAGAATGTACACATTACGTTATAACTGAGATGTGCTCGACACGTCGAATGCCGTTTTTGTTGGACTCGATCGTTTAGACTTGCTTGAATGTTAAGGTCTGAAAACCTGACAGTGGTTAATACAACATGCATGCAAAGATGACGTACCTTCATCATTCCACTCAATCGTAGATAAGGAGGCTGAGGCACCTGTGATTTTGGCAAAGGCATAGACAAGGTGGGTGCATAGGCCAGGTTGATAATCTTCAGGTACATATTTCCCCACACCAGAACGATACTGCGCCCAGTTGGTGTAGTAGCAGACAAGGCGTAGTCCAGACTGATCTGTCGTTGCAGATGTGGATACAGATATTGTTGGTGTTGTGACTGGTATAGGAGAAGACTGGGTCCTGGATTAGCTGAAACATTTTTAGACAATAGATCAGAAACTGATTGATTCAAGTGTCTGCATGATAGTATTACTATAGATGCAGCTTCCTTTCTGCTTGACATCTAGCTGCCAAGCAGAGTCAGTGCTTAATAAAAAGACAAGATATAACACAAGCATATTTGAGCTTGATAAATACGTGCTTACTGTGGTCCATGAGAATATAGGTAAAGGAAATTAGTTTTAAACGCATTTTGAAATATAGCGCTATTGAACGCACCCGTGGAAGAAGAGATGGCAGGACTAACTGCTTGTAACGCCTTTGAAATGTGTCCTATGAGTGGATAGTCGCCCTGACCACAGGCGTTGTTGCCGAAATCAAAAATCCAAAGTCCAGAACATGGCTCCACCCAGTCTTCTGTCTAGGATGTATTGAGCCTGAAACACATCAGTTATACATGTTAAAAAAATACGTCGTAGTGGCTATGCAATCTTATTACACCGGTGAACATCGTTGATGTATGGACTTTATGCCTGAACTGCACCTCAGCAGTGTTTTGGACATGAACTATAGTATGAATAAGGCCACTGATCCTACCTAAAGATTACCCGGTATAAGAATGAAGAAAACTGTTCATTTTCTCATGTGACAAGCAAACGTTTTCCATGACGTTGTTTGCAGTTACATTTAGTTTCCATGCATTTAGACATTAACCCTTTGAAATGACATGAAAGGTTTTGTGCTTCTTCTGAAGAATAGATCAATGCAGAAATAAGGGAGAGGATCATACCTTGTACTTCATACTTTGTAGATCATCATAAGCCAGCCAAGTCCACTGGCCATTCCTCTGACCGTACGCAGGGAACTTTGGAGTCGTTCATCCATACTCGAGTCCAGCTGCCAGTGTCCAGCAGCTGACACACCTCATAGTAGGCTAAAAAGCCAGGAGTAGCTGAGTAGGGTCCTGCTGAGCCACCTGCTCCAAGAAAAGTGTCACCTGGATTGTGCTGAGAGGGGCTGGACATGAGGAAAGTCCTTCCATATGAAGCCAGTCCCAGAACCAGCTTGTCCAGAGGGCAGCCCATCTGGTGCCAGTAATGCACAGAAGCGTTCTAGACACAAAGAAATAGCACTTGCATGTACTAGATGCTCGTATCATTTTTACACCTACCGTATGAAGGTCTCTTTGCCATTGATCTCTAATTATTTACCTGCTTGAGGACACAATGTGTATCTTTCTGTAACTTTAAACTGGAACATCTGAAAAACTGGCATTACCAAACTATTGAACACCTCAGTAAACAAGGACAACAACAACAACAACAACGATGACCAAAAAGATGCTACAAATCAGACCAAGCTTAGAAATTGGTCCTAATTTATCAACTGGCTTGAGATCTCATGTTAGTGTATTGGGTATTTTAAGATTCTGTAATGACAGCTATGTTCCAGATTCTGTAATGACAGTTATGTGATAATCTGATGAGCCTAAAATCTGAGATTCAATCTTTCTGTAAATGTGTGTAGTATGATGATCATACCTGACTGAGCAAATTGGATCCTGCTGTATTTCTGTCTTGGCTTGGAACGTACAGTGGACTGTTGTGACCTAGCTCAGTGCTCCAGGGTCCATAGTAGTCATAGCTCATGATGCTGACGTAATCCACCAACCTATTGGACACAAAGATGAACATACGTCATCAGTATTAGTATTTGGTATGAAACATTTTCAAAATGGGTCATTTTAGGAAACACACGGTTCTAGTTGAAAGGAAATTAAAGCACGCCAAAGGAGTCTGAAGCAAATGAAAGCACGCCCAAACAAATCAAGAAAACCTAAGGCAACTGAATCCCACCATCCAACACATCCCCACATCCAGCTAGCCAGCCAGCCAACGAAAAACCCACCCTGAAGAAAGACCAGCATACTGATTGTGGAAACCACGTGTCAAAACGACTAGGCACAACAGCAGAAACACACAACATGCGAGAACCACTATGGTCTTGTAAAACGAAGTACTGTAAGTGTGTAGGCACACATATGGACAAGGTCTGGATGACGAATACTTCAATCACATTTGTTGGTAGTCAGCCACGCTGATTCTCTAAATCAGTGACTGTCAATTGGGTTTCAGTCACTATATTATTCAAATGTCGGACACTTGTTTACATCGTACAAAAAGACCAACGTTTCAATGCCTTTTTCTGTTACAAAAGACACCCAGATGAGAGAGAGAAAAACTAGGCCAGTTCTACACAAGAAACGATTATGAATCAGCATACTAAAGCAGAGAGATATTGCCACTCAAGAACGAGTGTATAATGGGTTCAACCTAAAACACGTCGTGCACAGAGCTTGACTGATTTCAGACATTTTGAATGTTATTGGTTTACCATGTTACCTTTCATAACTGATTTGGGCCAGCTAAGAACTTACTTGTGTATCAAGTGGACTTCATAGGAAGTTTCTATCTGAGTCTTGTAGCCAGACACTGCCACAGTCAACAGCAGCTTTTCCTGTCCTGTCCGTGCGCTCTCTGCTTCAAACGTGTCGTGAAGCGTCTGAGAAGACAACATCCAAATACTGACGTATTACACAATCAACACCAGTTTTCAAGTTGTGATTGAATTCCAGGTACGTGACTATCAATGCTTTAAGCACACACCCTTAACTGGATCATTCTAGAAAATACCAGAATATTGTTTTTTTTTTTCTTTGAAATTCTTTGTGATGTGTTGTTCCGGGTCTAAAATCAATTATAGATTAATTACAATGGAAGAGGAAATCAAGCGAAAGGATGTGTGCTTGTAGTGGCTTGGCCTCTAAAGCTGCCAACATTTACAACAGAAATGATCTGTTTTATGACTGGCTGCCAATATCACATCCTGGTTTGACATGATTTTGTTTAGGGTTGTTAGCAGTTGTAACGTGTTTTGAATTTACCTCCAAAAGTAACGTGAAGTAAGTCTTGTAAGAGCTGGAAGGATACTCCCAATCCACATCCAGTCCGTCAAAACTGCGCGCTTTCTGAGGAAGGAGACAGCATTGTCAGCAAACAGTTGTCGCTGTGCACTGGTGGAGCTGATGGCCTCAAAGTCTGCAGTACCCGCACTGTAGCCTCCCACAGCCAGTAATATTTTCAGCTGAGGATCAGTGGTTTTCAGAGCCCTGATGCGCTGGTACATAGCTGAAAACAGTGAAACAAGATGCTTTTGCATACCAATGTGGATAGGCAGAGCGAAGGGCTAGATCCTTGCAATAGGATAGCATCACCCTACTAATTGAGGATTTGCCAGAAGTTTATTTTTAACACTAGTGCTCTGATAAAGATGCAGACCTATCAGAATGTACACATTACGTTATAACTGAGATGTGCTCGACATGTCGAATGCCGTTTTTGTTGGACTCGATCGTTTAGACTTGCTTGAATGTTAAGGTCTGAAAACCTGACAGTGGTTAATACAACATGCATGCAAAGGACGTACCTTCATCATTCCACTCAATCGTAGTAGATAAGTGGCTGAGGCACCTGTGATTTTGGCAAAGGCATAGACAAGGTGGGTGCATAGGCCAGGTTGATAATCTTCAGGTACATATTTCCCCACACCAGAACGATACTGCGCCCAGTTGGTGTAGTAGCAGACAAGGCGTAGTCCAGACTGATCTGTCGTTGCAGATGTGGATACAGATATTGTTGGTGTTGTGACTGGTATAGGAGAAGACTGGGTTCCTGGATTAGCTGAAACATTTTTAGACAATAGATCAGAAACTGATTGATTCAAGTGTCTGCATGATAGTATTACTATAGATGCAGCTTCCTTTCTGCTTGACATCTAGCTGCCAAGCAGAGTCAGTGCTTAATAAAAAGACAAGATATAACACAAGCATATTTGAGCTTGATAAATACGTGCTTACTGTGGTCCATGAGAATATAGGTAAAGGAAATTAGTTTTAAACGCATTTTGAAATATAGCGCTATTGAACGCACCCGTGGAAGAAGAGATGGCAGGACTAACTGCTTGTAACGCCTTTGAAATGTGTCCTATGAGTGGATAGTCGCCCTGACCACAGGCGTTGTTGCCGAAATCATCAAAATCCAAAGTCCAGAACATGGCTCCACCCAGTCTTCTGTCTAGGATGTATTGAGCCTGAAACACATCAGTTATACATGTTCAAAAAAATACGTCGTAGTGGCTATGCAATCTTATTACACCGGTGAACATCGTTGATGTATGGACTTTATGCCTGAACTGCACCTCAGCAGTGTTTGGACATGAACTATAGTATGAATCAGGCCACTGTTCCTACCTAAAGATTACCCGGTATAAGAATGAAGAAAAACTGTTCATTTTCTCATGTGACAAGCAAACGTTTTCCATGACGTTGTTTGCAGTTACATTTAGTTTCCATGCATTTAGACATTAACCCTTTGAAATGACATGAAAGGTTTTGTGCTTCTTCTGAAGAATAGATCAATGCAGAAATAAGGGACAGGCTCATACCTTGTACTTCATACTTTGTAGATCATCATAAGCCAGCCAAGTCCACTGGCCATTCCTCTGACCGTACGCATAGGGAACTTTGGAGTCGTTCATCCATACTCGAGTCCAGCTGCCAGTGTCCAGCAGCTGACACACCTCATAGTAGGCTAAAAAGCCAGGAGTAGCTGAGTAGGGTCCTGCTGAGCCACCTGCTCCAAGAAAAGTGTCACCTGGATTGTGCTGAGAGGGGCTGGACATGAGGAAGTCCTTCCATATGAAGCCAGTCCCAGAACCAGCTTGTCCAGAGGGCAGCCCATCTGGTGCCAGTAATGCACAGAAGCGTTCTAGACACAAAGAAATAGCACTTGCATGTACTAGATGCTCGTATCATTTTACACCTACCGTATGAAGGTCTCTTTGCCATTGATCTCTAATTATTTACCTGCTTGAGGACACAATGTGTATCTTTCTGTAACTTTAAACTGGAACATCTGAAAAACTGGCATTACCAAACTATTGAACACCTCAGTAAACAAGGACAACAACAACAACAACAACGATGACCAAAAAGATGCTACAAATCAGACCAAGCTTAGAAATTGGTCCTAATTTATCGACTGGCTTGAGATCTCATGTTAGTGTATTGGGTATTTTAAGATTCTGTAATGACAGCTATATTCCAGATTCTGTAATGACAGTTATGTGATAAATCTGATGAGCCTAAAATCTGAGATTCAATCCTTTTCTGTAAATGTGTGTAGTATGATGATCATACCTGACTGAGCAAATTGGATCCTGCTGTATTTCTGTCTTGGCTTGGAACGTACAGTGGACTGTTGTGTGACCTAGCTCAGTGCTCCAGGGTCCATAGTAGTCATAGCTCATGATGCTGACGTAATCCACCAACCTATTGGACACAAAGATGAACATACGTCATCAGTATTAGTATTTGGTATGAAACATTTTCAAAATGGGTCATTTTAGGAAACACACGGTTCTAGTTGAAAGGAAATTAAAGCACGCCAAAGGAGTCCTGAAGCAAATGAAAGCACGCCCAAACAAATCAAGAAAACCTAAGGCAACTGAATCCCACCATCCAACACATCCCCACATCAGCTAGCCAGCCAGCCAACGAAAAACCCACCTGAAGAAAGACCAGCATACTGATTGTGGAAACCACGTGTCAAAACGACTAGGCACAACAGCAGAAACACACAACATGCGAGAACCACTATGGTCTTGTAAAACGAAGTACTGTAAGTGTGTAGGCACACATATGGACAAGGTTTGGATGACGAGTACTTCAATCACATTTGTTGGTAGTCAGCCACGCTGATTCTCTAAATCAGTGACTGTCAATTGGGTTTCAGTCACTATATTATTCAAATGTCGGACACTTGTTTACATCGTACAAAAAGACCAACGTTTCAATGCCTTTTTCTGTTACAAAAGACACCCAGATGAGAGAGAGAAAAACTAGGCCAGTTCTACACAAGAAACGATTATGAATCAGCATACTAAAGCAGAGAGATATTGCTCAAGAACGAGTGTATAATGGGTTCAACCTAAAACACGTCGTGCACAGAACTTGACTGATTTCAGACATTTTGAATGTTATTGGTTTACCATGTTACCTTTCATAACTGATTTGGGCCAGCTAAGAACTTACTTGTGTATCAAGTGGACTTCATAGGAAGTTTCTATCTGAGTCTTGTAGCCAGACACTGCCACAGTCAACAGCAGCTTTTCCTGTCCTGTCCGTGCGCTCTCTGCTTCAAACGTGTCGTGAAGCGTCTGAGAAGACAACATTCAAATACTGACGTATTACACAATCAACACCAGTTTTCAAGTTGTGATTGAATTCCAGGTACGTGACTATCAATGCTTTAAGCACACACCCTTAACTGGATCATTCTAGAAAATACCAGAATATTGTTTTTTTTTTTTTTGAAATTCTTTGTGATGTGTTGTTCCGGGTCTAAAATCAATTATAGATTAATTACAATGGAAGAGGAAATCAAGCGAAAGGATGTGTGCTTGTAGTGGCTTGGCCTCTAAAGCTGCCAACATTTACAACAGAAATGATCTGTTTTATGACTGGCTGCCAATATCACATCCTGGTTTGACATGATTTTGTTTAGGGTTGTTAGCAGTTGTAACGTGTTTTGAATTTACCTCCAAAAGTAACGTGAAGTAAGTCTTGTAAGAGCTGGAAGGATACTCCCAATCCACATCCAGTCCGTCAAAACTGCGCTTTCTGAGGAAGGAGACAGCATTGTCAGCAAACAGTTGTCGCTGTGCACTGGTGGAGCTGATGGCCTCAAAGTCTGCAGTACCCGCACTGTAGCCTCCCACAGCCAGTAATATTTTCAGCTGAGGATCAGTGGTTTTCAGAGCCCTGATGCGCTGGTACATAGCTGAAAACAGTGAAACAAGATGCTTTTGCATACCAATGTGGATAGGCAGAGCGAAGGGCTAGATCCTTGCAATAGGATAGCATCACCCTACTAATTGAGGATTTGCCAGAAGTTTATTTTTAACACTAGTGCTCTGATAAAGATGCAGACCTATCAGAATGTACACATTACGTTATAACTGAGATGTGCTCGACATGTCGAATGCCGTTTTTGTTGGACTCGATCGTTTAGACTTGCTTGAATGCTAAGGTCTGAAAACCTGACAGTGGTTAATACAACATGCATGCAAAGATGACGTACCTTCATCATTCCACTCAATCGTAGATAAAGTGGCTGAGGCACCTGTGATTTTGGCAAAGGCATAGACAAGGTGGGTGCATAGGCCAGGTTGATAATCTTCAGGTACATATTTCCCCACACCAGAACGATACTGCGCCCAGTTGGTGTAGTAGCAGACAAGGCGTAGTCCAGACTGATCTGTCGTTGCAGATGTGGATACAGATATTGTTGGTGTTGTGACTGGTATAGGAAGACTGGGTTCCTGGATTAGCTGAAACATTTTTAGACACAATAGATCAGAAACTGATTGATTCAAGTGTCTGCATGATAGTATTACTATAGATGCAGCTTCCTTTCTGCTTGACATCTAGCTGCCAAGCAGAGTCAGTGCTTAATAAAAAGACAAGATATAACACAAGCATATTTGAGCTTGATAAATACGTGCTTACTGTGGTCCATGAGAATATAGGTAAAGGAAATTAGTTTTAAACGCATTTTGAAATATAGCGCTATTGAACACCCGTGGAAGAAGAGATGGCAGGACTAACTGCTTGTAACGCCTTTGAAATGTGTCCTATGAGTGGGTAGTCGCCCTGACCACAGGCGTTGTTGCCGAAATCATCAAAATCCAAAGTCCAGAACATGGCTCCACCCAGTCTTCTGTCTAGGATGTATTGAGCCTGAAACACATCAGTTATACATGTTAAAAAATACGTCGTAGTGGCTATGCAATCTTATTACACCGGTGAACATCGTTGATGTATGGACTTTATGCCTGAACTGCACCTCAGCAGTGTTTGGACATGAACTATAGTATGAATCAGGCCACTGTTCCTACCTAAAGATTACCCGGTATAAGAATGAAGAAAACTGTTCATTTTCTCATGTGACAAGCAAACGTTTTCCATGACGTTGTTTGCAGTTACATTTAGTTTCCATGCATTTAGACATTAACCCTTTGAAATGACATGAAAGGTTTTGTGCTTCTTCTGAAGAATAGATCAATGCAGAAATAAGGGACAGGCTCATACCTTGTACTTCATACTTTGTAGATCATCATAAGCCAGCCAAGTCCACTGGCCATTCCTCTGACCGTACGCATAGGGAACTTTGGAGTCGTTCATCCATACTCGAGTCCAGCTGCCAGTGTCCAGCAGCTGACACACCTCATAGTAGGCTAAAAAGCCAGGAGTAGCTGAGTAGGGTCCTGCTGAGCCACCTGCTCCAAGAAAAGTGTCACCTGGATTGTGCTGAGAGGGGCTGGACATGAGGAAAGTCCTTCCATATGAAGCCAGTCCCAGAACCAGCTTGTCCAGAGGGCAGCCCATCTGGTGCCAGTAATGCACAGAAGCGTTCTAGACACAAAGAAATAGCACTTGCATGTACTAGATGCTCGTATCATTTTTACACCTACCGTATGAAGGTCTCTTTGCCATTGATCTCTAATTATTTACCTGCTTGAGGACACAATGTGTATCTTTCTGTAACTTTAAACTGGAACATCTGAAAAACTGGCATTACCAAACTATTGAACACCTCAGTAAACAAGGACAACAACAACAACAACAACGATGACCAAAAAGATGCTACAAATCAGACCAAGCTTAGAAATTGGTCCTAATTTATCGACTGGCTTGAGATCTCATGTTAGTGTATTGGGTATTTTAAGATTCTGTAATGACAGCTATATTCCAGATTCTGTAATGACAGTTATGTGATAAATCTGATGAGCCTAAAATCTGAGATTCAATCCTTTTCTGTAAATGTGTGTAGTATGATGATCATACCTGACTGAGCAAATTGGATCCTGCTGTATTTCTGTCTTGGCTTGGAACGTACAGTGGACTGTTGTGACCTAGCTCAGTGCTCCAGGGTCCATATAGTAGTCATAGCTCATGATGCTGACGTAATCCACCAACCTATTGGACACAAAGATGAACATACGTCATCATGTTTAGTATTTGGTATGAAACATTTTCAAAATGGGTCATTTTAGGAAACACACGGTTCTAGTTGAAAGGAAATTAAAGCACGCCAAAGGAGTCTGAAGCAAATGAAAGCACGCCCAAACAAATCAAGAAAACCTAAGGCAACTGAATCCCACCATCCAACACATCCCCACATCCAGCTAGCCAGCCAGCCAACGAAAAACCCACCTGAAGAAAGACCAGCATACTGATTGTGGAAACCACGTGTCAAAACGACTAGGCACAACAGCAGAAACACACAACATGCGAGAACCACTATGGTCTTGTAAAACGAAGTACTGTAAGTGTGTAGGCACACATATGGACAAGGTTTGGATGACGAATACTTCAATCACATTTGTTGGTAGTCAGCCACGCTGATTCTCTAAATCAGTGACTGTCAATTGGGTTTCAGTCACTATATTATTCAAATGTCGGACACTTGTTTACATCGTACAAAAAGAC
Organism: Conus betulinus; assembly: GCA_016801955.1. Lineage (NCBI taxonomy): Eukaryota > Metazoa > Mollusca > Gastropoda > Neogastropoda > Conidae > Conus > Conus betulinus. The sequence goes on along the minus strand of JADBJO010001382.1, from coordinate 425,340 downwards.
CAACGTTTCAATGCCTTTTTCTGTTACAAAAGACACCCAGATGAGAGAGAGAAAAACTAGGCCAGTTCTACACAAGAAACGATTATGAATCAGCATACTAAAGCAGAGAGATATTGCCACTCAAGAACGAGTGTATAATGGGTTCAACCTAAAACACGTCGTGCACAGAACTTGACTGATTTCAGACATTTTGAATGTTATTGGTTTACCATGTTACCTTTCATAACTGATTTGGGCCAGCTAAGAACTTACTTGTGTATCAAGTGGACTTCATAGGAAGTTTCTATCTGAGTCTTGTAGCCAGACACTGCCACAGTCAACAGCAGCTTTTCCTGTCCTGTCCGTGCGCTCTCTGCTTCAAACGTGTCGTGAAGCGTCTGAGAAGACAACATCCAAATACTGACGTATTACACAATCAACACCAGTTTTCAAGTTGTGATTGAATTCCAGGTACGTGACTATCAATGCTTTAAGCACACACCCTTAACTGGATCATTCTAGAAAATACCAGAATATTGTTTTTTTTTTTTGAAATTCTTTGTGATGTGTTGTTCCGGGTCTAAAATCAATTATAGATTAATTACAATGGAAGAGGAAATCAAGCGAAAGGATGTGTGCTTGTAGTGGCTTGGCCTCTAAAGCTGCCAACATTTACAACAGAAATGATCTGTTTTATGACTGGCTGCCAATATTACATCCTGGTTTGACATGATTTTGTTTAGGGTTGTTAGCAGTTGTAACGTGTTTTGAATTTACCTCCAAAAGTAACGTGAAGTAAGTCTTGTAAGAGCTGGAAGGATACTCCCAATCCACATCCAGTCCGTCAAAACTGCGCTTTCTGAGGAAGGAGACAGCATTGTCAGCAAACAGTTGTCGCTGTGCACTGGTGGAGCTGATGGCCTCAAAGTCTGCAGTACCCGCACTGTAGCCTCCCACAGCCAGTAATATTTTCAGCTGAGGATCAGTGGTTTTCAGAGCCCTGATGCGCTGGTACATAGCTGAAAAAACGGTGAAACAAGATGCTTTTGCATACAATGTGGATAGGCAGAGCGAAGGGCTAGATCCTTGCAATAGGACAGCATCACCCTACTAATTGAGGATTTGCCAGAAGTTTATTTTTAACACTAGTGCTCTGATAAAGATGCAGACCTATCAGAATGTACACATTACGTTAAACTGAGATGTGCTCGACATGTCAAATGCCGTTTTTGTTGGACTCGATCGTTTAGACTTGCTTGAATGTTAAGGTCTGAAAACCTGACAGTGGTTAAAACAATATGCATGCAAGGATGACGTACCTTCATCATTCCACTCAATCGTAGATAAGGAGGTTGAGGCACCTGTGATTTTGGCAAAGGCATAGACAAGTGGGGGCATAGGCCAGGTTGATAATCTTCAGGTACATATTTCCCCACACCAGAACGATACTGCGCCCAGTTGGTGTAGTAGCAGACAAGGCGTAGTCCAGACTGATCTGTCGTTGCAGATGTGGATACAGATATTGTTGGTGTTGTGACTGGTTTAGGAGAAGACTGGGTTCCTGGATCAGCTGAAACATTTTTAGACAATAGATCAGAAACTGATTGATTCTAGTGTCTGCATGATAGTATTACTATGGATGCAGCTTCCTTTCTGCTTGACATGTAGCGCCATGCAGAGTAAATGCTGAATAAAAAGACAAGATATAACACAAGCATATTTGATCTTGACAAATGAGCACTTGCCATGGTTCATGAACATGTAGGTAAGGAAAACGAGTTTTAAACGCATTTGGAAACGTTCTACTGAGCGCACCTGCGGAAGTAGAGATGGCAGGACTAACTGCCTGTAATGCCTTTGAAATGTGTCCTATGAGTGGGTAGTCGCCCTGACCACAGGCGTTGTTGCCGAAATCATCAAAATCCAAAGTCCAGAACATGGCTCCACCCAGTCTTCTGTCTAGGATGTATTGAGCCTGAAACACATAAGTTTCACACGCTCATAAAGTATGTCGTAATGGCTGTACATTCTCTATTATACTGATGACCATGGTTGTTGTTTGGACTTTATGCTTAAACAGCACCTCAGCATTACTTGGACATGAGCTTTAGTATGAATCAGGCCACTGTTCCTATCTAAAGATTCCCTGTCTAAGAATGATGAAAAGCTGTTATTTTGTCATGTGATATCCAGTCATTGTCTACTAAAAATTAAACATCGTTAATAATACTGTTTGCAGCTACAGTTAGTTTCTGTGCATTGACACATTAAACCTTTAAAATGACATGAAAGGTTTTATGCTTCTGAAGAAAAGATCAATGCAGAAATAAGGGACAGGCTCATATACCTTGTACTTCATACTTTGTAGATCATCATAAGCCAGCCAAGTCCACTGGCCATTCCTCTGACCGTACGCATAGGGAACTTTGGAGTCGTTCATCCATACTCGAGTCCAGCTGCCAGTGTCCAGCAGCTGACACACCTCATAGTAGGCTAAAAAGCCAGGAGTAGCTGAGTAGGGTCCTGCTGAGCCACCTGCTCCAAGAAAGTGTCACCTGGATTGTGCTGAGAGGGGCTGGACATGAGGAAAGTCCTTCCATACGAAGCCAGTCCCAGAACCAGCTTGTCCAGAGGGCAGCCCATCTGGTGCCAGTAATGCACTGATGCGTTCTGCACATAGCAGTGGAACAGAAGCATAGGGGAACGTATAATAATTTAATTCGTAAAACACAAATTCCATGAATTATTTTGTCGCTACCATTTTCTACAGACGTACCTGTTACTGTTATGAATACATTTTGAATTAGTTCAGTACACTTATATTTTAGCAACTCCAAAATGCTGTTTAAACTACATTATAGTAATATGCAGAAACTATATTGTATTGGCAATATTAATTAAAACAACTTGAAATAAATGTTCCCAGTCATAGGCCTTCAAAGTGACTGTGATTATGCTTTGTTACAGTTAGATTAGGTTTGCTCTGTCAAGTAAACGAAAAGCCCTAACTAAGGTTTTGATATGGGTAAGAGCAGTAAGATAATCATACCTGACTGAGTAAACTGGATCCTGCTGTATTTCTGTCTTGGCTTGGAACGTACAGTGGACTGTTGTGACCTAGCTCAGTGCTCCAGGGTCCATAGTAGTCATAGCTCATGATGCTGACGTAATCCACGTAGCTATTCAACAACAACAGAAGTACATTACTACATGAGATAACAAAAGTGTTACAGTAAGTGTAGCTATGGATATATGAGGTATCATCTCCAAGCCTAAATCAGCACGTTCACTCGAAGCAGTATGCATTTGTCAGAATCCCTCAAAACAAAATGTACTTGAAGTTTCTAGCATTGTCTACAGACGGGGACTGTCTCGCAGATCTTTCAAGTATGCGTGTGAGTTTAACATGTAGAAGAGTTTGAAAAACCGACAATATTATCTATATGACAAAGTTGAGACCACAAAGCTATTCCTTACTCACAATTTAATACAATTTTGAGATCTACAGAACTTTGGAAAAAGAGAAAATTAACATGCATGAACTTTTTAAACAGCAATAACTGCATAGATAGATTTATGCAAACGTATTAGGTCTTGTCCTTCATTTTTTACGGGTAATTAACTCAAACTTAAGCGCATGTCCCACATCACATTGTTGGTATATGGGCAGTATCATATGAGGACCATGCCATGTTGTAACTTATGAATCTAATGACTTGATAACAAGTTAATGACAGAGTAATCAAAGATCACCACAAGTGATTGTGCAAAGAAACGTTTAACATATAATATTAAGCCGTGAAGTTTTATGTCATAGTGAACTGCCAGCTTCACAACTTTCCTTTGATAAAATCCTCTGAACATAATTATCATATGCCTTCCTATTATGGCAATGCAAAAAAAAAAAAAAAAAAAAAAAAAAAAAAAAAAACCTCCAGTTGTGCGTCATTTCAGGACATCTGAATTCATTTTTGTTTGAGAGGTAAAATGCAATGCAGTTCGTGCTGTTCATCACACACACATGAAACAGGCATAGATCTATTCTTCCAAAAGTCATATCCAGAATCCAGATACAAAGCATAATGATGTCACGTTAATGGCCTCAAGAGATTATTCATTCATTTCTGCATGTTTGTTTTATCTTATTTCTATATAAAACAGGAGTGTGAAACTATCATTAACTAGCGAAGCTGACAACTTACTTGTGTATCAAGTGGACTTCATAGGACGTTTCTATCTGCGTCTTGTAACCAGACACTGCTACAGTCAACAGCAGCTTTTCCTGTCCTGTCTGTGCACTCTCAGCTTTCAAATGTGTCGTAAAGTGTCTGTGAAGATATCAAAATATTGATACATGAGAAGATGAACGTTAAATCTCCTAGAACATCTATAAATTAAGGATCACAGCCCTACTGATTTTCATTTTCCATTGAAGGGAAGTTACTCTCTAATTCTTTATGGTTCCATCTGCATAATAAAAGACCACATCCCTTTATTTCTATGTTTTCTATGTTTTATTTCTATGTTTTGGTAGTCACCCATTTTTTTTTCTCTCGTAAATTCTCAAATATTTTCAACTGTTTTACTGTTGTCATCTTTCTGAAAGGACCCTGTCCCTTCCTCATTACCGTACTTTGTTTTTATGCTCTGCAAATTGCAGTCACCATATTTTTTTTTCTCGTAATATTTCAAATATTTCCAACTGTATCATTGTTCCGTTGATTTGCCCATGAAAAAGACAAAAGTACTAATATTTGGAAATGAATTCCATACTCATTGAGAATCATTATCTTATGTAAAAAATGTTGCAGACGTACAAAGATATGAAGAATCTTGTTTGTTGGCATTGCGCTTCTGATTTTGCTGGTCACTTTATATGATACAAGAACGCTGTTTCATATCTAAACACGATCAAATCATTTTTGTTAATCTGCCTCAAAGAGTGATCTAACAGGAAATATGTTTTGAATTTTACCTTCAGAAGTAGTGTGAAATGTGTCTTGTAGGAGCTGGAGGGGAACTCCCAATCCACATCCAGTCCACTGAAGTTCCGTTTTCTGAGGAAGGAGACAGCATTGTTAGCAAACAGTTGCCGTTGTGCACTGGTGGAGCTGATGGCCTCAAAGTCTGCAGTGCCCGCATTATAGCCTCCCACAGCCAGTAATATTTTCAGCTGAGGGTCGGTGGTTTTCAGAGCCATGATACGCTGGTACATAGCTGAAAAAAAAAATATACGCAAGCAGAATAAACGAGTAAGCAGTCTACTAACAAAACCTATATTATCATACAGAACTGTATAGTCAGTCTTAGAAATTAAATCCTGAACTTCTGGTGTGCTTGACGACAAAAGATTAAAGTTAAGGCCTGTGATTATCTGAACTATTTGCGGTCTAAAATGGGTTCCTTGCTTGGTTAGGCCTAAACGTCAAGCAAAAGACGTTTCAATGGTTAATGTACAAAGTATCAGATATAACCCACCTTCATCATTCCACTCAATGGTAGACAAGGAGGCTGTGCCACTGCTGACTTGGGCAAAGGCGTACACAACGTGAGTGCACAAAGCCAGGCTGATAATTCTCAGGCACATATTTCCCCACACCAGAACGGTACTGCGCCCAGTTGGTATAGTAGCAGACAAGGCGTAGCCCAGACTGATCTGTCGTTGTAGAAGTGGATGCAGATACTGTTGGTGTAGTGATCGCCACAGAAGTTGACCGACTTTCTGGCGTTGCAGTCGATGTAGAAACAGTAGGCGTTGTTGGTGTTGTTGACGCCTCTGTTAGAGTCGATGAAATCGAAGTAAGCCTAGTTGATGATATTGCCGGTGCGGTGGATGATGTTAGACCTATTGCAGTTGATGTAGCTGGCTTATCTGTGGAAGACCTACTTGTTGTTTCTGTGGATGATATAGTTGATAGTTTCGCAGTGGATGTAATTTGTTGTGTTGTCGATAGCACAGTTGATGTTGCTGTGGTTGACGTGGTTGGTGGTTCTGTGGCTGATGTGGTTGGTGGTTCTGTGGGCGATGTGGTTGATTGTTCTGTGGGAGATGTGGCTTGTGTTTCTGCGGATGATGTAGTTGGTGGTTCTGTGGGTGATGTGATTGGTGGTTCTGTGGTTGATGTAGTTGGCGGTTCTATGGGCGATATGGTTGATTGTTTTGTGGGCGATGTGGTTGGTGGTTCTGTGGTTGATGTAGTTGGCGGTTCTGTGGTTGATGTAGTTGGCGGTTCTGTGGGCGATGTGGTTGGTGGTTCTGTGGAAGATGTAGTTGGTGGTTCTTTTGGTGATGTGGTTTGATGGTGCTGTGGTTGATGAAGTTGGTAGCTCTGTGGTTGATGGGCTTGAAGGCTCTGTAGACGATGTGGTCGGTGGTCCCGTGGAAGTTGTGGTTGGTGATTTTGTGGAAGATGGGATGGGTGGTTTTATGGAAGATTTGGTTGAAGGTTCTGCAGATGAAGTAGTCAGTAATTCTGTGGAAGATGTGGTCGATGGTTCCGTGGAAGATACTTGCAGTGCTGTCCTCATTTCTGATATTAAGGGATAGTGGCCCTCGTTACACACGCTGTTGCCAAAGTCGTCAAAGTCCAACGTCCAGAACATGGCTCCCCCTAAACCTCTGTCCACAATATAGTCAGCCTGGAAAGAAAAATAATTCGTCCAAATTTATAATTCGTCTCTCTCTCTCGTCTCTCTCTCTCTCTCTCTCTCTCTCTCTCTCTCTCTCTCTCTCTCTCTCTCTCTCTCTGTGTGTGTGGTGTGTGTGTGTGTGTGTGTGTGTGTGTGTGTGTGTGTGTGTGTGTGTGTGTAGCTGGGTGCTCCTGTATGCAGTTGTCTCTTGATCATCTTTAACTGAAGAAATATTATGTTCCAGACTTGCAATCCCAATACTTCCTTTGATTCATTAAACTTAATAACTTCGAATAAAATCTGCGAATGGCTCATAAATAAACGGTTAAAACATATGCATCACTGAAATCACAAAGATTGATGTGTTACTCGTTACAATAATCTTAGATCAAAGCCCATAGTTTCTCTAAATCGATATTTCGCAACCTACAATTCAAATTTCGGCGCCATTTTTCGAATCTATGCCTGTCAAACCTTGAATGCTCATACTCTTGATTTCGCACAAACTATGCGAAAAACTACAGGATCCAAAGATATACATTAAAAGTAAAGTTTGTAGGCTCTCTATTTGTACATTGAAAACCTAGAATAAGCTTGCGACTGTACGAACTGACCGACAATGCCGACCTCATTTGAACAGTCGCCTTCTCCGTATCACTCTTTGTCATTGTCGGATTGAAATCCTGTTAATGATTCCATTTTTATGAAAAACACAACTGAAACTTCACTTAACTTATCATTCAGTGGTCCGTTTCTACAGAATATATTGTCATCGAAAATTGTATCAAATCTCATATCGGCAGTCGGGCGAGGAGGAAAGCCAGTAGTGTTTTGTGCTAATTTCAGAGACAAATTTCCCTATTCCGACACAGTGTTAGATAATCTAATTTAAACGTATGAAAATGTGAAATGGTGGCCATTCATTCATTTTGAAATGATTTTTATGCTGTTTGTATTTATTATCAGAATGGGGCAATATAAGGTAGGCCCTAGATACTCGTTAGAAGCGGGTCTCTGCCTTTACTTGCCAATATTTCATTTAAACACACAACATTATCAAAAGTAACACACTTCATTTCATTCCTTGGGTTTGAAGGTTTTTCATCAATAGATAACATGTTTGAATATTTTGAACGGATGGTGAGTCACCTAGCATGCAATGTACGACAGGAAGCACAACTCTGTGCAGTTCTCGCCTCGCTCGTTAGTATGTTTGAATACTTTGCACGGATAGTGTGGCAGCCAACACGGAATCTGGAACAGAAAGCACCAATTTCTGCTAGTTCCAGCTTGGGAAGCGCTTTGTCAGCAGCACAGCGCTGCTGGCTTTGCAGTCCGGTTTTTCTGCTACATATAAAGCATTGTTGGCAGCAGGGCCCTCCCTTTGGTGGTGCGGAGAGGGCGGGAACGTCCCTCATGGGCGAAGTGTGGGCATGGACCAACGTGCAGCGGCTCAGCAACTTGTGCCTTGTATGTCTCCAGAGTCGGCTTCACGCGGAACAGGACCGTCGCCACTCAGCATGAAGACGGCTGCCCGGTAGCCCTGACGACGGCTTTGGAGGAACCGCCACGAGGACGACGACACTAACATCATCAACCGCAACCGAACTATAATCTTCAAACGACCGCTCGGCGGTTAAATGACCTCACCCAGGCTCCTGCCTGACGATGCCGTCTACCCCGGGTCCCTCCTCCCGCCCGCAAAAAACCAACCTCGACCAAACCTGCTGGCCAACAACGTCTTGGCGAGACGAATATCTTATGCTGCAGTCCGCAGCGAAATCTTGTCCTAAAAGCTTAGGCTATCAGGACGTACAACTCAACTATTGATGATTGTGTTCCCTTGGGCTCCGGAAGCTAAACAAACGAAAGAAACTCCATTTTGTTCCCTCTGCGTTTTCCTTCACTGGCTGTGGTCTCTTGGTTCCTGAACCTATTACCATCTGCCTGTCTTCACCTGCACTCTCTACCCACTCCACACCATCATAAGTGTGTGTGTGTGTGTGTGTGTGTGTGGTGTGTGTGGTGTGTGTGTGTGTGTGTGCTGTTGTTGTTGTTGTTGTTGTTGTTTGTTGTTGTTGTGTGTTGTGTGTTGTGTGTGTGTGGGTGTGTGTGTGTGTGTGTGTGTGTGTGTGTGTGTGTGCAGCAAGAGAGAGGGAGAAGAGAGAGAGAGAGAGAGAGAGAGAGAGAGAGAGAGAGAGAGAAAGTCTGTGTGTGTGTGTGTGTGTGTGTGTGTGTGTGTGTTGTGTTGTGTGTGTGTGTGTGTGTGAGCGAAAGAAGCTGAAGACTCGAAACAGTGTCATGAAAGGACGAGCATTCAAACATAACTTCCCGTTCGTGAATGTTTTTCTCATACCTAGGTCCAACACTTAACCACTGTGGATCGTCGTGACCGAAATCGGTGTAAAGTTAAAGTGATAAGATGAACGTTTGGTTTCCTCATGAAAACAGATAAAAAAAAATAAAAAAAACACTGTCAAACTCTTGCTTAGTTGCTTCTAGCCCTTCTGAAGTCAAGATAGCAAAGGTATTAATTAAGTGTTCGTCTCCAGCTACGGTTAGAATATGACACAAATGTATGACAAACACGTCAGCATCCTATCCCACAACTAAACAGAAGTAAAAACAAAAAAAAAAACAGGAAAAAAAAGTACCGGGCGGAATGATAACAAACCACAAAAGCCCAATACCAAGGTTATTACTAAAGAAAACAAAATTCGTTTGCATATCCAACTTTCAATGGATTAAAAGAAGAGATAAACAAAAAAGTTTGGTCGGGTCAGGGTGGATGCCTTCAACCGTTGAATGTAGTAAACAATTTGGAGTCGAAAGTTTAAGTATTTCTTTCCACATTCATTGATGACACAAACCAGTTTGTTTTCGAACCTTTATTTGTGAGACTTTTTTGAAGTGATCCTGCAGCTAGCATTTCTTTTTATGACATTATTACATTTATAAGTAACCTAACCTGATTAAAAATCCCAGATCTTGTCGTCCTTCATATAATAATCGAATAATTTCATAACTCGACGAGTAAGTTTGAATTTTAACAGCAATATTTTTTGTTTTTTTAACTTTTTTTTTTTAAAACAGAAGACCAGAGGGTATACAACAAATGTGAATCGATTTTCCTAACGACGGAGACCCTTCTAGTCCTTGACAATAACACTTGAAAAGGACTCATTTTTTGTTTGTTCATTAACTTTTTTTTACATTTTCAATTATATCATTTTTACCATTTCCTTTTTTGTTTTGTCCCAATTATTTTATTTTACATTTTCTATTTATTTTGCCCATTTCATTTTTATGGATTACTTCATCTAATTTTTCCTTAGCTTTTTTCATTTGTTTTCTGTTCTCACGTTATATTTTTCACTTTTTGATTATCCATCGTCCCCCCATCCATCAATCACATCATCACATCATCATCATCATCCTCATCACATCATCATTATTATTATTAATTATTACTATATTACATGATTAACATCCTTACTATTAGTAAGTAATAGCAATAGCTAGTGTAGTAGTGGCGGTGGTGGTGGTTAGTGGGTGTGGTAGTGAGTAGTAGTTAATAGTAGTAGGTAAGTAGTAGTAGTAGTAGTAGTAATAGCCAAAAACAGAAACCACACACACAAAAATGTAAACAGCAACCTAAAAAACCAAAGAACCAAAAACACAACAAAAAAAAACCAAAAAAACAACAAACCAAACACTTCATCCCACGACAAATACAAAAAAAACAAAAAAAAAAAACAACACAAATAAGACAAATAAGAAAACAACAAAACCACACAAACCAACAGAAAAAAACCAACCAAATGTGACAACAAACAACAATGTGTGATGTGTGAAAAATGCAGAGTGCATAAACACAACCACAAAATGGTCGTGTAGCCTGGTGTGTGTGTGTCAGTGTGGTTAGCCTCAAAACAAAAAAAAAGACAAGAAACACAAAACAAAAAAAACAACACCTACAACACACAAACCAAAACACAAAAAACATCAATGAACCTTTTCACACACTAAAGACAAAAAGACATCCTGTAACAAGCAGAAATCTGACCCCAATGATCCAATAACGCTGTTGAATGTTAGACTATCGATAAACTACGGCGCGTTTTGTTGCCAGAGCGAAACAAAAACAACAAAAGAACACACACAAAAAAAAACCCAAACCAACCCACAACACACCAACACCAAAAACCACCACAACAAAAACAAACCACCAAAGAACACAACCACAAACCACAAACACAAACAACCAAAGAACACAACAATGAAGTCGTCCACAAACAAACAAAAAAGACCAAAGAACAAAAAACAAAAAAAAAACAAACAAAAAAACTACACACAACACACCACAAAACAAATACAATAAAAAAACAGCCACGAGAGGAAAAACCAAACACTCCACAAAGCAACAAACAAAACTATAAAGTAATAACCAAAACAAAACACAACAATGAGAAGAAAATAGAACAAACAAAACGGTGTAATTTCAAGTCTTTTTTAACAACCACACCCCAACACACGAACCTCCTCACTACCCAACTAAAAATTGTATGGTTTACATTTCTGTTTTTGAGTTTGCGTATTTACATATTCATTAAAAGCCCAACCGTGATTGTTTTGTTGACAGATGATTAAGCTTCGAACCTTAAATATTTTTACACAGTAATGAAGATTATGGGAACACAACGGATGGGCTTTTCACAAAAAAAAAAAAAAAAAAAAAAAAAAAAAAAAAAAAAACCAATGCCTTCCATTTAACATCAATTCCACTCCTACCAGTGTACAACGTGGAAATGATACGCAGATTTGTGGCACAGCGTTAGTCTGGAGGATTATCAGGTAAATTATTCAAGGCGATGAATAAATATGTTCTGGTTCATTGTATGTTTAGCTTCAAAACAAACACTCTGCATATAAATACGAACAGTTTCTGTCTACATATGGGCAAAAACAAAAAACACACCCCCTCCCGTAATACGCCTATTTGTGAATCACATAAACCACAGCCAAGCTCCACAAACCACACCTCGAGGCCAACAACGCCCTACTTGAAACAACACCACCGTAACGCCCAAACCACGGGAACAGGTCGGAAGTCGTTCATCCATACTCGAGTCCCAGCTGCCCAGTCACACACGTGTCCAGAAAGATGCCAAACACCTCCATAGTAGCGCCTACCAAAAGAACCAAGACGAAAAGCTACCACGAATGCAGTAGGGTCGCTGAGCCACCTGCTCCAAGAAAACAAGTCACACATCACAAAACTGATTGTGTGAGAAAGGGGATGCCGAACAAACACCATGAAGGAAACAGTCAACAACACAACCAATCAATGAACAAGCCAGAATCCCCCCACCCACAGAAACCAAAAGCTTAGTCCAGAGGGCAGCCCATCTGGTGCCAAGTAATGCACAGAAGCGTTCTAGACACAAGATATAGCACTTGTACTGTAATAGATTGGCTCAATATATTTTACACTACTGTAGAAACGTCTCTTTGCTTCTCTCTGGCACACAAACGTGTATCTTTCTGTAATTAAAAAACTGGGAAAACACAGAGGCAAAAAAACCACCAACCAAAACAAAAACACCCCAGATGGCAATTTAACCAAACTCCACTGTTTATCCTACCGCAAATAGTAAACGAGGGACACAAAAACGACCCGACCCAAGACATATGATATATAGCAGCTCCAACCTCAGACAGAAAAAAAAAAGTCTGCCCCAAAAGAAGAAAAAACAAACACAAACAAAAACAAAAAAAAACAAAAAACTCGAAACAACTTGCATCCCATAATTAAATCACCCAATGGAGTTTATATCTACATTTTGGTTGATTAGTCATTTTAAGATTCGTATTGAAAACTTTGTTCCAGATCTGTAATACAGTTAGGTGATAAATGTATAAGACTGAAATATGAGATTCAAGAAAAAAAAAAAAAAAAAAAATAAGAAAACAAAAAAAAAATGTAAAAAATGTGTGTAAAGTATGACTGATCATACACTTGAAAAAAAAAACACAACCACTGAGCACAAAAATCTGGATCATGCCTGTATTTCTGTCTTGGCTTGGAAAAGTACAGTGGACTGTTGTGACCCCCCCATAGCTCAGTGCTCCAGCCCCTGGGTCCATAGTAGTCATAGTCACCTGATGCGGGACGATTAACTCCACCGACCTATTGGACACAACGACCGCCCATCCTTCACGTTCAGATTCGTATTGCCGTTATTCTGATTTAAAAAAGGTTCATTTTAGGGAATAAAGTTACAACACCACTGTTCTAGTTGGAAAAAGGACCATTATTTAAAGCACTGCAACAAAGGAGCTGAACGCCAAAATGAAAAGCACGCTTTCTTCAAACAAATCAAGGGGAAAAAACCTAACCGGCCCACACTGAAATCCACCATCAACACATTCCCCCACATCCAGCTAGTCCACACAAGCCCAACGAATCCTATCCAAATCCCACCCCGAAGACTCCCACCTGCCAGTACTGATTGTGGATTTTATTAATCACGTGTTGCAATCTCATCTACTCCACTTTCTCGTACTTCCTAGGTGCACAACAGCAAAGAAAAGCAACAACAAACCATGCGAGAAGGAGAACAGAAGAACACTATGGTCTTCGTAAAAACGAACCGTACTTAAGTGTGTTAGGCACAACATCATGGAACAAGGGTATGGATGATATTGTTATTTTTTGTTTTGTTTGTCTTCAATCACCAGTAACTTTTGTTTGGTAGGTCAACACCACTGAGGATGAAAATCAGTGAACTGTCAATTGCGATTTTCAGTCATATCTTGTCCTGCCCCAACCCCCATGTTAGATGGAATTGTTCACATCTTACAAAAAAAACTCTAACGTTTTCAATGCATCCCACATGTTACTAATTACAAAACGAACTCCGATGTAGCGAAGAGAAAAAAAATGAAATAATTACGAGGTCAGCCGACTAAACACATGAGAGAAGATTATGCTCAAGGACGAGTAGTGCCCCCTCATAAACTTTACGTCCCCCCCCACTTCAACCTTAAAAAAAGTCGTGCATAGAACTTGACTGATTTATGCATGGTTTAAAGTTTATTGGTTTACCACGTCTACCTTTACTAAACTCATTTGGACCAGAGATAAAGAACTTACTTGTGTATCAAAGTGCGACTTATAGGAAGTTTCCTATCTGAGTCTTGTAGCAGACACTGCCCCCACAGCTCAACATGCAGACTTTTCCTGTACCTAGTCCCGTGCGCTCTCTGCTTTCAAACAGTGTCGTGAAAGGCGTCTGTGAATGGGCGACATCAAAGCACTGAAAGTTGTCAACAAAGATTGATGTTGATTTCAAGATGATGATTTTAAATTCAACCTTTGTTGATACAAGTGCTTTTCAGCAGTGGGCAGCACCCCCCAGCTGACTTTTAATTAGTGTATAAACATGCTTATCTTTCAACTCATATGAATATAGTTACAGGGTAAAATATTGCAATGTCTGAATTAATCGCTGTGGTAGCTAAGGCACGAGGAATAGCCGAATAGTGAGTGTAAGATGTGCATGATCCGCATTGGGGATCGATTCATCTAAAAGCTGACAGCTGTTGAAAAAGAAATTATTCATTATGCCCGATCCTGATTTGATACCGGAACAATTTGCGAAGGTCTAAGTTGTTTCAAGGTTTAATTTGGAAGTTACCTCCAGAGCAATGTGAGATCATCCTTTGAGGACGCTGAGCCCCCCCCCAAGGAAACTCCCAGTCCACATCCAGTTCCGTCAAAGCATACAGTTGAGGAGGAGACAGCATGCCAGCAAACACGTTGCCCCGTGGGACAATGGTGGAAATGCTGGCCTCAAACTTCTGCGTGCCGGCGTTGTATTCCCCCCACAGCCAGCAACATAACTTCAAGGGCTGCGCATTTTGGGACTTAACAGAATGAGCCGACAAGATTTCAGAACAAGAAAAATAGGTATGGAAGAATTGGGAGGATTGGGAAAAATAAAGAAAGAGAAGAGAAAAGGAGTAAGGAGGAAAAAGAAGAAATTACAAAAAAGAAGAGAAGGGAGGGAAAAAGAAAAAAAAAGAGGGAAAGAGAAGAGGAATAGATAAGGGAAAGGGGTAGAATAGATGAGGAGGAAAGTAAAGGGGGGTGATGGATGAAGGAAAATATATAAATGTTGAAGGAAAATTAAAAGGTGGAAGGGGTAAGTTGTTTGTGAATATAAATTAAGAAAAAAAAAAAAAAAGGGAAGGATTGGGATTTGGTGATATAGGAAAAAAAAAAAAAAAGAAAAAAAAAAAGGTAGTGTGAGGTGGAAAAAAAAAAAAAAAAAAAAAAAGAAGAAAGGGGAAGATAAGGAAGTCTAGGATATGAATGTTGTCGTAAAACAAAGGGGGTGGTGGAGTGGGTGTTGAAATTTTTTAAATAGGGTGGGTTGGTGCGAATTGTGTTTTGGTATGGTAATGGGAGTGGTGGGTGTGGGTTAAGGGTTTGGGTTTTAAAGAAAACAAAGGAAGGATGGGAATTAGTTGTTAGGTTGGTATTAGATGTAAGTGTAATACTTTGGGTTTTTGATAATGATGGTGTGAAAATAGGGTAGAGTTTAGGTTATTGGTGTAAGGAGACGGGGAGGAAAGGGGTTGTGGGGGTTGAGTGGTCTGGTGGGGATAAATGAAGGTAGGGTATTTTGGGTGAGAAAAGAATGGTGGTGGTGTTGATAATGAAATC
>JADBJO010001382.1:395000-400000 GCA_016801955.1 Conus betulinus | reverse complement strand
TTAAACTTCTTGTTTTTATTTCTTTCAGTGTTTTGTGTAAGTTCCTTCAGAAACGCTGAAAGTGTAGCAGGCATTTATGAAACTTTCAATCTGATGAAATTAATCGTTGAAGAGCATGATCATGAGAAATTCTGTCAGCGATGCAGATTTGGCGGCGCAGACAGACTGTGATGGACATTCTGCCCACTGGTGGAGTTGCTCAGTGTGTCAAGATAGGTTGGACAGTACGTTCATATTTCATATGTTATAAGAACACATTTAAACATAGCAGTACCTAGTGCGTTGAGGATTTAGCAAAATTATCTGCAGGACACAAAATCGAAAAGGACATTACTTTTGTAAATATGAATGGTGGACGGTAAATAGGAAAATGGCGTAAACATATATCTTTCTTATATATATGACATTTCAACACGTCATTCATTCCTGTCTGCATAACAGTGTGATACGTGTGTAAATGCTGCTCTACTTTCCCTTGCTCTTTTTTTTTTTTTACTTCCATTCATTTCTTTATTTGTTTATATATTTATTAATCTATGTTCTTTTATCGTTCCTCAATTAATCACGACTGCATCTCATGTTCTCTCTCTCATTTGAAAAAAATGTTTTACTACTCTTTTTCGTTGTTCTTTGCCGTTTCGTATTCTTAAAAGAAGCATACACATTTCAAAACTTTTTTTTTTCGTATTAATAATAAATGCCAAACATGTAGACTGTGCTACTGAAAAGGAAATCAAGAAAGAAAAAAAATCTGTTTGCCTGAACTTGTTCATGGGTTTAGGTAGTAGTGGTAGTAATACAGTGCTTGCTTCCAGCTACGAGGGCTAATCTTACGGTCAGTCCGTCTCTGTTTGCTTCTGGCAATGAGGTCAATCTTAAGGTCGTTCCGTCACGGCCTGCTGGAAGCAGTTGTTGCTCCCCGTGGTCATGCATGGCTAAACCCAGCCTGGTTTTATTGTGTGGGTCTAATAACAGTATTTTAACTTGTCTTTTCACAAACCGGTGGTCAGCAGAGCGAAGAAGCCGGCGACGATTGTATCATCTTAAGAAAGGAACCAGGTTGGGAAACCGGTGTACAATATTGAAGCGGAGGCCTGTCAGTTTATACACCCGTAGGATTCTTCTGAGATGCAGCCAAAATGTTGAATAGTTCTTATAATGCTTACAAATAAGACCACTTATCAATACCAGAATAATTACTGCTTGAGAGTTCCGGATAATCTTAGAATCATACATGGAATAAGTGTGACCCCCTCCACGAAAGAAGGGAGACAGAATGAACGAAGCGAGGAATAGAATAGAAAGGAAACGAAGGAAGAAACGTCGGAGAGAAAGGAAGAAAAGGACGGAATCATGGGAAGAAGGGGAAGAAGGAAGAGAAGAAGGAAAGAAGGAAGTGGAGAAGGAAAGGAAGAAGGGAGAGGGAATGCAAAAGAAGGAAAAGAAAGGAGGGAAAGAGAGGACGAAACAAAGAAAGGAGAATCAAAGAAAAAAGAATGATAGAAGGAAGAAAGAAGGGAAGGAAGAAAAAGAAAATTGAAGGTTGAAAGGAAGGAAGGAAAGAAAGAAGGTAAAAGGGACGCCGAAACGGAGAGAAGAAGAAAAGAGGAAATGAAGAAATGTAGGTATAAGTGAGGAGGGAGGAAGGGAAAAAGAAAGTATATAGGGAAGGATGAGAAAAGAAAGGATGGGAGGGATACAGAAAGAAAAAAGGCAAGAAAATAACAGGGAAGAAAAGGGGGAAAAAACGAAACAAGAAAGAAAAGAAGGAAGGCTGAAGGAAGGGAGACACAAAGGAAAGAAAGAAAGGAAAAAAAAAAGGAATCGATGGAAGAAGGAAAGATGAAAAGAGAGAAAGGAAGAAAGAATGATGGAAAAAAGAAGGACAGAAGGAAAGAAAGAAAGGGGCATGGAAAGAAGGATGGAAGAAAGGAAGAAAGAAGGAAAGAATCAAGAAAAGAAGGAAGAAAAAAAGATGGTACGAACGAAAGAAGGAAAGAAGAAGGACATAAACAAGATTAGGAAGAATGGATGAACGGAGTATGAACGGAAGGTTGAAGTTTTGTTGTTTTCTTCTGTCCGAGGAGGAGAAAGACAAATATCATCATGTTAGAGTGCCATCTTGGGTTATATCATAATTTTTTCTTTACTTGAAATGTGTGTGTCAGCAGAGGAGAGCCATCAGGGAAGTGTTGTTCTGTGCATTTTTATGTGTGCTATTTGTAACGACTGAAGAAGACATGTTTGTTGAATAGTCACTGGTCTGTTTCTATATAATTAAGCAAGTGTTATTTTGCTACCATGTTTTGTGTAACTTGCATTTTGCCTTGTTAATAGTATCGCTGCCGTCTGTTTCAGCCCTGCTGAATTTTTTTTTTTTCATTACCAACAACAGCTTAAACACGTACAAAGATATTGTTTACACTGCCAGAACTAATGTCGTCGATACAAAATAATTTTGGCAGGTTTTTTTTTATCCAGCCACACATGCACGTACACACATACATACACACTGTCCCTCGTCTCTATTGTTCATGTGTAGGGTTATGCGATATGCTAAATGGTGCACACTTTCTCTCTTGCAGTAAGCAAACACGTGAAGGAGTTAATCTGCTGTTCGGTGCTGAGCGCAATGAAGACAGACGAGAAAAATCGCTGCATGTTTAGGAATTCTAAAGAATGATTTTTGTCACATCAGTACTGCATCCCGTGTGCGCTCGTTGTCTAAGTCTGCACACTATACACAAACTCTCTTTGTCTGTCTGTCTGTCTGCCTGTCTGTCTGCCTGTTGTCTGTCTGTCTGTCTCTTTTTGTGCGTGGGCGCGCGCGCGCGCGCGCGCGCGTGTATGTGTGTGTGTGTGTGTGTGTGTGTGTGTGTGTGTGTGTGTGTGTGTGTGTGTGTGTGCGCGCGCGTGCGTGCGCGCGTGCGTGCGTGCGTGTGTGTGTGTGTGTGTGCGTGTGTGTGTGTGTGTGTGTGTGTGTGTGTGTGTGTGTGTGTGTGTGTGTGTCTGTGTGTGTTTTCGTCTCCTATCCCTGCCCCTTCCCATGTTTCTTAATATTTTCCAGATTTTCCGTTTCTGTCTCTCTATTCCGGTCTCTCGTTGTCTGTCTGTCTGTCTGTCTGTCTGTCTCTCCTGTCTTTGTGTGCGTGTCTACATCGTGTGTGTTTGCTTGTGAACATGTTTTAGTCTTCGCTTTTGAGCATATTTGTAAACACGTGTACATTGGGGATGCTGTGGAGGAGGGGAGGGTGTGGGAGTGTTTGGAACAGTGCGATAGCTGGATGGTGGTAGCACTGCGCTTCAGCACGGCGGATTCATCTAGCGCTTTACATCGTCTTAACGACACACCTCTATCAAACAGCTATGCACCTACATGGACCGGACCTTGGCAGTTACAGAACATGCTTTAGTACTTAATTCACTGTGAACGAGAGTGATGAGATAGCCACTTGCAATGTTCTGTGCTAGTTCTCCCCATGACGGCGGACAAAAGACGAGTACTTTTAGAAGTCCATTTACACAGTAGATGCAAGGGGACATGCTATGCCTTCCATTTTACATAGGTACGCATACACTCGTGCACATAGACGCAGAAACTGGGACACATAAGCACTCAGGCACTCAAAAGGCGCGCGCGCATCCCACCCCCCCTATACACCGCCACCGATACTCTTCTCCAGAGGGAAAAAAAGCCGCCGCCGAAATTGTGGATGTAAGAAGACAATAAGTAAATAAATAACATCACCATTAACAATACCCACAATGAAAACAAAAGGACCAACAATAATAACGGCAAGAACAACAACCAGCTAGAATAGGACAATAAGAAGAATAACGAATTATAATAATGACAACAATGATAATGATGGTGAAAATGATGATGACGTAGATGATAATTATGCTGAAGATGATGATTTTATCTTCGCTGAAACAAAGAAGGAAACAAAGAAAAGGAAGAAAGAAAGAAAAGAAGAAGAAGGGACACAAAAAGACATTTTTGGCGTGTTTACTCGATAACTGTAACCCAGAATCACAATATGGGGTTGTCGATAGCAAAAAGCCTTGGTCATACGACCTAGACATGCGATCTGCTATCATTGACATGGCCAACGCCTTCCCTTATCAACATGATCAATGTTGTAATGTTATTGATCGCCGATACCAACCACACACTTTTACGGGTTAGACTCATTCGTTTCGTGAATGCTTTTCAACAAGCAAGTAAACAGAATCTTCTTGAACAATGTTCCCCTCTTTGTGTTTTGATTTTCCGAACAGTGTTGTTCAGTCACTTCCTGAAGCACAAGACAAGGTAAACCAAAAGGTTATTTTTGTTTCATAGTTTTGTGTAGCTATCAGTGCAACTATAAAACAAGACAAATACATAAAAATGTATTGACATGCGATTTCGTAATTGTCTCCACCTGCTTTGTTTTGTGCTCTCCTACTTTAAATCATCATAGCGGTTATAGTTTTATTGTGTACAGTTTGTTGCTGTTTGCTTTCCTCCGAAATTGTTTCACAGACCGACCAACAAGGAGACAAACAGACGCCTCACCCATTCCTTTCCAACGCTGAGTGCTTGTTAAGAGGCCTTTAAAGGTCAATGGCACAGAGGATGACTTCACTTTAATTAATGCCAGTGTATAACCGAAACAGTATCTCAAGAGAAACGATCTCATGGGAGACGCACAAACATTTACCTACACGACCGACTTTTTTATGGTTTGACTGCTATGTTTCCATGTCCGAACGAGAGAGGGAATCGCAATATAAAGATTCTCACGTTGAGACATCAAGAATGTCAGTCTTGTGGTCTTTCTACCGGAGCTGACCGGTAAGCGTGACAGGGCGAAAGTGTCGCAGACATCTCAGCACAGTGTTTTTTTTTTTTTTTTTCAGTCACGGTAGAACAGTTCCCGGGTAAAGACCTATCGCTCGCTACACACCTCATTCTCAATCTCCCATTGAAAAAAACTCTTCGCGGGAATGCCTGT
>JADBJO010001382.1:382500-387500 GCA_016801955.1 Conus betulinus | reverse complement strand
TCAGGTCTTTTATGAACAGTGATAAAACGCAAGCAGTCTGATGTAAATAAAGATCACACACGATATACTGTCCTATTTTGAAGATGATATGGAATCCTCCTTAATTTACAATACTTTGAATCTTCTTTATTCGAATGTTAAATACTTGTGAAGCTATTAATGGCAATGAACCTTTTTTTTTCTAAAGTGAAAAGGTTAACGTTATTAAAAGTTTGGACAAGTAGAAATATAACCAAACAGGAAGAGTTGTTCTTACATCCCTCGTAATATTAAAACTTATTCATCTTTTGATGTTACTGCCAGATCCTCCAGACAGCTTAAAAAAAAAAAAACTTCAAAAACTATGTTCTAAATCTGTCTGGAATAACAAGCAAAATAAAATATTCAAAAGAACAACAACCACAAAACAAGGTGGGTTCAATAAAAACACAAAAATGTGTACATGTGCTAAAAGTGATATAATTACAAAATCAAATCGACAAACCACGGAAGGAAACAATATTGCAAACAAAGATATCCATTCCTTGAGAATCTAGAATGTTATGACCAGCACAGCCTTTACATTGAAAAAAAAATCGACCCAAACATTTAAAGCCTAGCGAGTTGTTTTTTTTTACTCGTCGTTCCACATCTCAGGAACACAGTGAAATGCTGGCGGAGCTTGTAATTCAACAACGAAAAATAAGTAAGTAGCAACACGGTTATCAAACAGAGCAAGATGAAAACATATGGAATGTATCTATATAAAACGTTTTCTAAAAGAAATTACAATCGGGTTTTCAGGGGTTTTCGAGGGGTGACCACACGGTTTACTTCTTGTGTTTTCTATGGGTTGATCTCTTCAATACAACTATGTGTACGAAAATCTGGAAAGAATGTATGTGGAGATATTTCACGCACACAAACGTCCCGTGTGCATCACAAATAATGTACGAAATGAAAATGTCACTCACCATTGTCAGGGTAACTAAATATACAATTTCATAGATTGAATATTTTCGAAGATCCATAAAATCGAAAACGTAAATTGTAATGGCTTCAGTTCAGACTAATCAACAGGAACACAGCTACAAATGTTGTTTGAATGAAGTGGGCTTTACAATTTCAACAAACTAAACATTTTATTTTTACGTAGATGAGTTTCTGTGTGTGTTTGAAAGTTAAATCGTCTCGGGATTTTATTTTTGGTGTTGATGCACATCTGAACACTTTCTTTTTTTTTTATTTTATCGTGATCGTCGCTGAATCATATATTGAGAAAATTCAAAATCAATAGTTGTCCTCCACATGAAAATACCTTTAAAACCAGCTTTATTAGATATTGAAGATAGAACGGAATGCTGAAATGGATAATTAGACAGCTAAGTTTTAAAGGGACACTTTCCGTATTTCGACAGTGAAACAAGCATTCATTTCTATTTTTTTTCTCTTTTTTTTTTTTTTTTTGCTCTCTGCCTTCTCTATCTTTATGTATGCACACACACACGCGCGCGCGCGCACATTTATCTCTCTATCTACACACACACACACATAGATATATATATATACAATAAACTAATAAATATAGGATAAGTACCGAACAAACCATTCCAGCAAATTACAGAGCAGCTAGGTGTTGCAATGACTGCAAGAATATTCAATTAAAACAAAGCTTGCTCTTAAGTCTTAGATTGACGAAATAGGAAGGGGGGGGGGGGGGAGGAGGAAAGATAAGCATTCATAACTGCAGTGGTAGATAATACCTATCTGATATAATATGTGCTTGAATGGTAATAATAAATAAATGCTTCTCAAAATGAACCTTCGGCAAGCTTATATATAGTTTCCAAGACGGAGACAATCTCACTAACATGATAAACATTCCTGGTCAGATACCAGTATTTTGAAACCCGATTGTTTGTCTTCAGTGACCGCGGAAAATGGTAATTTGACTCCTCTGCCTTTTCGGTTTAAAAAAAATGTTATCCCAGAAAAAGGCTGGTGTGCAAATACCGTAGTAGGTTTGTCGAGTTTGCAAAAAGCCAACCAACAATAGTCTCCCCCTTGGAGACTATAAACTTGCTGAAAGTTTACTTTCTGAAGCATTTATTATTCCCCATTCACCCACTGAAGAAGTACGTACTGTTTTGTTACGTAGAACTTGTTATCTCCCCCTATTTTTTTCTATCTAAAACGTAAGAGCAAGTTTTGTTTAGAAAAACGAATACAGACACACATTTATACATAACGCTGAAAAAATTAAGTAGTGGGGGAAAACAAGTGCGGGCTAACAATTCTTCAGTCGTTATAATAATGTTTATAATAAACTTGGACAAAGACTTTAAACTTTCAGAAAAAAAAGGCATTAAACATGAAGGAAATGGGGAATATATTATAAATACGAGAAACCCTTCACAAGCTGCCTGAGAGAAACCACTATAATCCGTCTCGAAGGCACATCTATTTGTATCGTCTGCTTCTAAGTCTGCCTTTCGTCCGTTGGATCACATTCATCAGAAAGAAACGGCTGATTGTGTTTGCGCTCTTGGTGTCAAATAGAGACACACCACAGTCCATAATTCTATGGTGTTCTCACCACCAAGGGCTCAAAAAAGAATCCAACAACACCCTCAAAGCAGCCAGCGAAGGGTAGTAAATGGAACCAAACGAAAGTGCGGAGAAGAAAAAAGTTGCTGAAAAGCTAAAGCATTATTCAAACAGTATAAAACATAGGGGACAATCTTTGAGCCTATGCTTGAGGATCCATTCCAGAATGCAAGGGAGATCAAAAGATATGGAACAGTCTGAGTGGTCAGCTCTGCTGTTCAATAATCAAAGCAATGTGAGTGGCGAAGAATTGTACAGAACAACCTTTACTTGGATCTCCTAAGAGATGCAATCTCCTGCTGATTGATCAAACAGTATAATGCTGAACAATTAAGTAGTGGGGGAAAACAAGTGCAGGCTAACAATTCTTCAGTCGTTTTAGTAAATGACTTGGCAAAGATTTAAACTTTTAGGGGAAAAAAAGTTCAAGATGAAGAAAATGGGGAATATATATATATATATATATATATATCTATATATATATATATATATATATATATATATATAGTGATAAACAATAAGTTGTCAACACCGCCCACAGAGTTCATTTTTTATCCATGCTTTCGCCCCAAAAGGCTTTCTTCAGAACCGATGCTACTTACATCTCCTTAGCAGCGATGACATTAATACTACTGACGTCATAGTAGACTACTTCAATATAAAAACAACGTCACGTTTTCTTTTTTTTTCTGTAGTTTCACCTTCACCACACCCTGTACCCATCCCCCACTTCATCTTGCAGAGTCCACCTTCACAACACCCTGCAGAGTAAAACCTCCACTGTACCCTGCAGAGTCCACCATTCAATGCACCCTGCAGAGTCCACCTTCCACTGCACATTGTAGAGTCCACCCTTCACTCCATACTGCAGAGGCCACCTTTTCATATATATATGAAAGAAGAAAATGAAAACGAAAAAAATCAGGGACATAGATTATAAATGTAAAATCCTTCAATAGCGGCATTTGGGGACCATCATAATCTATCTTGAAGACAGAACCATTGTTATCTCATCTGTTGATTCGGACTCTCGTCAGCGAGACACTGTAAAGTGCGCATTTTTTTTTGTTTTGTTTTTGTATTACGTAAAATGTAACATGAAAAAAACAGTGAAAGTTTCTTTTTTTTTTTTTTTTTTTTTTTTTTTTCTCTGTATTTCTTTTTATATTTTGTTTTCTTCCCGGATATTTACTTCATATGAGGTAAAATTAGACAAAACAAACACAAACAAACAACTCTGGCCTGTTTGCGCATGATTGACGGCCAGAAGATGCTCACACAGATAGACAGACACACATATCCACACACGAGCGATTCTAATCGTTACGTCGCGTCGCCTCGCTCCATTAAGCATAACCTCTTTGGGCTGGCGTCAGGGCTAAGCTTACTACGAGCCGCTTGGTAAGTGCCAACGCAAACATAATTATCTTTTAACCGTGTCGCGCAGAGAAAAGCAGGTAGCGAAAGGAGGGAGGGAGGGGGGGGGGGGGGGTGATAAAGAGGTGGGAGAGTTGGGGGTGGTGTTGTTGTTGGGGGGGGGGGGGGGGGGATGAGGGAGAGTGAGGAAGGGAGGGGATAGGGAAGGGGAAGGAAGAAGTCGGGGTGGTAAGTGGTGGGCGGGCGGGCGGTGGTAGCGGTCAGGGAATGCGTAAATTGCGATCACTCTTTGTGGGGAGAAATCGGCTGTGGCGGCTCGGCTTATTTCTGTCTCTCTGTCTGTCTGTATGTCTGTCAGTGTTTTCTGTCTGTCTATCTGTCTGTCTGTCTGCCAGTCCTGCCTGTCTGTCTCTTGTCCCTGAAGGGTAGCTGTTACCCTTTACGAATGAAGATTAGCAATCAATCAAAATTAATTACTCCCTCACTCACTCCACTTCGCTCACTCACCTCACTCACTTATTCGCTCAATCATTCGCTCGCTCGCTCGTTCTCTCCTCCTCCCAAGCGAATTTCACTCACTCCGCTCAGGTCACTCACTCACTCACTCATTCGCTCCTCACTCATTCGCTCACATTATTCGCTCACTCTCTCTCTCTCTCCTCTCTCCTCTCTCTCTCTCTCTCTCTCTGTATGTATGTATAAAATGTGAGTGCGTGCATGAGTGGATGCGAGGGGCGTGCGCGCGTGCGCCCCTTGTGTGTGTGTGTGTGTGTTTGTGTGTGTGTGTGTGTGTGTGTTGTGTGTGTGTGTGTGTGCCGCGCGCGCGCGCGCGCGCGCGCGCGCCGTGTGTTGTGTGTGTGTGTGTGTGTGTGTGTGTGTGTTTGTGTATGTTGTGTGTGTGTGTGTGTGTGTGTGTGTGTTTGTGTGTGAGTAGAGAGAGAGAGAGATGGTGTAAACGGGCATTAATCACAGACCCTTACACAAACTATGAGGGAAGATGTGTACAGGATGTTTGTTTTTTCACAACAGGGCAACTG
>JADBJO010001382.1:357500-365000 GCA_016801955.1 Conus betulinus | reverse complement strand
TTCATTGAGTTTTTCTGAATTATTGCCATTTAATTAAAATTCGATGTACATGCTAAATCAGCTATACATTCATTAAAATTGTCCCACCTCTTTTCTATTCGATAATCTGGGAATGGTTTCTGGACTGGGTAGATGGTAAGGCTTAACATTGTGTCTGTACTATTCCAGCAAGTC
The DNA here is from genome assembly GCA_016801955.1 of Conus betulinus. Taxonomy (NCBI): domain Eukaryota; kingdom Metazoa; phylum Mollusca; class Gastropoda; order Neogastropoda; family Conidae; genus Conus; species Conus betulinus. The sequence continues at coordinate 364,826 of JADBJO010001382.1, read as the reverse complement.
TGAAACACCATACCGAAAAATGGTCATTTTGGGATTCCGCGTCCATTAATTTCAACTGACCCCAAACAACGAATAGAAAGTTTTGCATTTTTGACCACTGGGCTGGTCTGTCTACCAAATATAGTTTATGTCTCAGTGATTTTAAAACGTTTGCTGTAAAACGATGCTTCAATGAGTACTGGAATTTTAACCAGTTGCTCCATGGATACTACTGCAAGTACAAAAAGTGGATACCATTAAGTCATTCATACGAGTGGACTATGAGAGAGAGAGAGAGATGAGAGAGTGGATTTGTTGGGGATATTCTAATGTAATTGAAGTTGAGTGGAATAGGTCGAGGTTAGTAATTTCATACGTTGGAGGGTGGACTATGAGACGAGAGAGAGAGAGAGAGAGAGAGAGAGAGAAATTTCTTATTAGAGAGATGCCAGAGAGAGAAACTGAGAGGGATCCTTGAGAGAGAGAGATTGAGTGACACAGAGATAGACAGACAGACAAACAGACGGATAAAGAGAGAACAGACTGACAGACGAATAGACGGACAGACAGACAGACAGGCAGGTAGGCAGATCCTTCAACGGCAGATCCTTCAACGGCAGCATACGGAAACATACGCCAGCCGTATGACCAACCTCGACCCGCATTGATCGTCATGTAATGTTATCCACCTTGATCCCCCAGATAAGCAAATTTTGTGACGACCAAGATCACAACAGCACACGTCACAACTATGACGCCCCCAGTCGTCACAACCGCCTGTGCGGTCATCGCAGCACGTGGGACGTCATCATGCGCTCCCAGGACTTCGCCAACGGTGCCAACCCCAGCAGGGTAGGCGTGGACACCGCTCCTGTCTTCACCGTGGTACAGGCCCACGCCACGAGTCGTGTGCTGCTGGCTTTAGACACCTCCGCCAGCATGGCTGTGAGTATGATCATGACGATGGTGACTGCGGTGACGATTGCTATTTAGTATGATTAAGATGTTAACGATTTTGTTAGTAATGAATGGATAATGATAAATGAGTATATTGATAACGATGCTGATGGTTGAGATGTTAGTGATAACAGTGTATAAGCTGATGATGATTGTTAAGATCATAACGATCATTACGTTGATTGGGATGGTGACGGTTCTCGTAGATGATTCTCGTTTTTTTTTTCTCCGCCAAAAAAGTATGCTTTCATCTGTCATTGTAAGTGGACTTAATTGTTTTACGCAACATTACGCAAAGCATAACGGTGCTAACCCGTTTCAAACCAAGTTTGATGGGATAACGTACGGACGTGCAACCATGAATTTGGTATGGAACCGTCGTGCTGATCCGGATCAAATAAAAGATCCGTTAAGCAGGATTGTTACAAATTTGACGACACTAAAACTGCTGAATCCACAGAGAGAGAGAGAGAGAGAGAGAGAGAGAGAGAGAGAGAGAGAGAGAGAGAGAGAGAGAGAGAGAGAGAATGAGCGCGGTGTTTTCGTATCAGTTTATCTATCTAGCTGTATCTAGCTCTCTCTATATCTAGTGCGTCAAACACATTGAACCAATCAAAACCAATTTCTCTCTATACTACATGAGCAGGAGGATCACAAGATGACCCGTGTGAGGCAAGCGGTGGCAACCTTTGTTCAGGAGGGAGTGACGCCCTCCACAGAGGTAGGGCTGGCTACTTTCAGCGATACTTTGCAGATGAAAAGGGCACCCCAGGCACTGAACTCCACCCAGGTCAGACAAGAGTTTGCTGACGATCTCCCAGACTCAGAGAGTGGTGCGACTGACATCACGCTGGCCTTGACCTCTGCTGCAAAGGTTAGGGTTCATGAAATTGCTAGTAGAAAAGATTTATGGAATTGACTACCTAGTATGTTTACCTATACATCTTTCTAAACAGAAAGATTGTCATCAGATCAAACGAGATGGGATGGATTCTGAAGATTTAAATTCCCCCGCTCTCTTTTTCCTTTCTTCTTCTTCCTTCCCGCCCCCGCCCCCCCCCCCCCCCCCCCCCCCTTCCCGTTTTCATCCTCTTCCTCCCCACCATGTGAAAACATGGGAATTTTGGTCCCTAATCAGTACACGTTATCCTCAAGTAAAAAGAAAGTTTGTTCCAGTTTGTTCCATTAATTTATTGAACGTATCCATCTGTGTCACAGCTTTTTCAGGAATCTAAGACGTCAGCAGTACCTCACACAACACCGCCGAAGGTAGCTGACTCTTCAGGGGCACCATCGCCCCCTCGTCATGCACAGAGAAGTCACGTGATGCCTTCCCAGACTTCTCGGAAATAGTCACGTGATCTTTGTAACAGACGGACAGGAGACCTCTGGCACCAATGTGACGTCAGTACTGCCCTTGTTGCGGGATTCTGGGGTGATGGTCAGTTTTGTGATTCTGGGAGGAACTCCTCAGCCTGCCCTGGAACTGGTAGCCAAGAACACTGGTGAGGGTGACCTGGTTTGTTTGTTGTTTGTGCCTGATTTTTGAACGATAGACGGTACTTCATGTGTGTGTGTGTGTGTGTGTGTGTGTGTGTGTGTGTGTGTGTGTGTGTGTGTGTGTGTGTGTGTGTGTGTGTGTGTGTGTGTGTGTGTGTGTGTGTGTGTGTGCGTGTGTGTGTGTGCGTGTGATGTGTTTAATATCAAAATATGTGTGTGTGTGTGTGCTTGAGAATGTGATTTTTTCCGCTGAGTTATGTGACGTTACTTGAACATAATTGAAATGGAAGAGAAGCATTGTTCTACTATGACAGCAACATATATTTTGTTTCTAAAACAGAGAGAGAGAGAGAGAGAGAGAGAGAGAGAGAGAGCGAGAGAGAGAGAGAGAGAGAGAGAGAGAGAGAGAGAGAGAGAGAGAGAGAGAAAGTTACCTTATCTCATTTGCTCTTCTTGACTTTCATCCTTTCTACCTTTTGGTTTCGTTTCTTTTTTGCCCCGACGTAAGCAGTCCTCTCACTTTTATGCAAACTTATTTTGTTTCTCTAGGACAAATTTTCTTTTTTTCTGATGTCTCTTTTTTTTTTTTTATATCCTAATACATCGAATCTGTCTTGACGTTTCTGTCGATACCTTTGCTCATTGATCGAAGATATTTTCTCACGCATTGTCCTACTCTCGCATTAGACTGAAATTAAGTATTTTTTTTTACTTTTTGTTCATGCATAGACAGACAAACAAACAAAATAATCACGGATTTAAACAGGGATGAATGAAAAAATTGAGCTAGATTGGGTACTGATTATTGACAGAATAATTTCTAATGCTAAAAAGCAGAACTGGAAAGAATTTAGGAGTATACAACACGAGAAGATGCAATGGGTTTCCATTTTAGGGTTTTCCATAGTCACATAGAAACAGAGAAAAAAGACAAAAAAGAACATGCCGATGTCAATTGACCGAATTCTTTATTGTGTAAATGTGACATAAGCTTTGTGTTCTTGTCTTCATCCGCTAGACGAAACAAAGAAACAAGCTGAATAATATCTGTGGTCTTGACTTTTTTTTTTTTTTTTTTTTTAATGCTGATCGATGAGAATGAGGATGATTAAGATGATGCTACGGATTTCCATTTCGGTCTGAGACTACATGGCAGGACTGTACTCTACGCTTCCTTTCATATATATCCTGGCGTCAACCAGGCCCGAGAGATACAGGCACCTGCAGTGTTGGTCAGGAAATTTGAGCAACACTCTCAGAAACGCATCCATTAAGTAGATGAAACTCGACTGTGTGGTCCCAGTCTTCCCAACTGAGCCCGTAGCAAACTCAACTCTGGGTTGGAGCCGGTCGGGGCAGAAAAACCCACATGACTCTGATGGGATTCGAACCCACGACCTCCCAGCCGGGAGTCCGCGACGCTAACCACTTCGCCACGGCGGCTGGTTGTGGTCTTGACTTTGTTGAACACTACAAAGGAACCAGCTTGGGGAAAGTTTGGTGCTGCTGTTTTCCTGCCCCTGAAAACTTTCGGGTCGAAGCATGCTGTCCCTTCTGTTTGACGTTTAACGCTTCTCCAGAGAAACTAATAAGTTATCTTAAAAAAAAAATTAAAAGGTACATTCTCTCGTCTGCAGTATTTCTCCATTTGACCTTCAGTAAACTGTCGATGTTTTTGGCCTGCATTCTTACCTTGTAATTCGTCGATGACAACTTGCTGACAGGAGGTCGGATCTACTATGACCGGAACGATCACAGTTCAGTGGCAGCTACAGATGCCTTGTTCGACGTATTGGACAGTTACAGTGTCAACTCTCAGACTTCGTCAGTACAGGTATTGACACAAATCACTAGGGCTTTATAATTAATCTGCTTCCAGACTGGTACTCAGGATAAAGAGGCAGTAATCATGCTAAGATTCCCCCCCCCCCCCCCCCCCCCCCCCCCCCCCCCCTTTGATTCACTGGCTCCCTTCTGAAGTTAGAATTGATGACAACTTTCACTGTTACGCAATAACGTTTTCTAGGGCTCTTGTTCTGTTTACCTGGTGGATCTTGTGTCTTACTTTTCTGGCTCTCTTTAAATCTTCGGTCTTTTCCTGACGACAAAATTCTTCCAATGCCTAAAGTTGGGACCAGGTCTTCTGGTCATCGATTGTTTTTATTTGTTCACCATATTTAGAATTCTGTTCCCTATCGAATTCGTCGTGCCTCGACTCTTGATACTTAAAAGGAAGCAATAAAAAACATTCTTCTCAAGATTTATGATTGAGGCGTGTCTCTTCCCGCAGTTCGGCAATTTTTCTTTTCGTGTTTTGTTTTTGCAATGTAAATCGGATCGCTTTTTTGTACTTACTTTAATTCATCATTTTTATGCATGGCGACTTCAGACAATTTTTTTCGACAGTTTTGTCTTGTTTTGGACTACACTGCATTTCATATATCTTTCTCTTTGTGTTCTCATCCCCTCCTCATTCTACATTTTCTGCTCTTTGATCTTCTTTTTTTGAACTCGTCTTCGTCGTCATTGTCTCGTCATCGTCTTCTTCCTCTTCACGGGTACCATCATCATCATCATCATCATCATCATCATCATCATCATCATCATCTTCTTCTTCTTCTTCTTCTTCTTCTTTCTTCTTCTTCTTCTTCTTCTTCTTCTTCTTCTTCTTCGTCGTCGTCGTCGTCGTCGTCGTCGTCGTCGTCGTCGTCGCCATCTTCATTATCTGTTCTTTTTCTTGCCGTCTTCATGTCATTCTCTTTTTCTTGCCGTATCCTTGTCTTTCCCTTTTTCCTTTTTCCTTTTCGTTGTGCGCAGGATTAAAACGTCATTTTCTGTTCTTTATTGTGTTAGACTGGAATTTGGTCACAAACAGCGTTGTCGATAAAACGTTCCCTCCTGGTAGAAAACAGCTTAAAGCAACATTAAAAAGTTGTCTAGTTGATCGCTTTTTCGCTGCCAGGAGACACGATGGAGTTAGTTTTCCAATTTGAAGTTTTAATAGCACCGATTACCCATTCCCACCCCACGTCTCTCCCTTTCCACCGCCCCCCCCCCCCCCCCCCCCTCTTCTCCGCGGTCATTGATTAATTCTTCGGAGTTGTAATGCCTGTTCTATAGTTTGAGTCTACTTACTGTTTGTTTGTTTGTTTGTTTGTTTGTTTGTTTTTTTGCGCCTTTCTTTCCTCGTTCTGTTTCTTGGCTATTTTTGTTGTATATTTTTTGTGTTTCTTGGTTTTGTTTTTAAAGAGAAATGCTTTTTTTTTGCTTCTCGCTCTCTCTTTGTTTCTCTCTGTCTGTCTGTCTGTCTGTCTGTCTGTCTGTCTGTCTGTCTGTCTGTCTGTCTGTCTGTCTGTCTTTCTCTCGCTCTCTTTTGAGAAGAGGAATCTTTTTCACCACCCCCCCACTTGCTCCATCCCCCTCTCTTTTCCCTCACCCCTCTCTCTTTCCTCTCTGTCTGTCTGTCTGTCTTTCTGTGCCTCTTTGGTCTTCCCATTCCCATTCTTTGTTCTTGTTCTTGTTCTTCTTGTTCTTGTTCTTCTTCTCTCTCTGTGTGGCTTTAGTTACCCCCCCCCCCCCCAACCGCTCCTCCCTCTCTCTTAATATAAAGTCATATCCTGTGTGAACCTCTTTGTATTCCTTCCCATCACCTCTTTCCTTACTTTCAGTTTTGATCAAGCCTTAATCTTGTAAAAGTCTATCCATAGTTACTGTAATACATTTTTTTTTACCCTATTCCGAGTCTGATGCAAAAATAGTATCCTCCAGATACTGAGCCGGGCGAAAGCTGTGTATCCAGGCCAAGCCATGGAAGGTCAGGTGTTCGTGGACAAAGATCTCGGCAACAAGACCACCTTCATCATCGCCTATGACGTCACCTTACCCGGGTGAAGGTGACGTCACCATCTGGTCGCGTGTACAGCCATCTCTATCCCGAATACAGCCTAGACCATCGCCTGCAGATGGTGAAGATTCTGATACCCTTGAGAGCTGAGGTATGGTGAATGGAATGAACGTTTTGGCCAATGTAAGAAGCGCAGTTTAATGTCCAAGATGCTGAGTATGCTGTTTGATGATTTGTTTTGCCTTGAAGAGATTCTTGTTAGGTAGGTAAATCCTTCCGCTATCATTCTATAGCTAGGAGTGAGGAGGATGATGGAAATTATTCTTCCTTGTATTTCAGGCATACGTACATGTACCTTGCAATGTATGTATGTAAATGTATAGACATGTATCGTGCGTGCACTAAAATAATTACTATCATCAGTAGCCGATTTTCTAGGTGGTAATCTGTGTTTGCTGGATCAAAGAAAAGAGAGCCACTGAACGCTATTGAAGCGTTTCAGAAGAAGTGCAGTGCCTCTTTGGTGGGTTGACGTGTGATGACCTGATATTAGGTGCTCCCTGTAATCTGTCCGTGCTGGACCTGCATCAAGACAGTCATTACATGGCTGGATAGGGAAAGAAAAGCAGCAGCGTGGTTGGTGGTTCTGCCAGTAGTTGAGTTCCGAAAAACAATCGTCATCATCATCACCGAAAAGAAGTAAAGGGGGATTATAAGATTATTAATACATTAAAAGCGACAATGACGACAGCAACACTAAAACAGCGGTACGAACAACAGAATCCTCCTCTTTCTACTACTAGTATTACTACAACTAAATGAACGAATTAATGAATAAATGAACAAGTAAACGAATGCATTATTGAGTAACTAATTAATCAATTGGATAAACAAACAAACAATCAATCAACACGCAAATACATAAATAAGTAAATAATTAATAGTTACATAAATACGCACGTTAATAAGCATTTACATAAACAAACACGTGTGAAAATAAATAGAAATATGAATTAACATATAAACAAAGAACTAACTAAATAAAG
>JADBJO010001382.1:342500-345000 GCA_016801955.1 Conus betulinus | reverse complement strand
TGAAAAAAAAATCCCCCGGCAGGTCACAAACAGACAATTCCAAATATGAATATTCGGACATTAAGTAATGCTCAACGCCATCTGTTTGCCTTTGCTTTGATCAAATTTCACACAAACTGTAATGGAGGTTCTATTCCGAAATGGTAATATGTTTTGATTGCACACTTACTGACGATATAAGCTAAGAATCGAAATATCGTTATGATGTTTGTTAATGATATATCCTGTGTATTGTTTCGTTATTAGATACTTTTCGACGAAAAAAATCATCTTGTTGCAAAAATTCACTTTTGATTCTAAAAAAAAACCCTCTTGTGAATATGACAATCAAGTTCGATTCAATGGCTTCCTTCATGCACATCAGTTGTACGGCAGATCCTGAATCAGTGTGTGTGGTATATTACCACAGGATATGCTTTGGAAGGCAAGACAGCAACACGTGCAGTTGAAATGAAAATGAAAACGATGTGGAGACTGAGAATGCAAAAACGTAAGAGCTTTTTATTCTTGAACTTTTTTTTTTTTTTTTTGGTAATGAACTGATATCAAAAGAAAGCGATGTCATGATCACGCATATTACGCTTGGGCTCTTTTGACCTTAATGAATCCGGCACGTCAAGCTGATCCATTTGATTTGTCCTCCCAGAATAAAGTAGGTCATTGCTTGCCCTGATGCATCGGCGCGATGTAATTCTATTTTTCGGGATCAAGAAAGGAAATGAACTCCCTTGGAGGGTTCTTTGGAGCTATTCGGGTTCTCTTGCTCCCAACCCACACCCCCTCCTGTTCCTGCCTCCTCCACCGTCCTGTCGTCACATAGAAATACTTGAAAATGTTTCTAGAGATATTTCTGCAGCGACCACGATAGTTTCCTTTTTTGTTGTGAATTAAGAATGTTTTGGATAACTTTTGAGACATCGAAATAACAAATGGAAAACACTCATTTATCTTTTCGCTCATGCTCTGCTCACTTTCAAAATAAGACTAAGAATATGAAGTATAACATAAGAATGTATAATTCTTGAGCGCGTAGAGAGAGAGAGAGAGAGAGAGAGAGAGAGAGAGAGAGAGAGAGAGAGAGAGAGACAGAGAGAGAGCAGACAGACAGACAGACAGAGACAGAGAGATACACATGCCCTCCTTCCTTCCCCTTTCACTCCTGACCACCCCCCCCCCCCCCCCCCCCCCCCCCCCCCCTACGCTCCTTCTCAAACTCACTTCAAGACATCACACTGACGTGTTCATTGATGGCGCTGCTTGCCCTCAGGCGTTGTGGTGCCTGCTGACCAGGCTAGGTGGAAAAAAAGTCCTGAGAATCAACACCATGGGATTTATCTGTCTCCTCCGTTCCTCACCCCTCCCCTCCTTCACAGGCCCTCACTTCACCTCGCTGCACCTTTGCTCGAGGGACTCGGGTGTGAAAAGTCCACAGAATCAATACCGTAGGTTTTATTTTTCTTCTCCCTCCCCTCCTGAGGGAGTCCATCCCTCCTCCCCCCCCTCCCCCCCCCCCCTCGCATTTTCCCTATTACGCGCGCTAATGTGATCTGTGTTTTATCTCACCTAATTTCTATCAATGGACGAACCTACCTAAACCTCTCTCTCTCTCTCTCTCTCTCTCTCTCTCTCTCTCTCTCTCTCTCTCTCTCTCTCTCTTACTTCGCCACACATATACACATCGCATACACACGCCTCGCCCGCCACACACTCTCTCACACACACACACACACCACAACCATGCACACAGTCATTTTTCTTTTTACAAAACATGTTGTCATGTGTGTGTGTGGCGATTGCGTAATTGTGTCTCTCTCACATGTGTGCGTGTGTGTGTGTGTGTGTGTGTGTGTGTGTGTGTGTGTGTGTGTGTGTGGTGTGTGTGTGTGTGTGTGTGTGTGTGTGCGTGCGTGTGTGTGTGTGTGTGTGTGTGTGTGTGTGTGTGTGCACGTGCGCGCGCGTGCGTGCGTGCGTGCGTGTGTGTGTGTGTGTGCGTGCGTGCGTGCGTGCGTGTGTGTGTGTGATGGTAATTTTTGGAATGCTCTTTTATATCATTAAAGTGGCATAGCTTTGTATGACCAAAAAGAAAAAAAAGCAGCATTGAACTCCAGGAACGATTTCGAAGTTACACTTAAAGTAGTCTAGCCGAATCTTTACATTTTTGTTCTTAGGTTAAGGGCAACATTAACAATGTGAACAATTATAGCTCCAGCATTAACAGGCAACATTTCCTCTCCGACATAAATACCGCCACCACCACCACCACCACAACGATAGTTTCAATAACAACAGTTTAGAGCTGCCAGGTCTAATAGTATAGAGATTGTTATCAATTTTAGTCAACACAACGAAGCCCAATGTAGTGTGACGTGTTAAAATAGGTTGTGCTCATGTTTCTCTCCCAGGACCAAGTGGCGAATTCCTGTTCATGACATCGTCCCTCCTAGGCATATTTGACAAGAAAAAGAAACCATAGTATTGTACAGTCTTCAACACACATTAT
>JADBJO010001382.1:312500-317500 GCA_016801955.1 Conus betulinus | reverse complement strand
GATTTGTCTTCATGTGGCTGACTTACCAATAGACTCCGGGGGCTACATTCTTGTATTGATGAAATACACAGGTTTCCACGGAATCCGTAAAGAAAAAAAAAACATGAAAAAAACGGTTTCAGTAAACGATGATATTGCATCACGCTTTGGATGTTTAATGTATGAATTCACAATTAACAGAATGACTACTGGTTGAAGTGTTCTTTCCGTAATCAGTTTCCCACTGTGTTATAGTTTTGTGGTTGATTGTTTTATGTGTCTACATTCTGTTGACTCTGTCTAGAGATTGAGAGACAGAGATACACAGGAGACATTAAACGGAGATCCGTAAAGGACAAAGAGAATTAACATGAAAAGAGAGAGATGAGAGAGAGGTCAGAACGGAGAGTAAGACGAGAGAGATACAGAGGAGAGAGAGAGAGATCAAAACGAGAAGGGGAGTGAGGAGAGAGAAAGGATGAGATGTATGATGAGAAAGGAAGAGAGGAGATCGACTGATGTGGGGAGAGAGAGGGAGCTAGAGAGAGAGATGAATTGAGAACGAACCACAGAGAGAGAGAGGGAGAGGGAAAGGAGAAGAGAGACGAGATCTTGTGAGAGAGAGAGAGAGAAAGGAACAGAGGAGAGAGAGGGATTCATCCATGAGAGAGGGGAGAAGATGGACTACTGGTTGAAGGGAAGAGAGATTTCGTATCAGGAGGGAGAGAAGAACCGAAGTGTGTATAGTTTTGAGGAGAGAGAGAGAAGAAAAACGGAAACGAGGAGAGAGAGAAAGGAGCAGATTCACCGAGAGGGCGGGAGAGGAAGAGACGAGGGGAGTGGGGAAGAGGAGAGAAAGGAGAGAAGGAGGGAGGAGAAGAAAAGTTGAGAGAGGGAGGGAGGAGAGTGACGAGGAGAGAGAGGAAGACAGGAAAGAAAGACAGAGAGAGAGAGACGGTTATTACAGTTTTAAAAGGAATAGAAGAGAGGAGAAACAGAGGAGAAGAGAAGACTGAGAGAGGAGAGAAAGGGAGGAGAGAGATGGAGGAGAGAGAGAGAGAGAGAGAGGGGAGAGGACAGAGAGGGAAGGAGAGGAGAGAGAAAGATGAGGAAGAAGATGGGACGAGAAGATTTTTGCAGGGAGGCTTACGAAAGAAGGAGGGTACAGAGAGAGAGAGCAGAGAAGAGGTGAGAGGGAGAACAGAGAGCTGTAGGAGGAGAGAGGGAGAAAGAGAGGGAGGAGAGACACGAGAGAGGAGAGATGTAGAGAGAGAGGAGAGAGAGCGAGGAGGATAATGGAGACTGAGGAGAAGAGAACAGAGAGAGACGAGAGAGAGGAGAGAGAAGGGGAACCGAGAGAGAGGAGAGAGAGAGAGGAGGGGAGAGAGGGAGAGAGGAGTGAGAGAGGACGAGTTTGTGAGAGAGTCGAGGGAGAGTAAAGTTATCACGCCAAACTGCATTCTGCAGGATTTCTGTACACAAATCCAACGAAAGAGGTTTTGAGCGTTTGAATTTAATTGTATCCATAAGGATTCTATGTTAAAATAGTTTGTAGGATTAATCCTTTTAAAGTTAATACTTTGATGGATGTAGATAACTAAACCCTGTATCCATTGTACGTGTAGGATCTTTACATATGATATTGTATCCTGGTACATATAGTTCAGAGTCGCTTACATGTTTTGCCAATCTTGACTGCAAAACCAAATACATGGAAATGTTTACCAGAGATATCTAAAATATGGGATACATCAGTCAATTTATTTATGATATGATTAATATTCAGAAAACCAACTCTAAGCCCATCTTTAGATAGCCATGTCCTAAGGGTATTAGACATTTTAGCCACAGAAGAGCAGTGTTAGATGCCAATTGTATCTATAGTAACGAATACAGAATGAAGAGATATACCCACTTTAAGTGCAAACTGCACGGTTAGATTATCTAAACAAGAGGCTAGGCAAAACAAAAAAAGTGGCAGTTAATGGTAGTACAGATGAATCAGGAATCGAATATACAAACCTTCACAAATTTGTCAATAACACAAAAAGAGTCTCAAATCCTTCACAGATAGTTCGCCATCTTAGGAATGTAATGATGATATTACAGTGAATATATAGGAGAGAGAGAGAGAGAGAGAGAGAGAGAGAGAGAGAGAGAGAGAGAGAGAGAGAGAGAGAGAGAGAGAGAGAAGTTGATGATATTAAGAAAAGATTCGCTTAGAAATATTGATTTTGCACAAAGTCAGAGAGCCTATTAATGTAGTACAATGCAATCGCGAATGTGAACAGCCTCGAAGCGCATCCAATATTTGGGGCTGCAAGACACAATATCAACCAATGAATCAAACAATTAGGCATGCTATGTTGGTCCGAAAGCCTGAAAAACATGGACATGTCAAAGCGCTTATCCACACGCACACACAAACGCGCGCGCGCGCGCGCTTAGGCACTTGCTAAGACTCATTTAACCATGCAGACGCATGCACGCACACATGCCCCCACCCCCCCCCCCCCACCCCCACATGCACACACAGACACACACATGCACACACACACACACACACATACACACGCGCGCGCGCATGCACGCACGCACACGCGCGCCCGCGCACACACACACACGCGCTCACACAGCACACAACGCACAAACCACACACACACACACACACACACACACACACACACACACACACACACACACACACACACACACACACACACACACACACATGTACACAAGCGGCCAACCATACGTGCATATATATCACGTGCATATATTCACATATGTTTGCACGTGGAAACATAAGCACCAAAACATTAAACTGAAACAGTGGTAAAACATAAAAATGGCAAAGAACGTCATCAGAGTCATTGTGGAGGTGGATAATTATGCACTGACTGTTGATTAAACAACAGATGTTAAGCGGCCCGAAGTAAGTGCTCCGCATAGGGGTGAAAGAGGGGGCTTGATGTCTTATCTACTCCATGGTGTGAGGGACTAAAACGATATTGATTATCAGGCGGGACGTTAGGATTTCTATGAAAAACAGCGCTATGAGGTGCGTTAGACGAGGATGGGAAGGTATGAGTGTGAGTTTGGAGGCTGATAAATCTAGAACGCCTTCTGTAGGGGACGCTCTGGGGGGTAAAGTGGGGGTAATGATCGAAAGACGACGAAATTGGAGGAAAGGCATCTGATCTTAATTGATAGTAAGAGGGTTCACGATATGGCTCAGATATATTTCTTTGCTGCGTGTAGCCTGCAGTGTGATTTGCGAAGGGAGCAATGGAAAAGTAGTCAGAACGAGGACGATTGTGCCACAGCGTTTTCAGATTTTGTGCGAGTCTGGCGGTGCCTCTCGCACTGGGATGGATTGTGTCACTGTATCAAGTAGGATCTGAATAAAACAGAGGGAAAGTGATCAACGAAACGTACTCTGTGGCGATTGCAGGCATCTCTAAGGTTGTTATCTGAAGGAATTATGGCATCATTGAAAAAGAGTGTTTCCCTTTAGCTGGCAGGATAGAGCTGAAAGTAATGTGAGCATTAAGAACAGTTTTACAACATGTAAGGATGAGCTGAGACCAGGTATCAAAGGATACGACACCTGACGGGCAAGAGTTTACACCAACATGGATTATGAGGTCAGTTAAGGATGTGGATGTTGGTACGGAAAGGAGCCATGCGTGGAGATCTTTTATTGACATATACCAGGAACACGTATCTTAAAAAGTCGTTCTTGTCTAGGGGCTAAACGTTCTGGATCTATGAAACGAATAGTGGAGTCTCCTATCGGTTAAAAACTGCCGCCTGGCTGGGAACAGACATGTGACCTAAAGTTTCCATGGGAGAAGGGTGGGGAGGAGGCTTTGACTTGGCCATTGGGATATTTTCCTTCACCTTACCAACTGTGTACTGAGATTTTAAATCAGACACAGTCTCAGTGTCAGAGGTAGCAAGAACAGAATAGAGGTTGGATGTCTGGACAGAGTAATGTAAATTGGTATCATCCTTTATGTGACAGAAGGGTAGACGGAGAGAGGGGGTTTGAACTCTCTTTGTTGTCACAGTCAGCAGATATTCTAGTATTGGATTCAGCCTGGACTTTGGATTGTGCACGGTCAGTCTGATTCAGTCCTGGTGAAAGACCGTTATCAGGGGCTGTGATTTCTTTGATGGACTGTTCGGCACTGTCACTGATTGGGGACAATGTGTCCGGCACTGGGCTGCTGGGAAGGATTTCAGTTTGTGTACTGACACTGTGAGTCTCTGAACAACACCAAGGTGTGTCGGTTTGTGAACTGGCATTTTGCTTCGAGGAAGACTGAGACAGACAGTTGTCTTCTGATGTCTGAGTGCCAGTGGTTGCACAGACATTCTGTTTTGTTCTGATTTTTTTTTTTTTCGTTTTGTAAAGAACCTATTTGTGATTTTATAGAGTGGTTGTCTTTGATCAATTGTCTGTTAACAGAATCCAAATTGTTTATTACGGAATTAAAATCGTCAGTTTTAGGATATATGGAATTAAATTTATCAATAATGTATATACGCAGTTCATTTTTAGTGGCGGTTTTCACATTTTCAATCACAGAAGTAAATTCATCATCATCAAAAATGGAATAAGTAGACAAAGAGTTGACAGATCGTTCCAGATGAGTTACTCGTCGGTTCAGTTGGGGAAGAGGGCTAGGAGGAGAACGGCCATGGGGTGATCGGTGTGAAGAATGTCTGTACTGAAGACGAGTCCGTTTTGCAACCGGTGAGGGCTTTTTCTTTAGTATCACTTTTCATACTGACATTAAGATGAGCAGCAGGTCTCTCAAAGAGAGAGAGAGAGAGAGAGAGAGAGAGAGAGAGAGAGAGAGAGAGAGAGAGAGAGAGAGAGAGAAACGTTTCTTAACCGGAGTTCTCTTACTCCGGCTACTTTAAAGAATCTTGACAATTTTTTGAAAAACTCTTTATAACTGAACCTGATTTATTTGTGGAACAGTCAGAAGGCCCTTCAAGAGGCGGAATGT
>JADBJO010001382.1:305000-307500 GCA_016801955.1 Conus betulinus | reverse complement strand
CACACACACACACACCACACACACACACACACACACACACACACACACATCTTTCTGTCTAAGGAGAGAGAGAGAGAGAGAGAGAGAGAGAGAGAGAGAGAGAGAGAGAGAGAGAGAGAGAGAGAGAGAGAGAGAGTGTATCGTGTCTTGTGATCATTGTGATCATTGTGAATCACAGCAACCAAACATTTCCAACGCTGGTGAGGAGATGGATGGACTGACGGGAGAGGAGGGGGAATCAAAAAGATTGTTTATAAGGACTGTTTATTAGTGACGTGGTTCTAGAACACATGTGGCCGTTTTTGAAGAGGGGTGTTCTGTCAGTGGTTTGAGTCAGCTATAAAAGAGTAATGGGCCACTTTGGGGGTGAGTGACACAAGAGCAGAATGAAGGACCAGACAGAAACATCACACCAACATTTTCCATTCTCCTGAAGTAAAGATATCCGGCACGTACGTTTTTGATGCACTTTTGTGATTGTTGTGTTTGTTGCTCCTGTTCTTCTTATTGTTGTCAAAGTGATTTGATTCTGGGCTCAATGGATCTATGTTTGTTAATTCTATTTACGTTTTACGAAGGATTATGTATTTCACATAATACGTTTACCATGGTCACAATAATCGAAACGAATAGCAAATGGAACACAGCACGCAAAAGACAGAATACAAACAGTATATTTTATGAAATATGGACATGACATTTGACTGATGTTACTTTGTTGACAGACGTTGAAACCATATTATACCTAATAATACTTCCATTTACGTTTTCCAAATTGTGATGGGAGAAACATTGATATAAACTACTGGCATTAAACTTCAATGATCACCCAGAAAATGTCATTAGGTACGAGAAGGATACAGAACTGAGAGACGCAGTCATGCTGGTCACATGCAGATGAAATTGTCTTGCAGATTGCTTTCATCTGGAGCCAGTGGAAGAACGTTGCCAGATCCGCATCTTAATGAACAGTGTTGCCTCCTCAGCAGGGAAATCACGCACTGACGGATTAATGACAAGGCCAACGCCAAAGTCATTGACTCGTAATTTTCTTACGTTATACCCCTGTGTGTAAACAGACGCTGGAAAACCAAATTTAGAGGAGTGAGAAAACAAAATTAGACATGGGATCAGTGTGTGTGTGTGTGTGTGTGTGTGTGTGTGTGTGTGTGTGTGTGTGTGTGTGTGTGTGTGTGTGTGTGTGCGTGTGTGTGTGTGTGTGTGTGTGTGTGTGTGTGTGTGTGTGTGTGTGTGTGTGTGTGGTATTTGAGTGTCTACCTTTGTGCATCCATGTTTGAGAGTGAATTTCGTGTTGTTTTCTATACGTGTCTTGGCGCTTTCCAAGGAAATTTTCGTGGCTTCGTTTGCAAATCTAATCACCCTTTGGGGAAAACCCCATTTACCTTTATTGTTTACTGTGGCATCCTGAATGGAAAACTTTTTGGAAGATCGGTAGTTGTCCGACACTGGAAAATACATGCTATAACAGAAAACGACAATAGAGTGACCCTAGAGATGCATAATGCTGATGGTGAAATAAGCAGTCATGTTTCAGACAACAGAAAACAGACCACACAGATAATGCTGACAGATCACACGAATATTTCTAATTGGCCAAACACCATTCCACGACTACAAAGCAACTTCATGGATGTTGAAGTAAAGAGACATGTTTTTTACAGTCAGAGAGAAGAAAGCAACAAGAAGGGAGAGAACTCTGATACTTCGGCCCCCTTCCCGTTTCTTTACAGGGATGGACCACCTCATCCAGGAAGGGTAGGGGTAGGGTGGGGGTGGGGGTCAGTATTTTTTGTTGACGAAAACGTTGTTGACCGGGAGGGTGAGGGGCGTGGGGGCAGAAGGTGGGGATGGGGGAAGACGATGAGGTGGGAAGAGGGGTGAAGGTAGTTGGCAATATCTATTCTGACATTTCGTTTGATGAATGAAGAACTCACGCCAACACAGTTTTGAGCGAGAGGGAGAGGACGGATTGGGGGCAGCATGGAGGAGAGAATCAGGAGTTCGGGGGGGGGGGGGGGGGGGGGGGGGGGGGGGGGGTAGAAAGAAAAGAAAAAGTCAGGGAGTGATCAATCGACAAAAAACTGTAATATTTAAGTGTGATGTTTTACTGTGACGACTTTTGAAAAATATTTTTGATCTGAAGTGAGTTCCAGAGGTTTTCTTTTCTTCTATTTTCTGAACCTTTTCATTCTACCAATTCCATTTCCTATCGCCTTTCTCTGTAACTCCTCTGCTCCTTTCCATCCCAGATTGGTGCCTCATTTAATAAAATGAAAAAAAAAAAAACTGTCCACAATGAAACGCATACAAAAGGCAAAAAGACAGAGAAAGGGGGGGGGGGGGGGGGGGGGGAGGAGGAGTGAAACTGCGACACTGGGGAAGCTTAGCCGTTTCTCTGATAAAAGTCACAACTATAACTAATGTTTCCTCCACCATAATGCTAATCTTTCGTTGCTGTTATTTTGAGTATCCATGCTCT
>JADBJO010001382.1:290000-295000 GCA_016801955.1 Conus betulinus | reverse complement strand
CCATGTATGTGATTGCAAGCTAAATGTTTTTTTTCTCTACGTGTCTTGACGCTTTCCAAACAAGTTTGATTGATATGCAAATCAATCTGATCGCCCCCCCTGTGAGCAAAAACTGTGCCCCCCCCCCCCCCCCCCCCCCCCCCCCCCCCCCCCCCCTGCGAAATACCCCCCCCCCCCCCCCCCCCCTCTTAATTGATGCATTCTAAATGGAAAACCCAATTCAGTGGAAGACTGATAGAGGAATACATGCAGAAAACAGACCTAATGAGTATTTTGAGGCACTGTACTAGAATGGCTTTAGGGATGTCTGATGCCGAACCAGAATTGAAGTGAAAAAAAAAACAGATCATAACGCGTGTTTCAGAACAACAGAGCGACCTCAGGAATGCATGATGCCAAAAAACAAAGAGAAGACAGTCATGCTTCTCAGCGTGATATTTCCTTCTTCTTAACACGAACGGATCATCTCATGTAGGAAAGTATCAGGTGGTAGTGACGGCGATGTGGAATGAAAAGAGATGAAAAAAAAGTTTCAAAAAAACAATTTTAAAGACAAGCTTTTATCGCGAGAAAGAGAGAACGAATAGAAAAGTTTTTTTTTTAAAAAAAAATGAAATCTCATTTGTACAGGGTGCTTGTTCCTAATTGATCGGTTTTCTTTTTTGGCGTAATGATTTGTGCTCTTGGTAAAAAGAGGAGATTGCCTGGCACTTTTGAAGGAGGGAACGAAAGAGGGAAGGGAAAAAAGTAAAAAAAAAAAACAAAAAAAAAAAAAATGTTGTTGATTCTCGCCAAAAGAAGACAGGCGCAGAAAAAAAGATAAAAATGATTTTCATTTTTTTTTTCCATGGGAAGAACTTTTAAATGGTAGTTTGAGTGGTGTTCATTGAAAGAAAGGGAATCACATGTGTGTCTGCGTGCTGGGTGCATGATTGCCTTTGCATGTAGGTGTGTTTGTAGAAACCGTCGTGTGACAACTACACGCATCTCCTGTTTTACACCTTGTGTACACATTATGTCTTCAGTAAAACTAGAACATGATCATACTCTTGCTTTAACACTACTATACATGCCTTTAACACATTTTAAGAGCTTTCCGTTAATCCCATTCTTTCGGAGTACAGGCCAAAGTAATGACCTCGATACAGAATCGAAAGCTTTTTCGAAATCAGTAAAAGCTACACATAATTTGCGATTCTGCAAAAGCCGTTTCTGTGTAAATGCTAATAGTGTAAACATCTGATCAACAGTAGAATAAGCTTAAGTAAAACTGCCTAATGCTCGCCAGTAATGTTATTCTGTTGAACCCACTCCTGTAGCCTGCAATTAATTGATTATAACTTTACTACTGATGTCACACAACGAAATATCTCTATATTTACCAGGATCTTCAGATGCGCCCTTTTTTAAAAAATGGTATGATTATTGATTCTGTCAATCGTTCCGGGAATACCCCTTTATCAAGAAAGACAATGAAAAAATTAACAAGAAAGTCAACAGTAATATCACCACCATGTTTCAATAATTGTACGATTATTCCATCTGGACCAGCAGACTTTCCATTTTAGTTCTTTTTCATTGCAAACAAAACCTCCTCTTTTGAGACTGGGCAATCAAAATAAAGGGAGAGAGAGAGAGAGAGAGAGAAGAGAGAGAGAGAGAGAGAGAGAGAGAGAGAGAGAGAGAGAATAGCTGGATGGCTTTGGGGTGATAACATTGTGCATGTCTGTCATTTTTAATTATGTTCAATGATAATTCGATAATGAAAAATAGACTGTGATCTCTCTCTATACATATCTTTCTGTCTTTGACAACGAGCGTATAGTAGATCATCTGTCTGCTGTACACCACTTCCAGCACGTGCCTTGACTGATACATACTTGCTTTGTATGCATAGAAGCAGTTTTTTTTCTGTAAAATTGGCCTCAGTAAATGTCTTTAAACCAAACCAAACCAAACGTCTTCTGAAAATCTATAAAGGCTATATACAAACTTTTTCTGTCGACAATAATCGCTTCTAAAGTGCTGCAAAAAACTAAATACGTAATTAATGGTGGAATATCCCACACAGAAGCCTGACTGACTACTGACAACAGTCTCACAAATGTTTATTCATCTTTTCAATCTGTCGCTCGACATATCTATAAGCAAGATTCCCCTGCAGTTGTTAGGATACAGCATTTCCCTTTCTGAACAACGATTGAATTATCGACTCTGTCCAACGTTCTGGATGGGTTTCCGGATCAGCCAACGCATAGAAAAAAGATTCCTATGAAACTGTTCTGTACTGCCACATGAAGGATCAAAATGTTCATCAATGGACCAGATCATTTATTTTCGAACAAGCGTACTGCACGTTCAACTTTATTTAAACTGATAGGGACATTTTAAGATATCATGTGCTGCCTCACTGCAAGTGTGGCCTCTGGCATATGTTTTTTTTTTGCTCAGGATTCCGCATCTCTCTCTCCTCTCTCTCTCTCTCTCTCTCTCTCTCTCTCTCTCTCTCTCTGTGTGTGTGTGTGTGTGTGTGTGTGTGTGTGTGTGTGTGTGTGTGTGTGTGTGCGCGCGCGCGCGCGCGCGCGCGCGCGTGTGTGTGAATCAAACAGATGGACAAAACGACAGACAGACAGACAAACAGACAGACCGACAGACAAACAGACAGACAAACAGTCCGCAGACAGATAGATACTAAACTAGAGAGGAAAATGAGTACACAACTGACAAGCTGATAGCAAAAAGAGAAGCGATATTGAACTCGGCTTAAGAGGCTGCTCCCTATCCAGTCATTATTCCCCAGCAGTCAGCACAACCACACCATGATGAGATTTGAACGTGTGTTTCAGAGAATGACGTATCTGACGTGAGAATCTGTTTGCTGTTCAGACTGGTCTCCTCCACGCGCTGATGTCTGCCAGTCATTGATGGACCTTTCTACTGGGATCTCTGGCTACCAGTACAGACCAATATTGGCAGCGAGATGGCTTGAGTGTGGCGGCGGCTTGGCCTTTTTTGACCATGAGATTGTCAGCTTCGTGAAGGAGAGGGAGGGCGGCCCAACATTGAGCATTTATTCGGGATTTGGGAGGTAGTCTCTAAGAATCAGAACAATAGGGACCTATACACAAATTGTCACATTCATTTGTTTGCTTGTTGCTTTTTTTTTTCCTATTCCGTGCACATGTCTCGTGTACATATCTCTAAATCTTTTGTTGCTTCTGTCATTAACCGTTCTTTCTATGGAAGAAGCGGTTACTGTTTTCCATTTCATCCGGTCAAATGTGGCTGTAAACTGTCAGCACACCCGCCTCCCTCTCACACCCGCACATGCACGCATCCTAAGATGACTGAAGCTGTCTTTATCGACTCTATAGACCAACAAAAAGAAAAAGAAAAAAAGAGAAAAAAAAAGGGAAAAAAAGAAAAAAAAAAAATGTCAAGAACCATCGCATTTAAAATTACTAAAGAATCATATTTTATAAAGTATTGTAGTGTCACTGCTAAAAATAAAGCTTAATACGGTTTTGCTTTATTACAAATCAACCTTAACAAAGTGTAAAATAAGACTGCTACTATACATTCCATTAAAAACCGTTAGTGACATATTCTACTCAAAAGACATACCTGTATCTAACCACCTGCCCTCGAAATCAAACTTGATGAAATGGGGGACATTAGATAACGCTGCATGTTTGTTAAGCCTCGACAAGCAAACAGCGAGGCATGTCCACTATTTACATAACATTAGGAAAGACACACAATGAGAAAAACAACCAAATATTAGAGGATATGTCGTTTGTGGTTGGCACTGCCAAAGGAAACGAATACGAACAGAATTTTTGGCAAGATGGTTCTACCCAGCAGGAAGCCACAGATTATGGCTTGGAACAGACGTGGCATCAAGAACATGGAATGACGGTTCACTGGATGGAGGACAAGACTGGAAATGCACAGCAGACCTTCCAGAATAAGAAAATCATCCAGATATCATCAACACGAGTGACATGAGACCCGATATTATACTCTAACCAGGCTGATCAAAGCAAATGAATCTGATTAAACTCACTGCACCTTGCGAAAGCAGAATGGAGGACGCTCACATCTACAAGACGAAGATGTATGCAATCTGGCTGGCACCTTGAGGGAACCTGCTTCCAAGCCAAAGTCCTCAACACAGAGGTTGGAACAAGGTGAGGGTGTGGGAGGGTGCAGTCTGATCAGCCTATGATCTCATGAAATAGCTTTCATTTTTTTTAGGAAAGGAACAGAACCATAAAGGATAGAACAGCTGAACAGAGGTCTGCCTGGATCTGGTCGAAGAGAAAACGTGAGATCTTCATAATACTTAAATTTCCCAACTTTGAACAGGTATCAATTAGCTATGTGGGCAAGATATCCGTCAAAAAGGTGAGATCTGAGACCGAAAAGCATCCAGAAGATGCAGATTAACATTCCAGCATCGCAGAAAATACTTCTGAGTTGAACGGCATCTAGGTGTTATGACCTTTACGCTGCTGGTCCCTAAATTGTATGGAGCTAATGACCGAAACATTTGTTTAAGGGGGGTTTCTTCTCCAGAGACCTGCTGTCAAGATTTCCTCTTACTCTGCAGCAGCGACGAACCTTCCCTGAAGATCCTTGTCTGACAACAATTCGCGCCAAGTCAAACCACATATTTTTCATCGATTTGATTTTTACTTTTGTTATTAAATCTTTCTGTATTCGGTCTTTTTCTGTTCTGACATTATTGGAGCAGTTGGCTGGGCAAAAAAGATGCAGTTTGTATGCCAATTTAGGAAGGTCATAGTCTGCAGTATAGTTCATCAGATCAAACACATGACGTGAAATACATGAAAAATTTAATGTCAGCGATTCTGTGTTTTACATCCACGAAACTTTACAGAATCGATTGTTTTTTTTTCAGCAGGAGTGGTAAGGTTTCTCTTTAATGATAAAAAAATGCATCAAGAGTTTTAATGTTTGTTTCTATGACGTCACGA
>JADBJO010001382.1:275000-282500 GCA_016801955.1 Conus betulinus | reverse complement strand
CGCCACGGAAGAATGCTGTCAGATCCACATGTCAATGAACCGCATGGCCTCCTCAGCAGGGAAATCACGCACTGACAGACCGATGACAATGCCAACACCAAAGTCATTGACTTGCAATGTCGTTACATTTGACCTCTGTGTGTAAACAGTTGATGGAAAGCCAAATTTGGAGTGATAAAATGAAATAGATCATTGGATCTGCAAGTGCATGTGTGTGTGTGTGTGTGTGTGTGTGTGTGTGTGTGTGTGTGTGTGTGTGTGTGTGTGTGTGTGTGTGTGTGTGTGTGTGTGTGTGTGTGTGTGTGTGTGAATATGCATCTGAGTGCATGCGAACATGTTTCTGTGTAATCATATACCTTTGTCAGCCATTCCTGTATGTAATTGTATATGCTATATTTTCATATGCGTGTACTGACGTTTTCCAAAGAAATTCAATTGATTTGACATGCAAATTTCATCACCCTCTGGGCAAAACTGTTTTCCTCCCCCTTAAAATTGCATTTTAAACGGGAACCAAGTTTTCCTTAGGAAGATTGAAAGAGAAATACATGAATGAAACAGACCTAAGGAACATCTCAGGGCACCTCAGCAAAACAACTGCAGGGATGACTGTTGCTGGAGCAGAAGTAAGGACAGTGATGTTTTACAGACAGTAGACAACAGCGCACACGCGTGTTGAAGAACACATCAGAGAGCTACTTCACGGTTGCATGATGCCAAAACAAAACCCAACACAGAGAGAGAGAGAGAGAGAGAGAGAGAGAGAGAGAGAGAGAGAGAGAGAGAGAGAGAGAGAGAGAGAGAGTTACAAAGCTTTGAGAGCATCTGCTCTCAATTCCATTCCTTTCTTACACCAGTCCCTGAACCTCCTGATTTCTGTATACTTGTTGTCCTGTGGCCTTCCCCAGCTTCCCCATCTGAAAAGGTTAATATCGTGTATGCTGTGGTGCAAAATTACCTTTGAACCCTCTGTTGCACTGGTAGTCAGGTTTTGACATGTGGTTGTTCAGAAATCACACAACATGCTGGTCCTTTGCTGCTGGTTGTTGTGATTTTTGCACAGTCAGACACACAGCTGAACATTCAATTAACCCTCATACCACTTAAGATGATACAACAACGCAACGCGGTGGGGGATATGGTAAAATAACCACTGCAAAACGACAAAATTCATCTGCACTCTTGTATCACAATGCGCTGTGAAAGTCAAGCAAAAATTAGATTAACCTTCTGCCTCTTGCTGTTTATGACCTGAAACCTGGATGGTACAATATTCAAATAATGTAAAAAAAAAAAACCACATCAGCTTCGATCTAATTTTGCCATTATAACACAATGCAGGCTGACCACGACATCAATCGTCTACGGGGTAAAGCAACAACAGACAAGTTGAGAACACTGAAGCACACTCTGAAACAATATTGGACACAGCTGGTGAAACTGGTCGATAAACAATGATCAATACCAACGACGCAGACTCGGCGTGATAAATGTTTGCCCGTGTGTCTCTGCAATGAGAATCGGTGCTCCCAAGGCTGACTCTGCAATGAGAATCGGTCTGCTTTTCTTTTCACTCCCTCTCATCACACCCTGTCTGCAGACAGTTCCCTGACTTCTTCAACAGAATAACACCCCCCCTCCCCCCCCCCCCCCCCCCTCCCTCCCAACTAATGCAGACGTGTGTTTGCCTTAGGGAAGTTTGTATGACTTTGCTAGTTTTCGGCGCACAATTGTTAGGTTTTCTTGTGAGAATGTTGGCAGAGACGGACATTAACCATTCTTTTCGGTTGCTCATTTTACCGCAGGACCATTCCCATAGCCCACCCACATATAGCGGCCATGTGTCTGTGAGATAACAGTAAATGCTCGTTTGGTTTCTTTCGTTTATTTTTCTATAATACTTTTGTTCTTTCAATCGCTCTTTCTTTCTTTTTTGTTTCTTTTGTATTTTCCCCCTTTCTTCTTTCTTTCATCTTTGATTTCTTCTCTCCATCTGTGTTTTTTTTCGCACCTTACTCATTGTTTCTGTTTGTTTTTAATATGTTGTTTCTTATTGAAAAAGAAACATTCTGATAAAAGTACGCATTGCAAAAGAAGACAGAGACAGACACTAAGAGTAAGAGAGAGAGAGAGAGAGAGAGAGAGAGAGAGAGAGAGAGAGAGAGAGAGAGAGAGAGAGAGAGAGAGAGAGAGAGAGACGACAGAGCAGGCAGACAGGCAGACAGACAGATACAGAGCTAGAGAAAGAAACAAAAATGAAGACACAAGTGACAGGCAGATAGAAATGAAATCATCAAAACAAGAAACCTGTCAAGGACACTGCAGCAGACAGAGAAGTCATATTGAACCCTGCGGAAAAGTTGCTCCATATCCGGTCATTATTCCAGACAACTCGTCCAGTACAAACACACCACGATGAGATTTGCGCGTGTGTTTCAGAGACTGACAAATCTGACATGGGAACCACTTTCCTTTTTCGAACTGGTTTCCTCCACGCGTTGATGTCTGCTGACCATTGATTGATCTTTTCCCTGGGAACTCCGGCAGCCAGTATAGACCAGTGTTTGCTGTGAGAAAGATCGACTGCCGTGGCATGGTTTCTTTTCTATTACAACTATGTTTACTTCGTGAAGGTGGAGAAGGCGGCTAAGATTGAGCATTTATTTAGGGTGTGGAAGCAGTCTTTGAGGATCAGAGCAGCAAGGTTATGTCTACACACTGTTGATGATGATTGTTTGTTTGTTTCTCTTTTTTGTTCTGCTGCCCTTCTTCGTGTATGTCTCTACATCTTCTGTTACTACATTTTCAACCTTTTTTTTTCATGGAAAATGTTACTGTTTCCCTTTCAATCCATTGAACTAGGACAACAAACTGTCACTAATTCTGGTTTGTAAACAATCAAAGAATGATCGGTTATTAGGTATTGTAGTATCACAAATGAAAACATAAAAGCCTAATGCGATTTTGCTTTGGAGCAAACCCGTTCATAATGAGGTGCCGATTAGCAGCTGCCGTAATATATCCCCTAAGAATCATCAACAACACATTCTATGCACTAGACATATACCCGTCATTGACATCCTACCCTCGACTCCAGACCCCTCCCCTCCCGTCCCAACTCCCTTGCCCTCCCCGAAGAAGAAGAAGAAGAAGAAGAAGAACAACAACAACAACAACAACAAACAACAAGACAAATGTTCATGTCACCGTCACTACGATCAGATCTAGTGAGCACAGGAGGCAGAGAACAGAGGAGGCCGGGGGTGGAGGTGGGAGGGAGAGGTGCAGTGCTGCCTAAGCCGTCAAAACAAACCACGTCGGCGCTTTTTTTTTTCAGCTCCAGGGGTCCAGTGAGAAAATGGAATTCGTCTTTCCAGCAGGCATTGCAGGGCCAAGCTGGCAGGAACAGGACGCCATACTTTCTTCTGGTTACTGACTGCTTGTTAGTGCAAGCTATGCTGGCAGAAGCAGAACTACTGTTGGGGGCTACCTCGTGATGGCTTTTGTCCTAACATCCCTGAGTACGGTTCCTGATTTTTCACACCGTCCCTCCGAGAAAGTCAAGATTTTTTGTCATTCTCTTCATCGTCCCTGTCTGAACCAATGTCTGAATGATAAGTGTGTGTGTGTGTGTGTGTGTGTGTGTGTGTGTGTGTGTGTGTGTGTGTGTGTGTGTGTGTGTGCGCGCGCGCGCGCGCGCGTGTATCTATTCTGAAGCTAATTCTGATGACTTATGTTTGGGACAGAGCGTGTTCAGTGAGCGGGAATCAGACTGTCCAACAGAAAGGTGTATTTTAAAAAATCAAAGTCTCTCGGTAATGTTTTGACAGATGATTTGTTGCCCTTGTCCCTCCCCCTGAAATGAATCTCTACCGAACAATTAATTCATATGCAATGAAAAACTAATTTGATGAAACATACCTTTTTTCTCCGAGGATGTGTAACCACTGTGAAAAGATGCCTGGTAGCTATATTCTCTGTCATGAGCATGAAAGACATAATCTCTTTTCTAAATTACTTTGACTGATTTATCATTTGATTGATTGATCGATCAACTGTTTATCTCTGAAATGTTTTAGTCTGTCAGAAGTTCCCTAACTAGTTATAACTCCTGTGTCTACTGTCATAATGTCAACCATCAGCTTTAAAATCAGCAGCAACGATATTGATGCTGTTCGTAGACCAACCGGTCGTAACGGCAATATTTAAGTTTGAAAAAAAAAAAAAAAGCAGCGCCAAGTCGAATATCTATGAGTAAATAAGTGATAAAATGGATAAGTGGATTAATTAATGACTGCATGTTGCGTGGAAGTTCTAAATGAAGAAAAATTTCTCTCTTTGTACACCAGCAAGTCAAAACTTTGAGCACAATGATGACCAAACAGTCCCAGCAAAGGAGACAAAGTGCTGGGATTTATTTCCACGATGTTCAGTGGTATGTGTTCTGATCCATCGGTATCAGGACGCCCCCCCGCGCCAACCAGGCTGCCTAGGGTGACGGCAGGAATTTCTATGTCGCAATCATACCTCTCTTTTCATACAGTAGTGAACAGAGTTTGATTGATTTCTTTCTGTGTCCCCAGTTCCCCAGTTATTGAGATGCATATTATGGCACTTTAAGAGATGAACATAACAAGAATGGACAAACACAAGCATTATGCGCAAAGTAGGCCTGTTTTTCTTGTCTAGTATCTATTACATGGAGAAGATCAGTCTATTGCACCATCAAAGCCCAGTCTACTTTTCTTACGACTGTTTTTTTTATATTGAAATGGAACGAAAATGTTTGGTGGGGCGCTCCCCTTCGCTAAACACTGGTCCGGCACAGCTTTGAATACAGTTAGTAATTGATACTGCGATAAAAAACAGTATCAGCACTACGTTTCAACAGGGATTTCAAGCAAATCATGAATCATGATTAAATGTCAGACGAGAAGTGTGCAATTGGTTCCGCTTTTTAAACTGGTACAGAGGATAGGGAATTTGAATCAACGGAATTGGGGAACTGGGCATGTGTGTGTGAGAGAGAGAGAGAGAGAGAGAGAGAGAGAGAGAGAGAGAGTGTGAGTGGATGTCAGGGGGAAGATGAGAAGGAGGGAAATTGGAGACAGACACAGCAGTCTCAACAAAAGCTTTGAAGATTGCGCAGCTCAACCAAATGATTCAGTTGTGTTACCACATTATCGCTTTTCAAACGGAAGCGGTAAATCTGTCGACACACATTTGCTAAATTTTCAGCTGACTTCGAATTTTAACTTGGTGGTGAAAGTGTTGTGATCGATTTACGCATAAATGTGTGTGTGTGTGTGTGTGTGTGTGTGTGTGTGTGTGTGTGTGTGTGTGTGTGAGTGTGTGTGTGTGTGTGTGTGTGTGTGTGTGTGTGTGTGTGCCAGCGCGCAATAGAGAGAGGACAGACAACGACACAGTTTGATTTAGATGATCCCATTCACTACCGTGTCACTGAGATGGGCGATTCGTCGCTGAACGACCCGCCATTAAACGGCAGTCTTCCATGAAATGAGGCTTTTTCGTGAAAGTGGGCTGTGCCACAGAGCAGGTATCTGTCCCATAAGAATGCTGAATTTATCATGTTACGTTCAATCTATGAACTTGCTTATTTCATGAAATACGCAAAAAAAAAAATGTTTATTTCATTAATTTAGTAGCCAGATTTGCTGATTTCATTAATTAAGTACCCAAACAGCGTATTTCATAAAATTAGAAAATATGTTGCTTAGTTCATGAAGTAAGGAAAAAAATCGTTTTTCCAGGACATGAAAGACGCAAAATGCATAATGACAGGTAGACTGTCATTTTGCAGATTGCTCACTTCGTGAAATAAGCAGAGTTAAAATTCTGTTCTTTGAATGATTAGTCAGTTTTTGTCAAAGAAAACACACGTACAATACAGTGTAACTCAACAATTACGAAGGAAAAAGGTATGCTGTTATTTTATGTTTGTTTCAACAGTACGAATAAGTTGAATAAATGACAACTGCGTAAAGGACCAATTAAATAATACCCTCTTTGTAAATTCTAGGTCAGTCAATGTCTCCAATAATTTGTCACTATGCTAGGATTATTCACTCAGGTAACAATGTGTTAGAAAATGACAAAAACAAAAGAATGAAAATAATCTAAGCCTCTTGCATTTGAATAGAAATATAGAGAAAAGCAGTACGACCAGATAAGGCTGGGTGTCATTTGAATTAGGCTTTGTGTTAACTGAAGAATTGCATACATTTGAAATATTCCGAGGTATAGTTAATAGTCAAGTGCAGACAATATTTCCCCTCTTCAGATCTGATATTTCTTGCAAGAATGTCTTGTGCTATCGCAAAACGTACTTTCCTTCATTCACAAGCAAAGCTGTATGGGACACGTAGACGTGCATAAGCATTTTCTGAAGCTCTGCGTATGGCCCACTGACAGTGCCCGAACCGTTGATCTGATGGTGAGTCGGCCTACTGTGTGTATGGAACCATGTCCAGAATGATGCCTGTGTGATTCTTCACCGCTAGCTAGTTTCTTCCATATTTCACACGCAGAATCCCTGCTTGCCTTACAAGTTCGAAACGTTCGGCTGTCATTATCTGATATATATTTCCCAGTGAATCAGCTGGGTCTCCTCCGCTACAATTAAATCCCGGTGCCTAGTGGGAATGGAACCATATTCAACATTTCATCCCTCCTGTCACTCGTTTGGTTACACTTTCGCTTACTCTTTCATGTTTTGGTTGTACTGTCCTGGTTGGTTTTGTGTGTCCTGGCTGGTTGTACTGTCCTGGTTGGTTTGTGTGTCTAGGCTGTTGTACTGTCCTGGTTGGTTGTGTGTCTAGGCTGTTGTACTGTACTGTCCTGGTTGGTTTGGGGGTCTAGGCTGTTGTACTGTCCTGGTTGGTTTCTGTGTGTAGGCCCCGGTCGGTTGACATGTCCTGGGTTGTTGCTCTTATTGTACTGGTGTGCAGCATCATCCTGGTCACTTTCAGATGACATGGCTACATGCCATGGCCTGGTTCATCACCAAGTGTTCCTGGTCTGTTCAGTAACAACAAAATCCTGGCGAGTTGTGACTAGCTCATCTGTGCTGTCAGTGGGCCATCTTCTACCCGCAATCAGCAGCGGTCAGTTCTTCAGAAATTCCTGGTTTGTTTTTCTTCCACACAGTCTTTTTTGGCAAGACTAGGTGTTTCGCCAAACAGAAATGTACGCTGGTCTTCCATTTGTTGCAACATTCACACACATGGTCATCTGCTACCGAACAAATTGTATTCCAAAGTCCAGTTTTGAACTTTTTTCACATATGCGAAGGTAGCAACGACAAAGGTGTTTCAATATAATACGCTTCCTTGCTTTCCTTTCGGTTTCTCCCCCCCATTCTTCAGAGTGTCTATCATTTCTTTCCGATATTCCCGATGCACAGAGACAACGCGTACACACCTGCAGCAAAGCCATTGGGAAGGGCAGCTTCCGCCGAGTGGCGATTTCAGTGATAGCACG
>JADBJO010001382.1:265000-270000 GCA_016801955.1 Conus betulinus | reverse complement strand
CTCTCTCTCTCCTCTCTCTCTCTCTCTCTCTCTCTCCTTCTCTGTATGTCTGTCTGTCTCTTCTGAGAGTGTAAATGTCATACATTGCATGGACCAGTATTAAGCTGTTTTTAAGTGCTATTCTTAATACATAATTAGAGACAGTCTTGTTTCCCGATGTACTTCGTTATAATAGAAAGGTCGCCGATTAACTGTGGGTCATTTTTTGTCCAATCGCCGATAGAAAACGGTAATAATCAGCTCATTCAGACAATAGTCTGCATTTACTAAGGGTGTCTTGAAGAGAAAGTGAGACTGAGATGTTGTTTTTGAAACTGTCCAGTATGTCTGCTCTTTTCCATACGCTCATTTACACAATTTTTATTGACCAGACAAAACATCAGTGTGTGTGTGTGTGTGTGTGTGTGTGTGTGTGTGTGTGTGTGTGTGTGTGTGTGTGTGTGTGCGTGCGTGCGTGCGTGCGTGCGCGCGCGCGCGCGCGTGTGTGTGTGTGTGTGTGTGTGTGTGTGTGTGTGTGTGTGTGTGTGTGTGTGTGTGTGTGTGCCCACCGTGGAGCAGACATATGTGTTCGTTCATACAAACACCCGTGCGAGTATATATGTATGTATGTGTGTGTATATGTATGCCTCTCTCTCTCTCTCTCTCTCTCTCTCTCTCTCTCTCTCTTCTCTCTGTCTGTCTGTCTGTCTGTCTGTCTGTCTGTCTGTCTGTCTCTCTCTCTCTCTCTCTCTCTCTCCTCTCTCTCTCTCTCTCTCTCTCTCTCTCTCTCTCTCCTCTATATATACATATATATATATATATATATATATTTTTTTTTTTTTTTTTTTTTTAAAGGTAGTGTCACAAACATTCACACACACACACACACACACACACACACACACACACACACACACACACACACACACACACACACACACACACACACACACACACACACACACACACACACACACACATGCATAAACACACGCGCGCGCCTCTGCATACACACTCACACACAACAGACAAGCGCACATCCCCCCCCCCCCCCCCCCCCCCCCCCCCCCCCCCCCCCCCCCCCACACACACACACATAATAATCCAGAAATTATTTCGGATGTACTCGGATTAGGACGATGAAGACACAACCACAGGAAATCTTCAGTTTTACGGGAGGGACGTAGACAAAAATCATGAGAGAGAGGTACACACGCACACACACACACAGACACACACACACACACACACACACACACACACACACACACACACACACACACACACACACACACACACACACACACACACACACACACATGCAGCCCAGGCAAACATGCATGTACATAAAACTTGTACACATGAATGAATGCATGCATATGCAGATGCAGTCCACCGAATGCACTCTCGCTCTCTCTCTAACTCTCTCTCTCTCTCTCTCTCTCTCTCTCTTTCTCTCCATACAACCGCCCACCCTCATCGCCCCCCCCCCCCCTTCACACACGCCCCCCCCCCCCCCCCCTCCACACACGCACACACATATGTATGTTCATTGATCGCATCTTCACATCCACGAATCAAAATCTGGACGGAGAATCTGTCTGCTATACACACTGCTCCGCTGGACACGCTGATGTCTGCAGACCATTGATTGACCTTTCAACGGAATCCCTGCAGCCCACAGGGACCGGTGTTTGCCGTGAGAAGGGTCAAGTGACGTGACTTGGCTTCTTCTCTGGACTTTAGGCTGGCTTCCTTCAGGCTCTTGCTTTTTCTTTGAATAGAAGGTTGCTAGGATTGAGCGTTTATTTAAGATAGTGAGTTAGTCTTCAAGAAGCACAGCGACAGAGCTATATTAAAATTGTCACTCTCTTTTGTGTGCTTCTTTGTGTTTTTTTTTTCTGTCGATGGCAGTGTCTGCATGCCTCTGTTCCTTCTGTTCTCTCCACTACTGATTCTGTGGAAATGCGCGCGCGCCGCGCGCGCGCGCGCGCGCGCGCGCGCGCGCGTGTGTGTGTGTGTGTGTGTGTGTGTGTGTTGTTTGTTGTTGTTGTGTGTGTGTGTGTGTGTGTTGTGTGTGTGTGTGTGTGTGTGTTGTGTGTGTGTGTGTGTGTGTGTGTGTGTGTGTGTGTGTGTGTGTGTGTGTGTGTGTGTGTGTGTGTGTTTGTTGTTGTGTGTGTGTGTGTGTGTGTGTGTGTGTGTGTGTGTGTGTGTGTGTGTGTGTGTGTGTGTGTGTGTGTGTGTGTGTGTGTGTGTGTGTGTCTGTGTCTGCGTCTGCATGCAAGCAGTTTCAGTCAACAATGTGAGACATCGATGACATTTATTTCCCTGGACATTGGCTGCCAAAACTACCACAAACTAGCTCAGTTTCACTGGGCATAGAATCCACCCACTCTCCGGACAACGGTATAGTCTGAATGATCCCAATACTACCGTTACAGGCGAAAACTTCCTGGAGTGCTTTGTCGCTAAACGACCCGAGATTAAGCAGTAAGCTTTATGAAATGAGAATTTTTTTTTTCTGAAAGTGGGTTGTGTCTGGTAAGCTACCCACCGACACGAAGCCATTGCTAAGATCACAAGAAGATACCCCCAAATGAACTGGATTTCCTAAACAGCTTGGGAAGAGACAGGGAAAGAAAGAGAGAGAGAGAGAGAGAGAGAGAGAGAGAGAGAGAGAGAGAGAGAGATGGGGAGGGAAGGAGGGAGGGAGAGAGAGAGATATGGGGAGGAAGGATGGAGAGAGATAGACAGACAGACAGACAGAGACAGACACACAAACAGACAGACACACAAACAGACAGACACACAGACAGAGAGAAGTGCCTACCTCTGATGGGAGAGAGAGAGAGAGAGAGAGAGAGAGAGAGAGAGAGAGAGAGAGAGAGAGAGAGAGAGAGAGAGAGAGAGAGAGAGAGAGAGAGATTACACAAACAAACAAACTCATAATTCGCTACTGGAAGCTAAGCTGCGCTATCAACTACAGACCAGTTTTACTGGCCCTCGAATTCATCCGCTTTGCTCCCAGCGACATAGTCTGAATGAAGCCATCACTACCATTTTACAGACACACTCTCTTCTCGGGATAGTTGACGCTGGACGACCATGGATTGAACAGCCAGCATTCGTGAAATGAGGCTGTTTTCTGCAAGCAAGTGGACTGCGTGGGCGGATTTTAAAGTGGGGTGACTGCAGGCGGAGATTGGAACAAGAGCAAAGACAACAAAATGACTGCGCACATAAGTTCGCAATTTGTCCATTCTTTTTTCGTTCGGCGTCGCAGTAATTCTGTTTTTGCCCTTGCGTGGGTTGAGTTTACTACTATCACCAAGCAGCCCCTAAATATTTATGTTCAAATGAAGTAAACCTCAGAAACAAAACTTCAACAGAGTTAGAAAATGTGCTGGCAGCATGATCCACTGGTAAAATAGAATTCCACTCGCGTATCCTTGTCAAATGGACACGTTGCTGAGGACTGACTGATGAGACGCCTGGATCAGTCAGGATAATGATACAGCAGCAAACACTTTATTTGCTTCTTCTTTTGAAACATTGAAATTTCCAGGATTTGGCTGATCTTGTCAAAGTTTTGACTGAATCAACAAATGCACGTACTTTGCAGAACATTTAGGCTTATTTCTTCTTTTGATGAAGATCCTTCATACATGTGGAGTTAGATTAACAGCCGATTCTTAATTCATTCGAGGTATTTTTTCACAAAGTATGGTGATTAAGTAACAAAAATTTGAAATATCTTAGAATCTCACGAAAACATGCATACTAGTATATTTTGTAGGTAAGCCTTAATATATGTCGGAATAAATCCTTTTTCCTCAAAGCGAATTATTGTTTTGTCTTTCTGTGCCCACCCTGCGCCATTTCTCATGTGATACTTATTTTCGCTTCATCATGCAAAGCAATATATAGCCTCGTTTTGTTAGTCGCAACATATCCAGTCTATAGGAAACAGACAAGCTCACAGCGTCATAAGGACACTTACTAGGGAAGGTATTTCATTGATGCTGGATTCTTGTCTGTTCTTACGTATACAGAACAGCTAATTTCAAGCC
Organism: Conus betulinus; assembly: GCA_016801955.1. Lineage (NCBI taxonomy): Eukaryota > Metazoa > Mollusca > Gastropoda > Neogastropoda > Conidae > Conus > Conus betulinus. The sequence continues at coordinate 265,951 of JADBJO010001382.1, read as the reverse complement.
TCTATATTGACGACAGTCACTGCTTGGATGCAGAACCAGCGTCAGTGAATGTGTAGCCCTCTCTTTATGTCAAGTGACACTGCTTGTCGCCCAGCCGACAACGAAGGCCACTTGAGTGCTGCCTCTCTCTTTCCAAGAGAAGTGATGCAGTGGGGTTTGAATTCCCGGGACGCTGCCTTTCGTTCTGACAGTGCAGGGTGGGACGTCCGCACTAACGATGTTGACCGTCAAGACAGTTCCAGCCTCAGTCCTCTTCACAGCTTTTGTCAGGCCGATAGAATGAGACTGCAGCATCACTGGAAACGAGATGGGTATTGGTCGTTGCACGTAAAAAAAAAAAGAAAAGAAAAGCCGTCAAAGCGTCGCAGCATATAAATCTAGTCCAATTTATCTTGTGTCTGTGCTGCTGTCTCGGTCTTTCTGTTTCTCTGCTGTCATTGTGTTCTGTCTCCATCTGTGTGTCTGTCTGTCTGCCCTCTCGCCTTCATCCAGCGCCCCTCCCCCAACTCTCTCTCTCTCTCTCTCTCTCTCTCTCTCTCTCTCTCTCTCTCTCTCTCTCTCTCTCTCGTCTCTCTCTCTCTCCGTGTGTCTCTGGACCAAACAGGAGCCCTCGACGTTCAAAATATCTGGATGAATCTTTTTGACAGTTTTTCACGTCGATAAAACTATCCGTATACAACAATAAGGAGATGTATATGCATCACGTCTTCAACGAATCAAGACGAACTTTTCGTTTTTCAATGATGATGTTGTAATCGTTCAAACTCTTTCTTAAATTGAAATCTCCCTTCCAAATTTTTTAAGAAGAAATCAAATAAAAAAAATGTTTACTTGTCAGCCAAAAATGAATCGTACATATTGATAAAGAATACAGATAAAGAAAATCTCAGTGTCCATGGAATCGCTCTCTTCCGAATTACATAAACTATCTCTAGAGTAGAACACACTTGA
>JADBJO010001382.1:255000-260000 GCA_016801955.1 Conus betulinus | reverse complement strand
CCAAATAAGTTATCTAAAAAGGTAGTTCTCGTTCAATATGCAGACGACATTTGCATGTGGATGGAAGTAACTCTGAAAAAGAAAACTCCACAGCGCGATATAAATTTCATCAGAAAGATCTATCAAGATGAACTAAATAGGATGGCGGAATACATGAAGTTAAATGGATTTAAACTTATCTATTGAAAAAAAAATATATAATTCTTTTCAATAGTGGTAATAATCCAGAAAAACTGCCTGTTTTCACATTGGGCGAAACACCTCTTAAATATGTGACAGAAGTAAAATTCCTAGGAGTCCATTTCACATCTAAACTATCATGGAACGCTCATATTGAATACTTATTAACAAAGGCGAGGAAAATATTAAATTTCCTTAAAATTATCTCTAAAGAAAAATGGGGACAGAATTCATCTACACTGATAACTCTATGTAAATCTTTAATGAGGTCGAAAAATAACATATGCCCAAGAAGTAATCTTTAGCGCTCCCAAATACCTATTGAAAAGCTTGAAAGTATTGAATGCAAGGCATTGAAATTAGCACTTGGCCTTCCAGTACATGCATCATCTTCTCGTACGTATTACGAAGCGCAGATGCTTCCCTTAGATGAATACAGAGAGTTAGCATGTTGTAAAATTTGTTATCAAGAGTACAGCTAATAAAACGCACATTAGATCTGAAATAAAAATGAGGTCAGATATTGATTTTCCTAAAAGAGCAACATCTATAGCTTCTCAAAAAACTCTGGCAACGTACACGTCAAAAAGTATTACTGATTCCGGAGTTTCAATCGATAACGATGCTCTATCCATTAGACCGTTATTTTCTCCTATACCACCATGGGAGCTTAATAAAGCACATTTTGATATTGAACATACCAGTATGAAAAAAGATGAAAACATAAACATGTTAGCAAGCTATATCAAATGCCATGTTGAAAAGAACTATTCAAATTATTTGAAAATATACACAGACGGTTCGTGCACTGATAAACAAACAGGTTGTGCATTCTTAATACCAGACTTAAGAGTAGAGAAATCATTTTATATCGGAATTAACAAATCGATATTTACAGCAGAATTAACAAGCGATACTCCTGGCTTTAAATTACCTTTTAAACTTTCCAAAAACAATTTTCAAATTCGGTTCTGTGTTGATTCTAAATCAGCTCTAAAGGCATTAAAAGTTTTTCAATTGCACACAAGACCTGAAATGATCATAGAGATAAGTTGTATGATACACATGTTAATTGCAAGAGGAACCCATGTAGCTTTTTGCTGGATTCCCTCACATTGTTCTTTTCATTTTAATGAAAAAGTAGACAGGGCAGCTAAACGTGGAGCCAAAAAAAATAGTTTTTGATTCAGAACTGTTTGATTTCCCCTTATCAGTACATGAACAGTGTAACTTGGTTAAGTCGCATATCTGGAAAGCCTTCGAATGTAGTATGGTAGATCACGTTGATAAAGAACAGTTTGATATAACAGAATCAAAGAGAAATTTTAATCTTAATAGAAAATTACTCTCATTAATGCACAGGTGGAAACTTTAATGCATTTAAAACAAAATATGTAAAAAAAAAAAACGTAGTTTGCGTATGTGGAAACAAAATTACTCCAGTTCATATTGTTTCATGCAATGATATGAAAAAAAAATCATTCCCAGTATTTGAAGCAAAATACTGTGCAGGCCATTTTTCAGTCTCCAGTTTTAACGTACGAATTCTTTGTATACTTAGAACGCACCCCTATTGGAAAATACTTATAACATTCTTTATTAACTTTATTTGAGGGGGAAAAGGAAGGAAGGTAGTAGTTGTTGGTTATAAGTATTTTGTTTCATGTTAATCTTCTCTTATGACTTGTGTAAAGATATTCACACACTTACACATCCACAACTCTCACTCACACACACACAGACACACACACACACACACACACACAGACGCACACACACACCACACACACACACCACACACACACACACACACACACACACACACACACACACACACACACACACACACACACACACACGCATTCGCGTGTACGCGCACCCATACATACACAACATTATGTGCACGCTCGCAATTACTACGGTACACATTTTTTTTTTTTTTTTTGTCTAATATCACGAAATAGTGGATAGACGTTAAATGAAGGGACACACACATACGCACGCACGCACGCACACTGGCACGCACGCACGCGCGCACGCTCACACACACACACACACACACACACACACACACACACACACACACACACACACACACACACACACACACATATATATATATAATATATATATATATATATATATATATATATATATATATATATATATATTCCCTCGCTCGCTCTGTTAACACCAGATCTCAGAAATTCAAACCTAACATTAAGCACAACCGGAAGACTCCTGAAATAGTATCCGCCTGAACACACGTGCAACACGCCTCGGCACTGTCGTATGTGCCGTAATGTGCCTGTTGCTGCTGCTCCTGCTGCTGTTGCTGCTGCCGCTGCGACGCTACTCGCCTGCCTGTCTGTCTGTCACGGTTTACGTCGCATTTGTCGCATCCGTCGCTCCGTCTTTGCTAAGAGACTCGCCAGTAGGGTCTGGAACTTCGAAGAGAGAGAGAGAGAGAGAGGGAGAGAAAGGGAGGGCGAGGAGATACCGGCTGCGCCGTACGAGTGGAAGTGTGTGCAAGCTGATGAGAGAGATCGAGTTTGGTTTCGCCACTCGTAGGTGAGAGATTTCAATAATCTTTGTTGTTCGTTTTTGTCTCTCCTTCGGATGTTTAAATTCGCAGTTTTGGTGAATGAGGGGTTTGGAAAGAGTGGACTGAGGAGTGTTTCACTGTGAGAGGCTGTGGTATTGTTTTGATTGTCCAGCTGATTCTGTGGCTTCCAAGTGTGCTCACGGCGAAGCATCAGGAAGGAGGGTGTGTGTGTGTGTGTGTGTGTGTGTGTGTGTGTGTGTGTGTGTGTGTGAGAGTGTGTGTGTGTGCGTGCGTGTGCGTGTGTGTGTGTGTGTGTGTGTGTGTGTGTGTGTTGCTGTGTTATGCTGTGTTGTATCGTGTCGTGTCATAGTGTATGCAAACGCGTGTTTTTGTGTTGCGTATGTTTGTGTAAGAGAGAGAGAGAGAGGTTGGAGAGAGAGAGAGAGGAGAGAGGGAGAGAGAGAGAGAGAGAGGAGAGAGAGAGAGAGTGTGTGTGTTGTTTGTATACGTTTCGGTGCGCGCGTGCGGGTGTTCGTGTGTGGATTATATAGTGCACCTGTGTGTGTGTGTGTGTGTGTGTGTGTGTGTGTGTGTGTGTGTGTGTGTGTGTGTGTGTGTTTGAGAGAGTGAGAGAGACAGAGAGAGAGAGGAGACAGAGAGAGAGAGAGTCGTGCAGTTGATTTTCGCCGTAGTGCTTTCTTTTAGCCCTGCTGTACTTGTAGTAGTTGAAGAATTATTGTGCTGATTTTTCTCTTCATACGTTTACTTTGTTGTGCTTGTTCCTCATTATCTCTTTGAATTGGTGGCTTCTTGGCTCGAGAGGCTATCTGGCTCTTTTTTTATTCCCTGTCTCATTGTCTATATCCCGTTAAATGCTGTCTTCCCACACCGTCCACTCCGCCGCCTACCTATCTCCCTTCTGTATCTACTCTGTAGTATGTAGGCTGTCCCGTCGCAGCCCCGGTCTGTTGGAAGCAGTCAGTATTCAGTTGTCAGAATGCACCCCACCAACGAAGACACCGAGAGGTGGAGAGGTAGTGGAGCTCCATAGCACGTGTACTAATTCAGTGCACGACGACGGAGTCACATATCTAATCTCTCTCTCTCTCTCTCTCTCTCTCTCTCTCTCTCTCTCTCTCTCTCTCTCTCTCTCTCTCTCACCACACACACACACACACACACACACACACACACACACACACACACACACATACACAATATATACACACACACACACACATATATGTATATACACACATTATTCAAATGAGGTTTTGGCCTTTTCGAATAACACATCTGTTATTCTGTTTTGTTCTATTCTGTTATTCTGTTCTGTTCTGTTCTATCTGCTCTCTCTCTCTCTCTCTCTCTCTCTCTCTCTCTCTCTCTCTCTCTCTCTCTCTCTCTCTCTCTCTCTCTCTCTCTCTCTCTCCAACGACTGACGTCAAAAATTACTTAATCGTGGAGCCAGAGTGAGGAGCGTCCTTTTCTCAGGGGGTGTCATCATGACCACCCAACGACAGTCTGGTCTTCTCGCGCTTGTCCATACTGACGATTTTGACTCACCTCGCCATGGATATAGTGTAATAACATCTTGCACACACGTAAAATCCCATCACCAACTTTCCGAAGAGAAGGCCAGTTTGGCCGTTGGTATGGGTGACACGTTACACACAGCAGCACCCTGCGTGAGAACTGGAAAGAATGAAGGAAGTAAGGAAACTGAGCGAGCGATATTGAACGACATTGACTGGATGACACGGGAAACGACTGAATGAAGCGCCAGCTGGCACCTCATCAGTCGGCAGTACCAGGTAGGCAGTCCGTTGTGTAAAGGAGTGTGGATTGTAAAACGCTTAGAACTTGATCTCTAGCCGAGGGATAGGCGCTATATAAGTATTCATATAATAATAATAAATAATAATAAATGATAAATAATAATAAAATAATGATACTAATAATAATAATAATAATAACAAATAATAATAATATAAGGGAGACAATTGAAACTGAGGCCACCACGAGAGGAGGGCATGGAGGCCCACAGAATGTGAATGATTTCTTTTTCTAAACGTGATAAGGGATGATGGGTATGGATGATGGTGAGGAGTTATCTTCTGGTCTAAGGCAACGTGACAGGGTTGTGCTCTGCGCTTTCTTTCAGAATGTATTCCAAAGTCAGAATATTTGAGTAGCACTCTCAGAGACGCATCAAGCTAGTGGATGAAAATTTGACTGTGCGGTTCCAGTCATCCTATTCAATCCCACAGCACAT
>JADBJO010001382.1:227500-250000 GCA_016801955.1 Conus betulinus | reverse complement strand
ATAACCGCTTGGAAACGGGGTACATAACCGCTTGGAAACGGGGTACATATTCCCCCTGACAGAAAAACAAATCTCCTCCGACAGAATGGAACGCCTTTCCCTTCAATATATACTCAATGCAGCTATTGAGGATGGTGTCTGACAGGACAAATTATCAGACAGGGAGCGTTTTGAAACTGGAAAAATCCGACCCCACGAATGTATCAACTCACGATCAACAGCTCTGTGAGCAAACTTTGTAATTATTAGACTACGGGGCCATCTATGTATTATGTAGACTGAGGACCAAATTCGTGACGTCATTTTGTAGCGCACTACTGTCATCTACGCGCAAAATCAAGCAGGATGTACCATCCTCAATGTCGTGTTATGCCTGTGAATACTTAAAATGGTATGTTTGTAACGAAACCTGTGTTGAACCGTAAACAACCGACATTGTTATTCCAAATAACTTAAAATCAATATGCCATATATCTCTTAAGTCTTGGTGTCTTTCTTGACATCTTAAAATACAAGCAAAGGTCAAGTTTACAAGTACTGTGTTCAGAAATGCTGTGAACACATGTCTAAAAACATGAATGACACGTGCACACACATGTGCATATATACGTACGACAGATTAAGGCACATAACAGAAATTTACCATGCCGTGACTTACCGTAGCTTTCACAAACGAGACACTCCCCTCTCCCAACACCAATCCATTTAAACTAAAAACACCATACTGAATGCTCTTTTATAACGGAACTAGCCAAAAACCCACATGGACACACTGACAGTTTTACATTGCGTATTTTCTCATGAAGACATTGTGAACTTCATTATCAGCTTGAATGTCGTACTAAACGCATTCTGTAACTGCATGCTTTCATGGACATGTCGTAAAACAACTTTTTGAAAAGTTTGTACGACGCTAATTATATCCCTCACTGAAAACAAAATCATGAATATACATCCTGATGCTTTTAAAGACATAGTCTCAAGGCAAATGATTCACACCCAAATATCGGACTATATTTTTATTGTCAGAATAGAGTGCATCTTTGGCAGAGGCTCTAAACTGAATTAGCGATATTCCAGGTGTCTTGGTGAGGAAAGAAGGAAAGTGATACATTGGTAGCTGGGCGAAGAGCGTCGTCGTGTTTGCACAGATTCAGACAGGACGTTTTGTCCTTGAAAGTAGTCTCTTAATCCTGCTGACTGTCAATCAAGATGGCTCAGTCTGTGATGTACCTTCACATATTCAGTTTAGAAAAGAGAAAGATGGTCTGGAAGGCTAACATCTGTGTATGTGAGTTGAAAAGAATTCTTGGTAACTGATTTGGCAAAAAAGAGGAAGTAGAAATGGAAATATATATTCATGTATGTGATTCCAAAAGAAAGAAATATAGACGCAAGAGATATATCTATATATGTGGGGGGGAAAAGATAGAAAGACCAGGAAAATATTTATGTACGTAAGCTGAACAGAAGACGTAAAAGCATGAGGAAAATTTTCACGAGTGAATGTAATTTTATGAGAGTGAGTTAATGGTAAGGCAAAGAGTGCATTATAAAGATGCTCATGTACGGCAGTCGTAAAGAAAGAAAGAGGAGCGGGAGAAACCTAGCAATGCATATGGACTGGCAATAAGGAAGAAAGACATGGTAGGGAAGCCTATAATTGATCGGCCTGTAATTTCATGGATGTATTATTCACAGAAGAACTGTTGCGACAAGGAGGCGGAGACGAGAGAGAGAGAGAGAGAGAGAGAGAGAGAGAGAGAGAGAGAGAGAGAGACAGACAGACAGACAGACAGACAGACAGACAGAGACAGAGACAGATAGACAGACAGACAAACAGACAGGCAGATAGACAGACAGACAGGCAGACAGCAGACAGGCAGACAGACTGTCACTTTTGTTTTGTTCAATAGCTGTACAGCCCTTTGAGACAAGAGAGAGACAATCATATACAAAGAGAGAGAGAGAGAGAGAGAGAGAGAGAGAGAGAGAGAGAGAGAGAGAGAGAGAGAGAGAGGAGTTGATTATTTGCCTGATTGATTGAGAGAGAGAGAGAAGTTGATTAACTGCCTGATTGATTCATTCATTCACTTGTTAAAAAGTCATCTACACCTGAATATATCACTGTTTTTATATAGGAATCTCGTTTTTCATACACGTGTAGCATTTTGGACTCCTTCAGTGGAGAACGCATTTTTCGAAACCAGATTGTTACACTTTGGAATGTCAGTCGATCACGGCTCAAGGTATTTCAGAATAATATAAACAGGTCACCTAAATGTTTCTCAGCATGCATAGTCCTTGGTTGTCTGAATTTTTATCTGTGAAGTTTCTTCGATCAAATGACACCACTATTTTAGTACAGTGGAGTTGCTCGATCCGGACCCCCAAAGCTCAGCAATGTATTCAACAATGGACTGGATCCTTAGATCGTACAGTTTCCAGTATAAATCCATACCGTTACCACTCAAAACTGTGTATAACTGCATAACTGTATAAATGACACATTAGAAAAAATCAATTAAGAGATCATTACATACAGAAGTGAAACTGTTCTGGTTCAAGACAATCTACACAGATTTTCATAAGCATCAAAAGCGATTCTACATTATTGTACATTTGTGAACACAGTTACGCTGCATTTACTAAATACTATGTTCAGATGAAGAGAATTTAAAGCGCTCTGAAATCTGTTTTATCGTATCTGCAGCAACTAAATTGTCGCAAAATATAAACACATATTACCTGCTGTTAGCAAAAATAAAGGCTTGAAGTAACTGACCATAAACAGGGCCTAGGTGCCTGCCATTTTCATTTAATAATATTCAGTAACTTCGACAGCATGAACGCTTATAAAAAGAGAAAGCAGTAACTTCAACAGCATACATGCCTATGAAAAGAGAAAAGCAAAAAAACCCGGACAGACAGAGAGAGAGAGAGGAGAGAGAGAGAGAGAGAGAGAGAGAGAGAGAGAGAGAGAGAGAGAGAGAGAGAGGAGAGAGAGAGAGTTAATAAGCATAGAGAGTGGTAATTAACTTTTTGTGTCCTCCTCCACTATCACGTTTTTTGGATCCGGTGAATGAGGAATTTAATGACCTTTAGAAGACAAGCATTCTGCGAGCCGCAAAGAGAGAATGGAGTAACGCGTGGCAGAGCTGAGCAGCACAATAGAAGCGGTGGTGTGACGACATTGAACAGGAGACGTGAAGGGAATAGAATTGGGGAGAGAGAGAGAGAGAGAGAGAGAGAGAGAGAGAGAGAGAGAGAGAGAGAGAGAGAGAGAGAGAGAGAAGAATTATCATATTATGCTAAGTTCATGTCCACTTTATCTCTCATTTCGCGCGCGCGCGCGCGCGCACACACACACACACACACACACACACACACACACACACACACACACACAGATGAATTATGATATTATACCAAGTTCATGCCCACTTTATCTCTCATTTCGCACACACACACACACACACACACACACACACACACACACACACACACACACACACACACACACACACACACACACACACACACACACACACACACACACACACACACACACACACACACACACACACACACACATGCGCGTGCGCGCGCGCACACATACACACGTACAGGCACACATACACACACACACACTTTTATTTCTTTGTCTTTTTTCAGAATTCTTGCCCACTTTACCCTTGATTTAATCCTGTAACGAACCTTTAAGAAACAAGCGTCCACCAATATGCTGTGATCCAGTTTTCTTTCAATCGCTGGATAGCATTTTAATCACCCACTGATGCCTGGTACTCCTCCTGGGACGCAGGCAGCCAACGAGGGTTCTCCGGGGGCACCTGTCTGAGGCCTTTTCTGTTCAGCTGACTCCCAGTGCCATCCTCTTGGTGCCATCTTCGAGGCACCACCGCCACATTTGTTTGTGTTGGCCTCTTTTCAAGTTTACCTAGGAGGTTTCAGATTAATTTCATCTGGTGATGTCGGTGGAAGGTTTGCAGAAAGCGTACCCGATCCATCCCTGACGTCTTTTTCATTAGTTCAGCGTTTGTTACGTGCAGCCAGTTCTCTCTGCTGCAGGTTATTACTGTTTATGATCTTGAGACAGTGAATTTGGAAAATCTTCTGCCAGAACAATGTTGATGAAAGTCTTGCTTTCGCTGTGGTCATCACCTGAACAAATAGAATCGTGACCTGCCGGCTTATTTACTACTGATCATTCCCAGGGTCAGGAGTAGATAGCCCATTAGATCTCCCGCGGTTCACTTACCTCCACTCAATGCCTAAATGGCAACTGTGTGTTGCTGATGAGTGTTCAGTTCCAAATCTAATCTAACTAGAGTATTTATGATTACAAAAAGGGATAAGATAGCCAACGCGCGCACGTGCGCACACACACACACACACACACACACACACACACACACACACACACACACACACACACACACACACACACACATACGCGCGCGCACGCCGAGAGAGAGAGAAAGAGAGAGAGAGAGAGAGAGAGAGGGAGAGAGAGGGGGGGGGGGCATAATGACTTTCATATGTATGAGCTACGCGAAAACTCGTCCAACCGCACAAAATAAAATCAAACCAGTGTAGGAATGTCGTAAAACCGTCTTTTAATGAACGTGTGCAACTTAGTCAGTTTAGTCTTATTACCTTTAAATTCACAAAGACTTTTTGACGCCATATATAATAAAAAGTGTAACTATAAATTGTTACTAATATTGTGTATTAATGAATGTATAATGAGAAATATGTATATTTGTTTTATCTTTGCGTATATTTCCAAATCGTTATATATAAACTTCACTGTGTCAATCGATAAACTTCGTTGTTGACGATATTTTTTTCGTTTTGTAATTCAAATCATTTTATGTTTTATTGCTTGATAGATATAGTTCCAACCTATACCCTTTCGCAATAAAGTAATAAAAATGCTTTCGAAGAATCTTACTATCCCAAAAACGTGCATTCGAAATGTCCAGGCCCTCCTTCGTAACTTCATGTCAGTCATTTTTTTTAATTCAATATATTTTGATTTTCCCAAACACAACCGTTTTGATTCATCAGTCATTAAAACCAGTCTGGTGTGTTGCAATATAGTAATAGAACGGACACATTTTGATTTCATTCTATTACGTGTACCCCAAAAAAAGCGACTACCTGTCTTATTTTCTGAAAGGTCAATAGGACAGAGTGGTTGATAGGCTTGCTTTATCTGAACAGTATAAACTGACAGACTGACCCCCGCACGCCCACAAGCAGTAGCACTACAGAAGTGTCTTCGAGGTGGAATATTGTCGTAGACGGCACAGTGCCTCTCTCAGAATGAAAGCACTGTGATTTTATGGCTTACACCTCTGTGCGTGCGATGTTTTATTCAGCAATCTCGCTATGACGACGATATCTTCACCCGAATCGCTGAAGCGTATGCCCCGGTATAGAAGGTGCGTGGGCACAAAGAAGACTAAAGGTCAAAGATGATAATGATGAGTTTAAATGTTGTCCAAAAAGGAGAATTGTTGTTGAAGGCCCTGACCTTGGTTTATCGAATTAGTCCCTGGAATTCTAAATGCCCCTCACATAAGAGAATTCTGTTTCCGGTCGTCTTTGGAAAGCCCAAAATTGTGAAGAAAGTCCAGCTGGATGATCTGGCCCTCAAAAGATTGTCAGGGGCGCTTCTACACGTGAGCAGATCCAAAACAGACACAGACTGCGACAACCATCTAGTACTGAAATTCTTTCCCACAGGTGATTGTGGTGGTGATTTGATACGGGATGGTTTCAGCAATTATTTGCAAAGGAACTTTATTCAACCTGCAAGGATTAAAAGAAGATGGAACGGCAGATCATGTGTCTTTCAGTATTGTAAAAAACAAATATGGCTGCATATTGTTTTCAGTTAGAGGAGAAAGGAATTTTGAATGAATGGTTCTTCTTAGATTGAACGATAAAGTCACAGGTATTGATGAAAAACTGTCTTGTGCAAAGACGTATTATGTACTGATCTTTCAACTAACGTCTACAAACATGACATAGATATGTAGGCTACTTATTCTATAATGACTCAGTTATTAGCTGTTATCAGCGCCCTAAATGGCAAATAAGTAGTGCTATAGCACACTGAAAAGGATGTCGCGTCGGACTAGTTAGGGATACGTGTAGGATTCGTAGAATGTCTGGGACGCTTTGAAATGGACTAAGCTCACGCGAGAGACAAATAATTCTTCCAAGCAAGACTGGAACAAGGTCTTTCTGTCCGTGAAATTGCTGCTGTCAAGACAGTCTGATTGGATGAACTGTCTTCCATAAATGTTGTCACGGGAAAAGCACACATCGAGAGAGCCAGAAGACAGAGAGAAGAGCCCGTGAAAAAATAGTTCTTTGATCCGAATGCCTGCCTCAGACAGACACAACTGTGAGCGAAGAGTGGGGGGAGAGGAGACACAGTTGAAGACATACCTGACGCAGCGTCTGGAAGCAAAAGGAAGTAGAACGGAGGGCAGTTGTGTGTGTGTGTGTGTGTGTGTGTGTGTGTGTGTGTGTGTGTGTGTGTGGTGTGTGTGTGTGTGTGTGTGTGTGTGAGTGCGCGCGCGCACGCACGCAAGTACGCACGCTCTTACGCACGCACGCTCGCAAGCACGAACACAAACACACACAAAGCGTGCTGTGCTTGCTCATTTCCGTTTTGAACAGCCGTCTAAATCAGCTATTGTTATGCTTCATACATTGATAATGAGGCCATATGAATACCAAAACGAAAGCTGCACAACAAACAAAATCACAGAGAGAAGCAGACAAGCAAACAGATATGCACACAGGGAGAGAGAGAGAGAGAGAGAGAGAGAGAGAGAGAGAGAGAGAGAGAGAGAGAGACAGAGACAGAGACAGACAGACAGACAGACAGACAGACAGACAGACAACAATCTTCACACACGTACACACACACACACACACACACACACGCACACACACACACACACACACACACACACACACACACACACACACACATGCGCGCGCGCGCCCGCGCACACACACACTCACACACACACACGAAGAGAGAGAGAGAGAGAGAGAGAGAGAGAGAGAGAGAGAGAGAGAGAGAGAGAGAGAGAGAATACGAATATTTATTCAGATTTAAGGCCATGGCCCCATACTGAAGATGGGCATTACACAATCATACAATTAGACATTATACATTATACATACAGGGCAGCACAACAAAAAATGAACATCATCCTCTAAGCTAAACCACAGAAACGGCATATAAATTCACCTTCTGCGTAGTGTAGTATCTGAAACGATGACAAGCGTTATCAGAAACACCAAGTCTAAACTTTGCTAATGTACTCATAACGTATCGATTCATTTTAACACTGGCATATGGTTCTAACTCATGCGTTGTCTTAAAGAGTCTGTACTGCAAGGATCTATCACTATGATTAACATGATCATGCCAGTTTTGCCATCTACAATCAATTATCCCGTCTTTAAAACATTTCAAAAATCCAGATATGTTTGAACGCCCTAATTATCCCAAACAAACCCAAATCCCATATGAATTCAAATATTGTCACTCACCAGAAGCCCATGTCTTCTTTCCATTATTATCCAAGAACATCAACACTTTATATGCCTTAAAGGGTAACCTATCTTCATGCATTCTGGTTAACTTCAGCCAATATTTAATACATTTTACATAGGATCTCAGGTGAATTGGATATCTTAAGAGTTCTCCATAAATCATATTATTTGGAGTTCTCATATTAACATTTAAGAAACGCTTCATAGCATACAAGTGAGCTTTCTTTATGATCATATTTTGTCGAAAGCCCAGATTTTAGCTCCATCCTGCAGAATTGGTTGAACTTGTGAGTCAAACAGCTTCGTAAAAATACTAATTGAATTACACAGTCCAATGTGTACAAAATATGAAGAATAACTACAATTGTTCTCTTTGTGCTGTTTGCAATATACTGACAGGCATAATTAAAGCTGAGTTTAGTTGTAAAGTATATTCCTAGATATTAATGCACATTAACTACAACGACTCTCTCGTTCCCATAGGTCCCATTTCTCAACTTTTTCCAAGTATCCACCCTTACGAAAAACAATAATGTTAGTCTTCTTCATGTTAACTTGTAATTCAAGTCCTTTGGCTGCAGAGTATAAAGATTAAGTTGACGCTGAAGACCAATCACTGTCGTGGACAATAATACAACATCATCAGCAAACAGCAAAATAAAGAAGTCTATAAAATCAAAAGTCACTCCATGCTTACCATTTTCTATTATTTCCAGGTTAGCTCGTTTATAAAGAAAGAAAACAACACTGGGCCAGAAACATCACCCTGTTTAACACTACGAGAACACATAGAAGAATCAGATAATGTTGCTCCTGATCGTAGTCTTGCTTTTACTTCACTACACATACTTTTTACGCAACGAAATACTTTACATTTAACTCCATTCTTTATCAAAATAGGCCATAAAAGTTTACGAGAGACTGAATCAAAAGCATTTTGAAAGTCGACAAAGGCAACATACAACTTCTGATTATTTACAAGCTGTTTTTGCACGGCAGCTAGTAGCGTAAATATATGGTCAATTGTTGAATAGCCTTTTTTAAAACCCAGCTTGATGTTCCCCAGTTATGTAATTCTTGCATATTCATTTACCCAATATACTATTAATAACAGTACTGTACAATTTACTACAAAATATTACTCAAGGAGATACCTCTGTAATTGTTCACATCATTGACTTCTCCTCTTTTAAATGAAGGCAGAAACTATAGATTCTTTCCAGCCATCAGGATATATTCCAGAATCACACAGAAAATTAAATAGCTTTACTAAAAGGTTGAGACTACTACATTCTCCAGAATTCTTGAAAAAAAAACCTCACCAATCACACCATCTGGTCCAGCAAATTTACCATGTTTCAATTTTCGTATAGTAAAGTCTCCTCCTTAGATACTGGTCTGTCAAGCAGACAATTTTCCGCTCCGTCTCATCTGTTAACATTTCCTCCACAATGACACTATCATCATCGTCGTTTTCTAGCAAACTTCTGAAATGTTGGTACCATTCATGCATAGGAATACCATTTGAAGGTTGTGATCTCTTTCTAGATATTTTATGAACATGTTCCCAAAAAGACTTCTGACTCTGAATGGAATTCATGAGTTCATTTAATAAGCTATCATATTCTTTCTTTTGCCTTCTGTTTAAATTCTTATATTTACGCCTTGCAATACAAAAACTCAACACGCACGCACGCACACACACACACACACACACACACACACACACACACACACACACACACACACACACACACACACACACATACACAGAGGCAGACAGACAGACAGACAGGCGCAGGCGGAGAGACAGGCGGACAGACAGACAAACAGAGAGGAGAGAGGGGGGGGGATAGAGGAAAGGGAAGACTGACAGCCCGATGTTTAACAAGCACACAAGGATTAATGATTCTGTCCCAACTCCATTCTTCACTTACCTGACAAGGCAAATATGAACATGATCACTGTGTTGCAAAGCAGATGCAACCGCCGCCCACATGAGAAAGGCTGTGTCGGAACCTGAGCTCATAAATAAAAAAAAGTTACATGTGAAATCGAGAGGTGATCTTTTCAAGTGAAAACATTTTGCGTATTCATGAATAGAGGTATCGTAAGGAAAGACGAGAGAGAGAGAGAGAGAGAGAGAGAGAGAGAGAGAGAGAGAGAGAGAGAGAGAGACAGAGACAGAGACAGAGACCAGCCGCCATGGCGAAGTGGTTAGCGTCGCGGTCTCCCGGCTGGGAGGTCGTGGGTTCGAATCCCCATCAGAGTCATGCGGGGTTTTTCTGCCCCAACTGGCTTCTAGCCAGAGTTGAGTTTGCTGCGGACTCAGTTGGGAAGACTGGGACCACACAGTCGAGTTTCATCCACTTAATGGATGCGTTTCTGAGAGTGTTGCTCAAATTTCCTGACCAACACTGCAGATGCCTGTATCTCTCGGGCCTGGTTGACGCTGGGATACATTATGAAAGGAAGCATAGAGTACAGCCCTGTCATGTAGTCTCAGACCGAAATGGAAATCCGTAGCATCATCTTAATCATCCTCAGTCTCATTGATCAGCATAAAAAAAAATGACTCAAATTCTGTGGCGCTTAATGCCCTGCTCACATGGTGACCTCAATTTCGATGTCCTCTCCACGACTGTGGTCTTGGTTTGGTTCCATCGGGGACACCGGTATCGGCGAGTCCATGGGGGGTGTCGTTGGACGGACGTGGTGGCGCCCTCCGGAGGGAGAGCTTATTCACACCGGCTCCGTGACTAAGCAATTATTGTCGTCTGTAGGGGGCTTAGTAGGTGTAGTCCTGCGTATGTTAGATCAGAACAGGTGCCACTGAACACCACCGAAGTGACTCGGCAGCAGTGCAGTGTCTCCTCCGGTGGGTTGCCTCTTGACGACTTGATTGACTGCTCTCTGTGGATTGCCGGTGCCGGGGCTGCGGATGGGCTGACCGGGCTGAGACTGTGGACGGGGTGTCGGAATGAGCGGCGTGGGTGCACTGCCTCTGAGGTAGCGCAGAGGTTGGGACAGAAAAAAAGGAAAAAAAGAGAAAAAACAGAGATAATAAGAGAGAAACAGACAGGCAGACAGACAGACAGACTGACTGACAATGATAAAGACAATGACAATTGTTTTATTCATAGAAAGGCAGGGCCTCATAATAAAAGAGATGAGTTTGTTATAAATAACTCATCCACATGACTATAAATATAACCAGACAAACAATCGACTATTATAATATTGCGTATTCTCTTATCTGAGAAAAGGAGAGAGAGAGAGAGAGAGAGAGAGAGAGAGAGAGAGAGAGAGAGAGAGACAGACAGACAGACAGACAGACAGACAGACAGACAGACAGACAGATACACAGACAGACAGACAGACAGACAGTGACAAAGACAGAGACAGAGACAGACAGACAGACAATGACAATTACAAGTGTTTCTTCTTTATAAAGGGTGAGTTTGTTATAAACAACTAATTTACATTTCTGTAAATATAGCCAGACAAACAAAATAGTTTTATTACATTGCGTACTCTCTCATCTGAGAGAGTGGGGGAGGGGGAGAGAGACAAACAAACAGACAGACAGACAGGATCACACCAGAGAGAGAGAGAGAGAGAGAGAGAGAGAGAGAGAGAGAGAGAGAGAGAGAGAGACAGAGACAGAGACAGAGACAGAACAGACTGACAGACAGACAATGACAATAACTATTGTTTATTCTTGATAAAGAGTGAGTTTGTTATAAACAACTAATCCACATTACTATGAATATAACCAGCCAAACAAAATAGTGCTATGATCTTGCTAACTCTCTCATCTGAAAGGTTTGGTATAAGTATATTGATACATTTTGGTGACACTATTGCTATGCGATGACACACAGAGAGAGAGAGAGAGAGAGAGAGAGAGAGAGAGAGAGAGAGAGAGAGAGAGAGAGAGAGAGAGAGAGAGAGAGAGAGAAGAATTAAAAAATTAATACTGTAGTGTTAGTTTTTTATGTCGTAGGAGAATGAAACAGAATGCAGCGTTGTCATTCTCAACCTGACTGTGTGCAATCTGCGTAGTATTGTTTTGTGCATTTCTATGGCCGCTGTTCGTGACATGTCTGTCAAAAGATCACTTGTCTGTTTTGTAGTGTGTATTAAGTAAGCAATACTTTCCACCATGTTTTGTTCGTTCATTTGTAGTATGTCTTAATCATTTTAGTTTTCCCCTCATTTACTATGAAGGTTCAACCTTTAATCCAGATATTTTATATCAACATTGTAAACAAACGCAAGGAAGAAGAAGACACTGAAATTTAGCGGTCGCATTAAAATTCACTGCAAGCATTGTCAAACAACGATTACTGGTATGCTTACCAGTTATTACTATGTACAGTGTTGAGCTAATTTGAATAAGTTTTTGAAAGTTATTTAAAAACCAAGCTAAAAAACAACAGACGAAAAAGGAAAATGGAGTAGTAGATATACATCGGAACAACAATCAACTTTCAACAAAATTTAAAATGTAGGTCCAGCATCATAACAAAAGTTTGCATTAGGTGCGTTAGGTTCAAAATATTCTACATTGTTTAGATTTTAGTGGAATATAATCTTACATCACATATGTAGTCGTACTGCATAAATTTGACGAAATGCATTTTGTTGTATGCTTAATATGTATTAAGATATCTATTAAAATTCACAAGCAATTTCATTGATCAAATAAAAGACATCCATCTGTAGGCATCATAGAACTGAAGCTATTCCACTGAATTCGATTACGCTCACAATCGTTTTGATAACTGAGGATTGTGATAAACATTTGAAAGAGCAACAATTGTTCAGCTATAAGTGATAAATCAGTGAGTGAACATACATAAGTTTTCGTGATTCCAAAGAAATGATTAAGTCTAACCATCCAATTGTAGAATGAAGAAAATTAACTGGGACAAAAATTATCCTTAACCCACAGGTCAATAAATGTAAGGCTGTGAATTTGTTTTACACCAAATCCATGCTATACGTCAGTCAGTCTATTGTGTAACAATAGTTCACATCGATTCAACGCACAGAACACAAGTTAAGACATGTTAAGGCTGCCTCTGAAGCGCGTGAAAATCAAACCCAAATAGTTGAGAATACTTTGATTTCAATATAAGATTAAAGGTGGGTAGTATTCAAATCGTCGGAACACGTATAGTTACGGTTGGCAGGGAAAAGAAAAAAAAGAAAGAAAGAAAAAAGAAAAGAAAAAAAAAAAAGTCGACATCCTGCGCAGAACTTTTTGTCTGCTTATCAAGTTGTTGAACAGCTTCATCAATAATGTTTGTATCAAGTTCGTTCACGTATTATGTAACACGTACGACAAAAATAAGGGAATGAACATGGATTCTGATGTCACTCTGTCGCAAAGCTTGTTTCCTACCGGATGCCGATTGTGGAGATTGTCTTTTTTAACACCATTATAAAAATGTTTGCATATCCATTCGATTTAGAATGAATCAAATGTTGTTCATATCCAAATGTATGAACACATTTCCTTTGCAATCGTAAAATCTATTTCCTTCGCAATAGGTTTTCATTTTCTCATAAATAGAGTCTTGAAACATACCAATATTGATTATGTCTACATTGCTGCCGCAGTAATAATAACCTTCACACACAAATGCACACATTTTCTTAAATGTGAAAGAACTGTGTACATGAAATCATACACTTAGTCATCAATAAAAGATGGGAAGAGATGCAGGCACAAATGACAAGTCATAACACCACAAGGAAAGATAGGCGTATTCCCCTTTTTTAATGATATGGTCGACAGAAAGTGCAGTTCTCTTCAGCAGTCTTAAACCCAAAAGAACCTGTGCCGCACCATCACTACTATCCTTATCCGAACGGATCATCTTAACGTAAAGTACAAGTGTCTCAGTTCTGCGGCCTATTATGCCCTGCTCTGATGATGACCTCAAAGAGATCTGTACCTTTTAGAAATCAGGGAAAGATAATGCCTCTCTTTCCGTAATAAACAGAGTTACCTTTTCCCACTTTATGGGTCAAGCAAACAGGTCTGCCAAACCTTGGATTAGAAGCGCACACCATGATAACGTCCTGGACACTGAATATCAACGTTAAGCCAACACCGTTTCGCATTTACACTTTGGCAGTGTTTCTCTTTGATTGAACTGTTAAGTTGAGCGATAGGGCAACCTTGTTTTTGCCGTGTCCATCAGCGGTATCTTACCCATGAAAACGACAAGGTCACTCTTAAGGTTCACCGTGTCTGGATCATGGAATCATAGAGAGCGGAGCTCATTTCCTCTCCTCCCGCTGCTGTGACCTCCTTTCATCTGAACTAGATACTCATTTACTACTGAGTCACAGAGGGTTTTCAGGCCGTATAAAACCGATCTCCTACAGGTTCAAACTCACAACCCTCAGTTTTGCAAGAAAACTCCGCTATGGGGATTGTCCCCTGTATGGTTACTCCTTTCTTTTTAGCTTTACAAAAAAAAATTTATTTTGCTTGTATCAAAGATGAAGAGGGTTTGAAATGGAGAGAAGCTGTTTCACAGATTGAACTGTTGAATCTTTGCCAACGAATTTTATTATACGCGTCCTGCAAGAGAATTTGACAACTTCTGTACATATAATAGGTACAATAAACCAGCAAATCACACCTGTTGTTTAGGCGTCTGTCAATCTCCGCAAAGTGGCTATTCTATCCATTCCAGAAAACCCCGTCCGCCCCCCTTTCACTCCGTAAATAGACAGTTATTCCCATCAGTGGGTAGCGCCCTTGCACTGTGTATGCTGCATCAGAATACCACCGAAATGATTCCGCGGCAGTGCGCAGTCTCTTCAGGTAGCTGTTCCGTGGCGACAGGTGGGCCCATGGCATCGGAGCCAAGACAGATAATGAACTGAATGCGGCTGTGTTTGAAGGGTGCTAATAGAGTAATGCAGCTGGGAAAATATGGATGATGAGGTGGCAACTAAAAAGCTGCATTGGGCGAAAACAAATTTGATAGAAAGTGCGGTGACGGGACTGGCCATAAAAGATGTGTGAGTGTGTATGTGTATGTGGGGGCGGGATGGGGGGGGGGGGGGGGGGGGGGGGGGGGGGGGGGGGAGAGGGGGCGCGCCCGTGCGTGCGTACGTGTGCGTGCGAGCGTGTGTGCGTGATTGCGTGTATGTGTGTTTGTGTGGATGTGATATGAGAGAGAGAAAGAGGCAGACAGACAGACACATACAGAGAGAGAGAATGAGAGAAAGAGAGAGAGACAGACAGACAGACAGACAGAGAGAGAGAGAGAGACAGAGAGAGACACAGAGAGACACAGAGAGAGAGAAAGAAGCATGAACTATGTGTATGTGTAGATATGTTGTGTGCTAGAGAGAGAGAGAGAGAGAGAGAGAGAGAGAGAGAGAGAGAGAGAGAGAGAGAGAGAGAGAGACAGAGAGAGAGAGAGAGAGAGAGAGAATAGCAGCACGGAGACTTAGAATTAATTTTCCATGTTGAACCTCAGTAATTAGATCTTCTAAAATACGCTATTCACGGAAAATAATATGTCGGAATAATGGTGAGGAGTGTGAGGGTAGGGAGATATATTGAGACATGGTCCATGCGCTGAAAAGAGAGGAAATTTAAATGGAAGCGCAGATAATACCCACTGTAGAGAACATTGTGCGTTTCGTGCTTGAAAGAATTAGAGATTCGCGGTCCAAAGAGCTGAAGAGAGAGAGAGAGAGAGAGAGAGAGAGAGAGAGAGAGAGAGAGAGAGAGAGAGAGAGAGAGAGAGAGAGAGAGAGATGTAACATGCATCACACTGTTTAAATTTCGTTTCACATAATCATCACGGTAATGACTTTTGACTCGGCTTTCGAGGAACATTGTGATATTTTCAAGGTCGTGAAACGGAAACAAATTGGAGAACAAAAGAGACATATCTTTTTCTGACATCCCTTCCAACTCCATATCCCTCCCTCCCCCCTAACACCCCCCTCCTCCCCCCCCCAAGAGAAAAAGCATATTGAGACACCCTACGAACTCATATTTGGGATTTGATGAGACAACTGACTTTACTACCAGAAAGATATGGTTGTATGATATTGTCCTGAAATCGCACAACAACATTATGACAAGCGACACGTCTCTGTAAATCGAAAACAGATTCATATTTGTAGCATTATATCTATGCCCTGTGTCTATTCACAAACGACACATACAAATGCATACTTGCCACGATAGTTGTAAGAATCTGTTACTATTATCACTCTGAGAGCAGCAAAAAAAAAAAAAAAAAAAAAAAAAAAAGCAAGAAGAAGAAAGACCAACAAGAACGAAGTATACAAACAAACCGAGAGAGAGAGAGAGAGAGAGAGAGAGAGAGAGAGAGAGAGAGAGAGAGAGAGAGAGAGAGAGAGCCGACTAATTACCGGCGAGGGATTGGAACTGTCTCTCAAGCTTTGAAATGGACTAGCCTCACGCCAGAAACAGATATTTCTCCCCAGATAAACTGGAACATCTCTTGCTGCCTTGAGAAGAGATATTTCCCCCGAGGTAAATTGGAAGGCGTTGGTTTTCCCCCCACAGTAAGTGAACAATGCCGTTTTCTAATGGATCAGCTTGGATAAAATGTCTCCGTTAAATCTTTTAAGGGTCGGATAGAGAGACTAAATTCTTCCGTTCTTTAGCCTCCCCGCATACACGGCCCCTTTTGTACGGTCACATTTGAGATGTAGTTATTTAGGAAATAATATAACTATTAACATATGAACAGATTACAAACTGAAAAGAGAGCACGCTTGATTTCGAGAGAAAGATCAAACTTACAAATAGAAACAATTGTTTGAAATGCTGATCATAAAAGAGGCAGTTTGACCGAGATGAGAGACATGAGAATAAAATAACATGTTTTTTCGTGATCTGAATTACGCAGTTTTAGGATGATCGTATTCAGATCAGTGAAAATCCTTTATGACGGAATCAGACAGAGACTCACACACACACACACACACACACACACACACACACACACACACACACACATCCGCGCGCGCGCATACACACACACACACACACACACACACACACACACACACATACACACACACACACACACACACACACACACACACACACACACACACACACACACACACATGGGCGTGCGCACACACACACACACACACACACACACACATGGGCGTGCGCACAGACGGACAGACAGACGGACAGAAAGACATAAAGACAGAGACACAGACACACAGACATACACACAGACATACAAACACACACAGACGGATGTGCGCAGACAGACAGACACACATACGCACACAGACGGGTCTCACACACACACACACACACACACACACACACACACACACACACCACACACACACACACAGAGTCACACACACACTAACGCGTGCGCGTGCGCGCGCACACGTACACACATACGCATGCATGAACGCACACACGCACATACACATACACACGCGCGCGCACGTAACACACACACACACACACACACACACACGCGCGCGCGCACGCAAGAACGCACACACACACACATGCACACACACACACACACACACACACACACACACACACACACACACACACACACACACACACACACACGCACGCGCTCGCGCATGGACGTACGTACGCTCGCACGCTACACGCACCCGCGCGAGCGCACGCATACACACACACACACACACACACACACACACACACACACACACACACACACACACATAACTGGCTGAACTGACGGGTCTCCCTCGGTAACGGGGAAGTGACCTATTTACCTCGTTGTAAGCTCGAAGGTCCGTTACTTGCGCGGATCCATGTCGAGAGTAACCTTTAACCTCGTGGTTCGCAGTGGGTGAGGGGTTGGTAATTTACAACGAGGATAAGCCATGACTATTGCGGAAAAACCGTATTTTACGGGGACAGTACGAATCAATTGGACACGTTCAGTGATGACGTACTTCACGCAAAGTGAAGATTTCGTTGTCACATCTTCCAGCTGACAGACACTCTCCGAGAAGACACTGAATTTGATTTGCGCTGACTGAGACACGGAACTGTGCCCCCCTGCAGTACAAGCGTGTCTGGCACTGCGCGTTTTTGCTACTAGCACATTTCAAGATGTTGTTGGTGAAAACAATCGGCGTGCCTCAGCAAACAACATCAAGAATTGTTAGGAGAGTGACACTGGCTTTGTTGCATCGCTTGACTGTGGAAGTGAAAGTGCCAGCTACGGTGAAGCAGATGGCACGCTGTTTAGCAGCCATGTTGTCAACAACATTGATGGAGATGGACATGCGCAGAAGGTTGCGGGTTCTTCAAGACATGCGCAGGAGGGAATCATTCTTTTTATGTGACCTTCACCCTTTACTTTCTAGATACTTCGTAGGTAGAAACCGAGACAAAATCCAGAGGATATAGCTACGAAAGTAGAATGCGCTGAACCCACAGGGTGTGTACTCAGCAGTTAATCTCGTTGTAGAAGTAAATATATCGACGACATATAAGTACAGCGTCTGCAGGGAAAGCTAACAGTACTCTGTTTACAAGACACAATTCAAGTGGGTCTGTGCACAAAACACAGTGCATTATCCATACTTATTTTCCGCAGCTGTTTATTTGTTTCATAGTAGTAGGTGATCATCCAATAGATAACTGTCTTTTTAAGAATATCCAAGTTAGGTACCCTACGTTAACAGTTGTCAACATTGATGTGACTGACAAAAGCTAGGTTAGGAAACTGTACTGTGGAACTGACATGAAGGCAGCGCATTTTGAATTTCATTGAGTACAATGTTTTTTTCATCTACCAGCACAGATTCCCTTTTACGTTGATTCTTCTTCTTCTTCTTCTTCTTCTTCTTCTTCTTCTTCTTCTTCTTCTTCTTCTTCTTCTTCTCACCATGTCCGTATTCTGCACTTCAACGGCCTTGGTAGTGGCTGGATTAGAAAGAGACCATTTTGCTCGTTTTGCTACGGCTTTTAAAACATTCAGTGAGTACGTTTGGAACCACTGGACTCTTTTCATAGACAAAAGTAGTTGTTGCTCTCTCTCTCTCTCTCTCTCTCTCTCTCTCTCTCTCTCTCTCTCTCTCTGCATGACGTTGAACAAGGGAGACAATAACAGACAGCCTTAATGACTTTAACTGATGTATGGAACCAGTCTCCGTTGTGCCTTAAACAAGTATTGTGCTGCTAGCAGTTACGTCTGCTTGGTGGTCTGGACAAGCACCTACAGCCACTTCGTAATGGACAGGTTCAGAAGGGTATTTTGCTAATTTTCACTACTCAATTAAAAAAAAATATCATGCTTAAGTTAAGCTTAAATTTCAACCGTTCCATCAATATTGTGATTTCTGTGAATGTTGCCCATGACACTGTTCTGTCATTCAGGAAGTATAAGCATGCTGCTGCTCCAGCATAGAGATATTGCTGTTAAAGTTCTGACATCAGTTTTACATGAACATCAATCAAAACAACCAGAACAATGAAAGATGTGTGTGTGTGTGTGTGTGTGTGTGTGTGTGTGTGTGTGTGTGTGTGTGTGTGTGTGTGGATAGTTAAATAAACCGTTAGACAGCTCGATAGATAGGTAGATGTGTGTGTGTGTGTGTGTGTGTGTGTGTGTGTGTGTGTGTGTGTGTGTGTGTGTGTGTGTGTGCGTGCGTGCGGGCGGGCGGACGGGCGTGCATGTGTGCGTGCGGGTGTGGATGTGGGTGACACACATACGCACACACATACTCTCTTTGTCTGTGTGTGTGTGTGTGTGTGTGTGTGCGTGTCTGTGTCTCTGTCTGTGTGTGTGTGTGTGTGTGTGCGTGCATGCGTGCGTGCGTGTGCGTGTGTCTGTGTGTCTGTTTTTGTATAAGTGTGTGTCTCTGTCCGTCTGTTTGTCTGTCTGCCTGTCTGTTTGTCTCTCTGTCTCTGTCTCTGTCTCTCTCTCTCTCTCTCTCTCTCTCTCTCTCTCTCTCTCTCTCTCTCTCTCTCTCTCTCTCTCCCTCCCTCCCCTCGGAGTCTCATGAGTCAATAAAATACGAATCCTTTGCAGACCTCCTAACCCACTTCGCGTCAGACATTCGGAATTGTTCCCGCGGACTTCAAGATGCCAAAAATCAATAACGTGAAAAATATAGGCCTCTAGAAGTAGATGTCCTGTTATTTCGGGAGCATGACGTGGAGTCGAAGTTTGCTTTTGGATTTTATTATTGTTGGTCTTCTCTCTCTCTCTCTCTCTCTCTCTCTCTCTCTCTCTCTCTCTCTCTCTCTCTCTCTCTCTCTCTCTCTCTCTCTCTCTCTCTCTCTCTTTGATATCTATTATTTTTCATTTCTCACCTCATGGCTAACTAGCTATGTATAAAAATTGCACCAGGCTATTATTATGTCCTACATAACACAGTTTTCTTCGAGTCTTTTTATCTTGTCTCCTACGTCTTTGTGGATGCCTTTTACAGATTCACTCACTCACCTCAGCCAACCATTATGGTGCTGTGTTAGTGTTGCAGGAAGGTTGGTTTTTACCCAGCTGTGGCCCACGTTTGTGAGATTCTTTGGATGCGGAAAAGTCCCGTTCAAGTATTGTGGAATGGGTTATGGGATCATGTGAGAAAACTAGAACCATGCGGGCCAGTTTCATGTAATTATTGGATGCATCCATGACCAATACTGCAGGTATGTGTATTACTGGAGCCTGGTTGATGATGGGATGTGTGATGATAGGAAGCGTAGAGTACAGCGCTGCTATGAAATCTTTGACATGGAAGGAACTGTATGGTATCATTTGTGTTATTCCCATCTTCAGTGATAACCACGAAAAGCCTCTGGTTCTGCGGCAAGTTAATGCGTGCCCTTGAGGACCCCCACTTTTAACTTCATCTCCACGTACCTGTCAGCAAGTTAATGGGGTCTGTCACTGAATCAACATGGTGGCGCCCTCCCTGAACTGTCTGCTCATTTAGACTAGCTCTGCAACTAAGGGAGGAGGGTCGTCAATAGGAGGCTTAACGCGTGGTGACCTGCGTATGTTGGATCAGTACAGGCACCACTGCACTCCAGCGAGGGATTCAGCAGCTAGGCAGCCTCTCCTTTTGACAGGTTGACTGATGACGATCTGACACCGATACCACCTTGGGACCACAGACACCAGACGTCCCATGCCAGACGCAAACTACGTTCATGCTGGAAATGTTACTGGGGCGACAAAGCTTTTCAATACAACACAGTTCAGCAATGTAGGGCAACCCAACACAACGCAACGCAAAGTAACAGCACAATGATTTGCAAGACAACACAACACAGCGTGTGTAATGTAATCTCAGCAAGGCAAGCAGTTTTATTTGTATTATTGTACTTATTTGGGGCACCAAAAGAAAGTATGTAGTGTGCAACAATTAGTAATAGTAATAAAACTGGCGTCACATCAAACCAAACAAAAACAAGCAAACATAATGAGCAGCCCAGAGCGCCACAGCAAGGATGGCATATTAAAAAATAAAGGACCTCAGGTGAAATAATCCTTTTTTAGCAAGTGATATTTCATTGCTATAGGTATATTATTCTATAAGATTTAGGTTGACATTTCTCCCTGGTATTGTTTAAAAAGGGAAACGCAAGCAAAAGTACGTCAGCAGCATTGTTTGTAAATCAGTAACAATAAACTCTGTTAGGTTTTTAGCTGTTCAATGGAATGTTGGTATAACATTCATAATAATTTGACAATTGGATTCTCAAAGACTAATACAAACATACTAACTGTTAGTATCAAACAAACACTGAAGTGTTGATCCATCAAATTAGGATAACAAACAGTAAACTAATAAGCATCAAACCATGAACAAAAGAAAACAAAAACTATATTATACATTGAGAAGAAAAAAAAACAAGCGCAGGTAAACAAATCCTCAGAGATAGAAAATATGAATTAATGAGGATTTGAAATGAATAGTTGAAAGATAAATCAGGACAGGCTGGATAAAAAAAGACGACGTTGACATGTAAACATTAAACTGAATAACATCAGCAAATGGCAAAAACTTGTGAACAAAACCATTTGTCTATGCCTGTCTAGAGTCAGCACTCATCTAGACCGACTTTTTGTAGTAGTTATAAGGTCCACACCCTACCCAGATAACAGGGAAGATGATTTATGCCATCCCAGAAAAGTGGGGGAGGGGACTTTCCAACACTACGCTGGCATTATACAGAGACGACAGATCGAGATACACAGGGAAACGGCAATGACTGTGTTGGGCACCAGTGTAATTGGAGTCCGTAGCATCTGATGATGAATCTAGTGCTGCACTCCTGAACCTACTTTTGACCCACACTTAAATGAACTGCTCAAAATACATCCAAAAACTGCTCAGCACTTGCATCAACTGATTGTTCAGCAGCCACACACTTGTGAACAAAACCATTTGTCTATGCCTGTCTAGAGTCTCAGAGCACGCAGAAACAGACTACAAAGCAGAGACACACAAACTGACAACTGAACACACACAAATAAACTGATCGCTCAGCAGACATATACTGACTGTTCAGCAGACAGTAAAACACACTGCCGCTGCAACTAGTTTATTTTATTTATTTATTTTTTTTTTTTTTTTGGGGGGAGGTGGGGGGAGGGTTCCACTTCGACAATCCTTTTACGATCTGAAGAGAGCAAGCAGGAAATACGTTGTCACTGTGTGATCAAAAGTCAGACTTCAGCTGATAACGAAGGAGTGGCCCAGAGATCACAGAAAGGGTAATATCGACGTCTGCCTGGGGCGGCGCTCGAAAGGTCTCCCTGACCCGGGGAATCATGCTGCTGGTGACGTGTTCTCTATTCTTGTCGTGAATATATATGAGGGACACCAACTTTATGTACTTTG
>JADBJO010001382.1:210000-220000 GCA_016801955.1 Conus betulinus | reverse complement strand
CTGTCAACTGGTGTTTTTTTTTATGAATGGAACTGAATACCAGCTATAACATTTTTCATGTGAAATGACAACTGATTTGTGATAAAACGCCTATGCATAGAATATGGTGAAATGTATATCTTAAACTGTGGGGACTTGAGTAAAAAGTCTGGATCCTCCATTCGGTTAAGTAAAAATTTGGGACAACGAATTAAAACAAACCAAAAAGAATACCCAGACCTATAAAATTCCAGCGTATACTTTCACCAGCAATCACAGCATAGTGTTGATAACATGGTCCGTGACTAGTAGATTACAGGTTTGATGCCAGCCAGAGAGATGTAGATATCTGTTCCAGATAAACAAAAAGACTAGTCTGGTGCCAAAGTCCAGTTTCACCTCGTCATGGATACTTCTCTGGAAATGTTGCTCAGATTTCCTCAACAGCACCGCAGGTGGCAGCATCTCCCCGGCCTTTTCAGTCCGAGGATGAAAAGCAAATTTGTTGCTTATTCAATATACTGTGGAAACACAAACTGTTGCATTTGGATTTGTCTTTTGCGCGCGCGCGCGCGCACACACACACACACACACACACACACACACACACACACACACACACACACACACACACACACACACACACACACACACACACACACACACACACACACACACGCACGCATGCACGCACACACACACACACACACACACACACACACACACACACACACACACACACGCACGCAGCACGCTCACGCATCCTCCTCCTCCCCTCTCTCTCTCTCTCTCTCTCTCTCTCTCTCTCTCTCTCTCTCTCTCTCTCTCTCTCTCTCTCTCTCTCTCTGAGTTTCACGAATCAATAAAATACCAATCCTTTGCAGACCTACTGACCCACTTTGCTTCAGACAGTTGGTCTCCCAAACGTCAAGACATCTAAGATCAATGACGTGAGAAATGTAGACCTGTAGTGATAGATGGCTCTATTTGGGGAGAATGGCTGGCGGCGAGGGAGTAGGACAGTGCGGGGTAATGGGGAAGGGAGGGAGGGAGGGAGAGATTCATTTTTTTGTTTAGGATGTTATTCTTGTCAATGATTAATTTTTTTTGGTGCCTGTCATCCCCTCATCAGCTCCCCACTCCCATCCCCGCTCCCTTTCCTCTCTGTTTAACATTCTTCATTTGTAATCTCACTGGTGATCAAGCTTTGTGATAACAGTGCCCAGGCTTGTTTCATACCCTACGTAACAAAAGTTATTTCTGGTCTAGTCTTTTCTTGCCGGTTTGTTGAAGACATCTCAGTGAGAGTCTTAGACAGATGCGCACATCTCGAACTGCCATCATGACACAGTGGTAGTGGTGCTTAACGCAAGACAGAGGTCAAGATTTTGAACCCCACCTGTGGCCAGTGTTTGTGAGATTCTTTAGTGCCGACCATCTCTGACCAAGTACTGTTCAGTGAGGTATGGGCTGATGTGTAAACACTGAAATCACGCGGTCAAGTTTCATCCACTCAGTGGATGCTATCATTGAAGACGTTGCTCTCAAAGTGGATGACTGATACCGCCAGTATGTGTATCTCTAGAACCTGTTGGCGCCAGAATATGTCATAGTGATTTCATAATGGGGCTAACACGTCATCCATCTTTAAAACAGTGACTTGGAAAAATTAGAAAAATGGGGGTGAAGGGGTAGGGGTAAACTAATATAAGAGTGAAAAGGGGGCGTTAGATTCTAGATATGAAATCTTTCACTAGCAGCATATGGGACCATCATACCCTGTCCTGAAAACAGAACCATTCATATCGCCTGTGTGGTGTCCTTTCATCTGCTGATTTTGGACTCATCAGTTGAGCCCGGCTGATTGGGTTGGTCCTCTCTTGGCATGACAAGAAGATATATCACCCACATATAACACTTCGGCGAGCGATGATACATTTTTTCCCTGCCCCACCCGTCATTTCTTCAGCATCTCCTCGCTAGTGTGGGATGACTTTCGTTGATAAACCCTTTACCCCTCTTCAATAAAGGTTTTGCAAGTGTGGATACGCTTCGTTGATACCCTCTCATCTACAACTTGTTGGTCCATCGGCTTTTAAAGAGATTTGAATCCTCTATTCCATGACGAAGTGGTCCCTCCCCATGGCTATGAATCCTTCTAAAGTTGAGTTAACGTGGCTCCCACTGCGTGCACTAGGCGCATGATGAAGAATCCATGGCAACAGGTCCGATTGGAAAATCCCCTTTCACAAGTACGTGCATGAAACATTTAGATAGATGAAAAAAAAAAAAAGAGAGAGAGAGAGAGAGAGAGAGAGAGAGAGAGAGAGAGAGAGAGAGAGAGAGAGAGAGAGAGATCTGAATAAGATTATGACATTAAAAAAATTTACATTGATGAGAAAGTTCCCCAATAAAATACAGTATGATACAACACAACTCATTACAACACAACACAACACGATACAACACGACACGACAAAGCACAACACAACATACCACAGCACACCACAACACGACACGGCACGACACGACATAACACACACACGACACGACACGACACGACACGACACGACACGACATAACACAACACGACACGACACGACATGACACGACACAACGCAACACAACGCATTACAACACGATATGACATGACAAAACGCAACACAACACAATGCAGCACAACGCAAAGCAACTCAACGCGATGCGACCTGACACGACACGTCACGACACAACACAACTTGTATATGGTAATCAAAGCAATGCAAACAATTTTATTTCCTGGAGTTATATAGGGCACTGGAAGGACCAGCATGGTGTCCTACACCTTCAACATAAACATAAAAAGAAGGTACAAGAGTGGCATCAGATCCAACCAACCAACCAACAACAACAACAACAACAACAACAAAAAAAGACATGATAAGCACCATACTAAACGTATTCAAAACAAAGAGAGTTTCAGATGAAAAAAATTTGCAAGTAACACTTTCATGCGTTTGATATTGTACTATTAGATTGACAGCTTTGTTTACTAAGACGCAAAAGCAATAATGCATTCATGAGCTGCAGTATCTATAGAACGTTTACAAGAAACACTCTGGCGTCTTTCGCTGTTTACTTGAAAAAGGAACACTGGCAGCAGTATTCTTGCTGTTCTTGCTGTCACCTTCTCAAGACCAACACAGTTTTCAATTTTCACCTGGGGTCAGCCCACTTTTAAACAAAGATATCACAGTCTAACGCCCACGTCCATCTCAGGCGACACCGCAGACAAGTGTTATAACACTCTAAGTGGAAAGTGATTGGGGGGGAGGGGGAGGGGCGACCTACCTAACATTACACTCTCACTGCAAACAGACAACACGTGAAAGTGGACTTCAAGAATGACAATATTTCACCGGGTACAATAGAAATAACACACTTTACATCTAATTACAAATTTTGCGATCCACACGTTAAGTCAGCTGCTCAGTCGAAATCCAAAATCTGCTCAACACACGTGTAAGCTGACTGCTCAGCAGACAGACACAAACTAATTGCCCGGTGGTCAGACACGTGCTGACTGCACAACAGGCATCAACTATTGCTCAGCAGACACACACAGCAGACACACACAAACTGACCACTCGGTAGACACAAATAAACTGACTTCTCAGCAATCATAAACCGTCTGCTCAGCAGACACAGAGACACACTACTCTCGTAACTGTTTTTTGGAGTCCACCTCCACAGCGCTTTTAGGACCCGAAGAGAGCGAGCAGTAAAAAGGTGTCACCGTGTGATCAAAGGTCAGACTGCATCAAGTAACGAGTGGCTCAGAGATCACAGAAAGGGTAATACTGGCGTCCGCCTGGGGCAGCGCTCAAAAGGTCTCCCTGACCCGGGCAATCACGCTGCAATATACACGAGGGCTGGCAAGATGTTGTGTATGTTTGTCTTTGCTTTCACGTGATTGTGCTTACATTCTTGAACCTTGACTACGGTTCTGGAAGTGTTCAGTCAAAAGTAATTAGTCTGCTCCAATGACTGTTCTATTAGATTTCTTATTCAGGCCAGGAAAGACCAGCAAGGGACGAGTGTTTTGCTTTGTGAAAAGTTTATCAGGTTGCTGGGGGAACCTGTTTACCTACTATGTTTGTTTTTCTTCCTACTTAAACTACCAGTACCACGCAGTGTGCATCTGGGGACCAGAATCCTAATTAAAATCATGCGAACTTAAGTTAGAAGAGAGCTGGGTAAAAAGATGGGAGTGAGTGGTGGTTGGGTGTAGAGCATGAAATCAGACCACACACCAGATGTTAAAGAATAAGATGAAAGTGGAAAGGGGGGGGGGGGGGGGGGGGGGGGCAGTGGAACTTGTAACAGATTCATACTATAATCTTTATTTTCCAAATTTTGTAAGAAAATGTGTGTAAAGGTGCTTCCTGAGGGTACAACGTCAAATGTTTGTTTTTCAAGCCCGGCCAACCTACAGGGATCTTGTCAGGGCTGTGGCATATGACTGGTTTAATTAAGCGACTAAATCCGCCTCCTTGTGTTTCCTCTCACGCTGTCAGGCGAGCATGTAAAGTGTAGTATGGACTGTTGGGGATAAAAGCACTGTTTGATAAACATCAGGACGGTCAGCTTCATAGCATCCTGCGAGGGATGCTGCGCATGTCGTTATTACTGGAGTCGCCAGCTCTGCCTCTTTAAATGCACTTGCAGACTCTCATAATTTGGTATTTCAACAAGGTTCAAAACAAGCCCAGACAACCACCTGGATTCTGTCAGGGCAGCAGCACAAGACGTTTTAATCAAGAGGCCATTTCCGCCTCCTTCGTATGCTCTCAATCTCAAATAGCGGATAATGTAATCTGAGACGGTCTGACAATGAAGATTTCAAGTCGAACAGACAAAATGAAAACGAAAACGGAAACCGGAGACATACAGTAGTTGTGACGTCATGTGTAATGTCAATTTCTGCATGTGCGCAAAATCATTTGCAGTTTGACCTTTAGAAATCTGACTGTGTTTTGAGTTTCATTTCCGACCAAGGGAAATTAAATTTGATGTCATTTTACAAATCTCTCTCTCTCTCTCTCTCTCTCTCTCTCTCTCTCTCTCTCTCTCTCTCTCTCTCTCTCTCTCTCTCTGCAATCTTCAAATAAAAAAAATCTTTGGCTGTCTCCTTTTACCATGCCAATGCCCTCCATACCCCTCCACGTCCACTCGTCCTCCCTCCACTGTTTGTAACATGAAGCATGTCCCTAAATGTTCAAGCTAGTCATAGAGAACGAGCAGATTTTTTTTTTTTTTTTTAGGGTTATAGAAAGGAAGCATAAAACAACACATCAGGTGAATACAGAAGAAATATAATACCACAAGAATGTGCATTTCACAGCAAGACACAAAAGCAAATTCTACCATCTGTTTGTATACATAACATCTACGTGTTTGAAAAGAAATAAGTATCATGATATTACATTACATACACGGACAAAATTTTTGTACACATGGTTTAATGTGGAAATGGTTCACAGACAAGGCATTTAGGCATGTATTTATTTTATGAATTCAACATAAATGTTCATTCAAGTAATCCCTGAAGCAGGTTTTGGTTCAATATGAAACGTTTAGCAGAATAAGTTGATATGCTCGTTTATCGACAGTTTGAATTATTTCTCTTTCAAATTTAATCATTCGTTTAATGGTGTTTTTCCTTCAGGATACTGGCTCGTGGGCTTGACAAGTTCCTGAGTTCATGTCGCTCTATTCAAATTAAACTCTCTCTCTCCTCTCTCTCTCTCTCTCTCTCTCTCTCTCTCTCTCTCTCTGTGGTAGCATTATTTTTCACACACACACACACACACACACACACACACACACACACACACACACACACAAACACACACACACACACACACACACGTGCACGCACCAGCTGATACTCACCAAAATCTGTAAGGTAGCATTGTGTGCGTGCAAAATTGCTATAATCATTTTGTTCACTATTTGAAACATATGATGTCAACCATGCATTCTGTCGTTTCTTCTTGTTTCTTTTTTAATGTCATGCACATGGAACATGGGAGGTAGGATGAAGGGTTGGAAATTGCGGAGGAAGGGTAAAAAGTGTTGAGTGGTGGGAATGCGAAAGAAAGGGGTAAGGGGTGGGAGTAAGAAAGAAAGTGCAGGAGAGGCGAGAAGAAACGAATGTAAAACTGAGCGCATGTCTGATCAGTAAAGCATAACAATTCACTGAACTGCCTAAATCAGATCATAGGCAATCTGAATTCAACATTGATTACATGAATTAACCCCCTCTTCTCTCCACTTTCTGGTGTAAAAATCTCTATTATACTGTACCTCCATTCGCCCTCCTTTTTTGCCACCAGGCTAATTCGAGGTAAATTTGGAATGAGTCTTCAATGCAGTCACAAATGGCAAATTCTTCTTCAGCATTCCAGTCATTCCAGTCCTAGCTTCAAACACACGTCGATTCCTTTGATGCAATATATTTTTGTCTTCTTGTTCTTCCTTTCCTTCCTCATTTGCTCTTCTCCCTCTCTGCCAGCTTCAGCTGTTGCTTGTGATGGCCTGTTTATAACACTTTTTCTCGATATGTATTTTTTTCGCGTCTTCAATCTGTGTCTTCCACTTCTTGTTATCTAAATCGTGGTAAATGATAAACCATGTAAAACATTGGGCCTACAGTTCAAGTCCTGGTCTTGTTTTTGGATTTTAGTTTTAGCATCCTGTTTTTGTTCTGTTTCAACTTGTCATTCATCCACCATTACCTCCACCTCTTTTCCTCCACCTCTCTGTTTTCCTTCTTCCCTGCCTGTTTTTCTTTCTTTTGTTTTCTTTCCTCTTCTTCCTTTTCTCTTCCTCATAATTCTCCTGTTTTTTTTTTCATCCTGTTCTGCTTCATCTCCCAAGGTTTTATTGCCCCTCCCGTGACTCCTTTCCTTTTCCTGTTGATGTCAGTATTTATGTTTCTTCTGCACTGTCGTGTTTTTTTCTTTCTTTTGGGGGGGGAAACAACTGCATCAGAAAAAAAAAGAAATATCGATCCCTCAGCTCACCATCCTGCTTATTCAGACGATGCCGTCAGAAGGTGAGAAAGACGTATGTCATGTCCTCATCAATGCCCTTGACCTACAGGGGAAGAACGCATCTTCACTGGAGAGAGAGAGAGAGAGAGAGAGAGAGAGAGAGAGAGAGAGAGAGAGAGAGAGAGAGAGAGAGAGAGAGAGAGAGAGAGAGAGAGATTCAGCAACAATACATGAATGACCATACATTACTATGCTGATTTAAAGACTTTGATAAAGAACCAATAAGTGGTACAGACAATGTGAAACTGCATAGATTTTTCTTATAATACTGAAGTTGGCATTCTGCTGGCATGCATGATGATGATGATGATGATGATGATGATGATGATGATGATGATGATGATGATGATGATGATGATGATGATGATGATGATGATGATGATGATTATGATCATGAATTATAGGCAGTAAACGAAAAAAAAAAATGATGATGATGATGATGATGATGATGATGATGATGATGATGATTTTAACAAGTAACTATCAAATATTACATTATATAAATAAGCAACGTTTTGTACATATTCTTCCATATGTTCTGCGAACATGTTTTGCAGTAGGATACTTGGGCATGTATTTTTTTTTTGTAAATTGAAAATACGAATTCATACAAGGTGTTCGTAAAGTAAGTTTTGATTTGAGATGTGTAATTCCATCTTCACGTGGTAGCAAAAACCAGTTTAGATATTTTTTAGTTCGTATGGTGATAGGTTGAGTTATTTATCTGTCAAATAAAATGATTCTTTATATCATTTTCCCCTGTAAGCATGCAGCAAGATACGGGCGTATGGCCTGACAGTTTTTGAGTTTTTGTGTCCCATTATTCAAAGTAATCTCTCCCATCTCTCTCAAAGTAATCTCTCTCTCTCTCTCTCTCTCTCTCTCTCTCTCTCTCTCTCTCTCTCTCTCTCAGCATTTTCATTTTCAGACAAATACACAGGCGCACACACCCCCACACATCCAGTCAGATCACAGGAAGCTGAATGTAGTATAGCTTACAGGAGCTACCTACTTCCTCTCCACTTCCTTGCGCGAACGTTCACCTCTCACTGTTTTGTCACCAAGCTGTTCTCCGAGGCACATTTGGAATGTATCATCAAAGCGTTCACAAATGACAGCCCCCCCCCCCCACCCCCCCCCCCCCACCCCCCCCCCCCCCCCCCCCCCCCCCCCCCCCCCCCCCCCCCCCACCCCCAACCATTCCTTTTTAGCTTCAAACATACCTTCGTTCCCTTTGATGCTTTTTTTTTTTTTTCCTCATTTTTGCTTTTTTTTTCTTTTCTCATTTTTAAAATTTACTTCTTTCTTCTTCTTTCTTTGTTGTTGTTGTTGTTGTTGTTGTTGTTGTTGTTGTTGTTGTTCTTCTTCTTCTTCTTCTTCTTTGTTGTTGTTGTTGTTGTTCTTCTTCTTCTTCTTCTTCTTCTTTGTTGTTGTTGTTGTTGTTTGTTGACCTTCTTCTTCTTCTTCTTCTTCTTCTTCTTCTTCTTCTTCTTCTTCTTACCTCCAATATCAATTTTTGCTTTTAATGTTCTGGTTTATGATGTGTTCTTTGATCTTTATTCGTTTCATTTTGCGTCTTCCTCTTCAACTTGTCATTTCAATCAAGGTAAGTGCTAAACGTTGTGTCACACTGGTCTTCTAGTTCAAGTACTTTTTTGTATTTTCAGTCCTGGTATTGTAATTTGTTTTGTTTTAAACTTATCGTTTATTCTTCATCTCCACCTGTTCTTATCCTCCTTCTCCCTTCCCAGTTCTTGTTCTTCCTCTTGTTTATTTCCTCCTCCTCCTCCCTCTCCTCTCTCCTCCTTCTCCTCCTCCTTTATCCTCCCTCCTGTTCTGTTTTTCCTATCCTCTTCGTCTTGTTCTTGTTCTCTTCTATCTTCTTAGTTTTATTCTTACATCTCCTCTCTCTGTGCTCTATCCTATTCTTCTTCCTCCTTTTTCTCTTCCTCTTAATGTTTCATTATTCCTACTCTTTCGCTCCTCCTCCGTCTCCTTCTTATTTCACTTTTCTAAACACATCATCCTCTTTCCCTTTTCATCCTCCTCTTCTTTTTTCTACTTTCTCTTCTCTGTCATCGTCCTTCCCTTCTTCTTCATCTCTCCTAGTTCACCTTCCAACCCTTCCCCTTTCCCATTGGTGTTGGTATTTATGACTCACGAATTTCCGTCTCCATTATCATATTCTTTTTTTTCGTCGTTTTCGAGAGAGAAAAAAAAAAACTGGCATCAGAAAAAGAGACAGATCGACCCCTCAGCTAGCTAGCCTGCTTATTCAGATGGTGTCGTCAGAATCTTGGAATGATGTAAGTAATTTCCTCATCAGTCCTATTGACCTAAAGGGAAAAAAAGAGTTTTTTTCTGACGGGACGACAGAGAGAGAGAGAGAGAGAGAGAGAGAGAGAGAGAGAGAGAGAGAGAGAGAGAGAGAGAGAGAGAGAGAGAGAGAGAGATTTTCAGCAACAATACAGGAAGGGATAACAGATTTTTGATGTTGGCATTATGCTTTATTTTGAATCTGTCTTTGATGTCTCCGTTTTACATGATATAATTTACATTTGAAAACAAGTAAGACAGGTTGATATGTCACCATTCGATTGTGACATTTTGTTCTAGGGTGAAAAAAAGTTTTCTTAGATTGGTAATGAGTTGTTAGCTGCATATAAGTTACGGCCCTCCAAAGGTGGTAGGACAGACTGGGATCGCAGTCTCATGTCGGGAGCCTGTTTAACGTTACAATTATACCACCAGAATAACAAATGGTTAAGTCTGACAGAAAAAAAAATGACAAAGGTGACGTTGAGCACCAGTCAGATTTAAACTATAGACGTTCGAGTGCAAGCCTGGTGCCGTATCAGTGAGCCATCCGGTGCGTCATAGTTAGAGTCCTTTTATCAAGGGAAATAACAACCGTGCGTCGAGTG
>JADBJO010001382.1:142500-207500 GCA_016801955.1 Conus betulinus | reverse complement strand
CGGGAGTTATTTTCTCTTGGATACTGTGGACGAAAAAGGGAGTAGAAGAAAATGGATACGAGAACTTCATAGTTTAAAAGAAGGGAGCATAACAATGATACTACTGCTACAACTACCATTACTGCTGCTGCTGCTGCTGCTACTACTACTACTACTACTTCTACTGATCTTACTACTACTATCATTATATTATTGTATTATTATCATATTTTTCAAAATATTATTATTATTTGTTAATATAATTGACATAGTGGCCATGTGGAGAGACATTTTACTTTTAAATCATTAAAGTACTCAAATAGGCAGAGAAATATGCAGAGTGAATCACAGAATGTTGTCGCTCTTAGATGGGTGAATGTTTCTTTTTAGAAAGCTTTCCAAATCTAAGTAACGAGTCATAATCAATCAGAATGAGAACACGATGTCGTTTGAAAAGCAAGTGAGTACAAAAAAAAAAGGACAAACAGATGCGCGTTAATAAGGCTAAACATGAAACCAAATCTTCCTCCTTAAGAAACGGAATGAGTCAGACATTGGGAATTGGGAATGGTGAGAGGGTGGACAGGAGGACAGGATCGTAGTGGGGGCTGGGAGCGGGAGGGCTCATGAGAAGGGAATGGGATCTTGGCCGACTGATATTGCTTGTGGGCTTCATGGCAAATAATATCTAGCCAGGACACTAGACAATGTGTATTGCTGCTTTATGTAATTTATCTCCGTCACATTTCCAACTTCACTCTGTCTGCATTCAGAAAAAAATGTATCGTTTATTCAGATTTCTCTCTTTCTTCTTTGACTCATCTTTCATGCTTAAGGTGTCCACGAACACGCTGATGTCCATCCAACCCTCTTTTTTTTTGGCTTGTCTTGTGGTATTCTCAAGCGGGATATTCGTAAATTCATGCGATACTTGAGTGTGTGGACTAACTGCAAGTAAGGAAACAAATGTGTAGTGTTTTCCGTCATGAATATCTCAGTAGTTCACAAGAATTAACATGATTTGTCTCTTTCTTCTCGGAGATTGGAGACCATACCTTTCTTACCCTTGCATCTCTAAAACCTTTCAATGATTTTTGTAACGAATGTAAAGTAGAGCCAACTCTAAGCATAACACTTTTGTGAAATGACGATCAGTCAGTGATAACATGTTTTATAATGCATGCAGTTCAGTGACATGCATTTCATTTTGAAGAAGGTAGTGAAGGAGTGTTTGAACACCCACGGTGATTAAAGTGATGGAATTGCGGAAAGAAATTAAAACAAAAAGATACCTAGACCTTTTCTCAAGATTCCAACAAACACTTTTACCACCAGCCACTCCGGCACACAGTGGTAGTCCCACAGTCTGTGACTGGTCGATCGCATGTTCAATGCCCATCACAGGCAATGTCAGTGGGAATGTCGGACCCTGGCCAGATGACACGGAAAGGAGGGACCCAAACCGCCCCGTTTTATCCTCTTCAATGGATACTTCTCTCTGAAAATGTTGGTCACGTTTCCTCACCAACCAAGAAGGTGACTGCATCTGGTGGGCCTCATCGACGCGGGGATACATTATGAAATGGACCGTCGAGTGCGGATCTGCCAAACCCAAACTCCAAAGCGTTATTCTCATCGTCCTTATCAATTTTTTTCCTCATGAAAAAGGCTGAAAGATCTGTGTCGGTTCGAGCTCTGCTCTCGAAGTAACCTAATTTGCGACCTCCCCCCCCCCCCCCCCCCCACCTCCCACCCTCATCCTACCTTCCCCCACCTCCCATCCCCACCCCACCGCCATATCCATGCTTGTTGACTTCGCGTGTCAAGCCTTCAGTAAGACACGCTCCTAGGGGCAGTCACTGGATGGGAAGGGTAACCGTTTTCCATTGGAAGGGAAAGCCGGTGTTGTTTTAGCGACTAAGTAAACATTATTGTTATTGGAGCTTTCAGTGGATGCGGTCGTTGGAGGACAGAGCAGGCGGTGTTATCCATCCGCTGGATCAGAACAAGTACCGCTGAATACTACTAACGGGATTCAACAGCAGGGCAGTGCTTCCGCTGGCGAGTTACCTAAACAACCTATTTGGATTCAGCTCCCTTTTCACTGCAGCCAGCCCTGCACACAGAACTGTCCTAGATGTGGCAATGAGAGAGCCAAAGAGAGCGATTGACGGAGTTTGAACAACTCAGCTGAGAATACATGGAGCGCAGAATGATACTGGCAGTAACACACAAAACGTTTTGAATGATTGTTATCAGACTCTCTCTCTCTCTCTCTCTCTCTCTCTCTCTCTCTCTCTCTCTCTCTCTCTCTCTAACCGATAATGATATTCATTTTTAAATGGCATTGCTGCTTTACTGCTCTCATATTCTTTCACTCAATGAATGGTTAGCTGGCTACACAGTATTAAAAAAAAAAACCTGCAAATTAATCCTCCTGATGATCTGAAAATAAATATTCATCAGTTCTAATCTGAATATGGGTGCCGTCGCTGACTGATTAAAATGCCAGATTTTCATCCCAGACGCAGTGGAAAAAACTGAATTGGAGATGGGGGGTTGAGGGGCACAGTGCTATCACCCTCCCCTCTCCACACCCCTCCCCAACCTCCTGTTCTCTCACTGACATTACCAGGAAACGCTGACTACTGATTTATTGTCAGAATCACCCTTATCGTCCGGGTTATTGTTTATCAATGCCGATAACAAGGAAAAACATAGTCGGGCATGAATTGTTACATCGATCAGACTCATAACTGCACAGAACAAATTATACAATGTACGTTAAAACCATGCTCTCTCTCTCTCTCTCTCTCTCTCTCTCTCTCTCCTCTCTCTCTCTCTCTCCTCCTCTCTCTCTCTCTCTCTCTCTCTCTCTCTCTCTCTCTCTCTCCTCTCTCTGTATTGTATGTATGTATGTATGTATGTATGTATGTATGTATGTATCTATCTATCAATCTATCTGTATATATGTCTATCTGTCTGTCTGTCTGTCTGTCTGTCTGTCTGTCTCTCTCTCTTCTCATGCACAATCGCACACACACGCACGCACGCACACACACACACACGTCGCGCACGCATGTGCGCACGCACGCATACACTCAGTCACTTACGCACTCAGTCACATATGCATAAAAACATTACAGAGCTAGGCACACACGGTTTCAGTACCACGAGACTGCTGTCTACGAACGACATGTCCTATTAGGCAACAGAAGACCTACAGGACGTAAATCTCCCCGTTACGACCACCACAACATCCACTTCTACTACCACACAGCTCTGTAACTAGCCAGCGTGAATAATAGGATCTTCCGCTAGCACTGACTTAATGCGAGTCTGGCATCCGCGGGACGGGCGAAGGGGGAATCTGGGCAGACTAATCCTGCCTTTGATCTGCACGGCCATCAATTTGTCTCCCAGCCTTCGCCTTTGTGTCTGTGCTGTCCTGCCCCCGGCCACGACCCCCCTCGTTTCAAGTTTGCAGTCCCCTGTCCACCATTCGGCCGGTTACAAGTCTAAATAGGAAAAACCATGTCATTCCCATGGAGGCACAGTATGCTCTCAAAAATGCACTTGAGTTCAACCACAAAAATCGCTTGGATTTAACTTGGAGCTATTTTCATACCTGGTCCGAAAAAGAAAACTTGTGATATTTCACTTCTAGTTTACAAATACATGGAATCCACCCCTCAGGGAACTTTTATGAGAACTTGCTTGATTTAGAAAT
Source organism: Conus betulinus (assembly GCA_016801955.1). Classification (NCBI taxonomy): domain Eukaryota; kingdom Metazoa; phylum Mollusca; class Gastropoda; order Neogastropoda; family Conidae; genus Conus; species Conus betulinus. The sequence goes on along the minus strand of JADBJO010001382.1, from coordinate 203,791 downwards.
ATCAGCAGAATTTACTGATCGACGAAAATTTGTGTGGCTGCTGGGCTGTCTTGTGAATGTACGTTGATGGCAGTAAATTTTGTGTTGAGATTCTAAGTTCCTTTGAATAGCCTAGGTTACGTGCTCCCATCATAAACACTCCAACAGCTATTGTCATTGTTCTGCTGTCTTCCCCCGATTCTCAGTCCGAAAAGCAGCAACAGAAGACCTGATGTTTTAACCGAGATATTTTAAGTTTTGTATTTTTGTACTTGTTACATGGTGCCCCGGTGACTCCCCCACGGAGTTCAGGGAGAGAAGAAGAGAAGAAGAATTCTAACTCTAAACATTAACCTCAGAGCTCAGATCCAGTAAATTGGGTGTGGCATGAATGTACATGCGTTACATTGCACTATTTCATGGCAGTCTCCGCTCGTCTATTTATTGTCGGCTTTGTGCTTATTTTACGATGTCTGAATAACTGCACTATGCTCGTAGTCGGAAAGTTGAGAGTCTTGAATTCCTAATGCTTAACACAAAAAAACGGAAACTTACTGCCTTGTCGTCCAAGTGGCATCGATGTAGTGAAAAAGGGATTGCCATCTCGCTATGTTTGGAGAGGGAAAGGACATCTTCTGTGCGAGCGTACAGCACAGCCCTGTCGTGCAGTTTCAGACCGGAGTGGAACGAATCGCCACCGTCATCGGTCAGCATGACAATGTCTCAGAGTCTGTGCCCCTTCGTGCCTGCGATCATGGTGGCCTCAGTTTTGATGTCCTCTCCACAGCTGTGCCCTTGCCTCGAGGCTGTCGGTATCGGCACGTTCATTTTCCGCCCTGTTTTTTTTTTTTTAATTTATTGTTTTTATTGGGGGGGGTTGTTGTTGGACGGACATGGGACGCTGTCCGGAGGGAGACGACGCTCCCTCACGTTGGTTCAGCGACTAAGCCAGTGTTGTGACTAGTAGAGAGGTGTCCTGCTGGTTGGCGATCAGAAAAGTGTTGGACTGAAAACCACAAAACCGCAGAAGTGACACTGCAATGATGAAAAGGCCTCCTGTGGTAAGCTGCCTCATAACGACTGGATACTGGCTACTCCCTGTCAACTACCGGTGGCTGGGGTGCGGCAGGAGAAGCCGGGATGTTGCTGCGGACAGAGAGAGAGAGAGAGAGAGAGAGAGAGAGAGAGAGAGAGAGAGAGAGAGAGAGAGAGAGAGACGTGGGGGTAATGAAAGTAAAGTGGCACAAAAGATGTGACACATGTGACAAAAGCAAACTGAGGCAGAGGCGTAAGCAATAGATAATAAACAGGGAAGATAAATTCTACCCCTGTGATAAAACAACTATATGCACGTATGACAGTAAAGCGGCACAGAAAATGTGACAGAAAAACCCTACGGCAGAGAGACGTAAAGCCATGAATAATAAAGAGGGAAGATGAATTCTACCCCTGCGGTAAAAGAATTATATGCACGTAACTCTACAATGCTGGTTGCCGTACCCATTTATCTGCCGCCTCTCTGGGCCAGATCATGTGCGATGCCAAATGGCATATATTTGGATTCCAACCAGAAAAAAAGACGGCATAAGATATTTCTTTAGCCTGTTTCTTGTGTAGCCTTTGCTTCCAAAATGGGCCCACCAGAATGACAATGTAAGCTGATCCCCTAACGCCTTTCTCGCCAACTACTTACAAAAATCAAATGATGCAACAGAAGTTCCCCACAGTCATTCTTATTTAGTTTACGTCCCTCGCATTTGCATGGAATAACATTCCTTGAGAAAGAACAAAGAACAAAACTGAGCATTCTTTGCAAGTTCAGGGGTAGCAGTGATAGCCATTATCAAGCATTGTGATACAAGGTGTATTCTAAGATAAACTCCACAACTACAAAAAAGGGATAAATCAATTCTTCCGCTGTAATTGAAAAATATGCAGGAAAGATTATATTTCGCTTCTCGGAGAACAGAGTTATGCTGAAAAATAACTAGATGAAAAATAACTAGCTGAAAAACAACTAGTTGAAAAATAACTAACAGCCACTGTTTCCATAGGCCCAAGCTGCATCGCTACTGCACTTCTGATCCTAATCTCTTTGCATGAGTCATAATTGTTTAACACCCACCTCCTCTCCACCCTCCGTCTTCAGCTTCTTCCTTTGCAATCTCCTGATCATCGTCATTCTGGCTGCCGGGCATTATCTTAAGACCACATAATGCCATAAATGCATGAGCACATCTGAAGAACAAAAATGACAAAAAAGGCGATAGATCGTAATCTTCCAAGGTTTCGTCAAAAGGAAAGTGGAGGAGGTGAGTGAGAGGTGGGGGTGGGTGGGGTTAGGGGTGGGGGTGGGGGCAGAAAAAACAAGCTGAGGCAAAGAGCGTTTTTTTTTGTTGTTTTGGCAAGATGTGGTCATACATACCTGATTCCTACTGCGTCAAATGACCACGGCGTGATAATGCAAAGTAAAATTTACTGCAATACAGATTCTCAGTGATTTGTCTGCTGTTTGGTTATATAACCGGTAATAATGTTGCATGTGGTTTACGTATTGAGACATTACAAAACAGTGCATCTGAAAATAAAACCGGGTATTGTTTTACATGCTTATTAATTTTACGTGCCTTTATGAAGACTGCATGTAGTACAGAAAACAAAACTGGGAGAGTTGTATTGTCTGTTTCCTGCCATGCAAAACGCAGAATTTCTCGAGGCTTGAATAGATAAAGAAGCATATACAGACGAAAACAATCTGAGTGGCATTATACTATGACGGTGTGCTCTCTCTCTCTTTCTCTTAAGAGTATAATCTAAACTGGAACCATGGAAAACAATGGCCTTTGAAGAGCCCGTGGTTCAAAACGTCGCCCTTTTCCATCCCCTGGCATTGATGTGCCTGTCTTTTCTTTGGCATTGAAAATCTGCGGATTTCATTTAAAAAAAAAAAAAAAAAATCCGTGCCTTTGTTTTTCTATCTAGCGAACTGCGTACAACTGTCCATATATGCAAAAAATATACTTTTTCACGGGTTTGTGTTGTACATGGCATATAGTAGGAGTGAAATTTGGTTCCATGTTGTGAAGTAAGGACATGACTACGAGAATGCCTTCACCAAAAGTGATAAAAGCAGGGCTGCCTAGCAGGTGAAACCAGAGATGTGAGGTTCAATAACCTCAGGCTGTTACAGAGATGTACGGAAAACCACTCATGTCAAAAAGCGATTATGTCTCCTCAGCCCTGAAGCGCAATTTATCTGGAAATGTTTGTACTTTAATCTTAACAAAAACAATGAAAAACGTTTTCTTAGTAACAGACGTGCCAAATGTTAATTGAAACACAGTGCAAGACACCAAAAATGCTCCGATGAATTGAAGAGCACAGCACCTCGTTTAAACAGATGTTGAAAAACTGAATCGTACAGAATCAATATTCTTTGGAAGAAGCAAATGAACCGCCATGGGCTTGATCTTGTTTTCATTTTTTCTTGACTTTCTCTTTTATTTCTAACTGGTTGTACTGCCCACAAATGGCAGTTACTCAGTCGTCTTTATTTGTCATCCTATTTTAAACTGTGATCATCCTATGCCAGAATGAGTAGCGATAATATCTAAGATCAGTGGAAGAAACTGGAATTTGGAACCAGGCAAATACACATATGACATTTTCCTCTCTTTTGATTGCAGCTGTCGCCCATACAACAACGCAAGTGTTTATGGGCTTTCACCTGGTCGGTAAGCTGCACGCTTCATTACTCGATCACTTTCATTAAGGCCCCGTGCTGTTCAGAACTAATTTGTTCCAGAGCTGGCTGTCGTGAAGCCAATCACGTCCCTCCTCGTTTGTCTGCATTAGCGCGCTGCCACAGACACTTGCTCTGCAGCCTATGGCGGAGAACCACACTCGTAACTCTTTTTTGTTTTGTTTTGTTTTGTTTTGTTTTCCTTCTTCTTCAGTGGTGAGCGTATGCAAGTGAAATTTAGTGCAGTAGAATGGATTGGGCGCAAACATGCAACGTCTTTCATCTCTTCAGCAACTAATACAGTTCGTAGCCGATGATACGTACCTTGATTTTCTTCTTCTTCTTCTTCTTCTTCTTCTTCTTCTTCTTCTTCTTTCTTTTTTTTCTTTTCTTTCTTTCTTTCTTTCTTTCTTTCTTTCTTTCTTTAGTGGTTGTAGCGTATTGCTCGACAAAGAGATAGTCTAGAAGACAATTCAGTCTAAGACTTGAGTCTTACCCTGATCAGCTTCGTTTTCCTTCCGCTTTCGACTAGACCTTTTAAATGATAGTATGACTGTCAGTCTTTTGGATGAGGTTATAATCCGAGGTTCCCTGTTTAACGTGCGTTTAGCACATGTAAAACGACCTAGGCCATCAAGGGAGAGGCTCTTGGCAAAAATAATGTTGGAAAAATTTCAGATAACAAGCATATACAGACGGGAAAAAATGATTGGCGCTGTGTACTAAAGTGTGCGCTTTCCCTGTTGAGAGCAGTCTAAACTGGAAACAAAAAATCTTGGTGCAGTTACAATATAGCCATGCAATATAGCACATTACACTCCATCACGATACAATAGGGCGCCCAATCCATTTTCAAATGAAAGCAGTACGTATATTCCAAAGGCATTTCTCGATCCTAACAGAAATAAACGAGTCTCATACACCCAGCAGCAAACCCGTCTAGAGGGACTGATAATCTGCAGCGCGGCAGGAACGATCTTTTGGGGACGAGGGCCACGATCCAGACGTCTCTTCGTGATGACTTTTACGGAAAGTAGCCAATGATCAAACGGTTAGAGCATTTGTCTGCCAAGTTTTTGTCGAGAGTTCGGACCACTCGTGGGATCGAGTTTTTCCCCCCTTGAAAACCCTCTCTGTCCACCCAGTAATAAATGGTGAGCTGGTTCAGTACAGAGAAGTTTAAAATTGGCGAAACAAGGGGAGTAGGCTTCGTCCACCATGATGTCGTGCCCTGGACACGATGAAACTGACACTTCATTGCCGCCACGGCGGTGGTAACTGGAACTCATTTCATGTGTATTCCTAGTTTATGCATGTTTGATCACAATGTTTTTATGCATGTTTGATCAGAACTGCGGGTAATATATTAGCAATACAAGACCGACAACTAAGAGTTTATAGAGAAACATTTTATCAGGAATGCATCTCTTAAACGTGGTTTTCTTCTTGAACGGATTTATTTTGGTGCAACGATGTCGTTCTCATCGCACCATCATAAACCTTCTCTCCCTCAGTTCCTTCCTCAGTCCCCTCCCCATCCCCCCCCTCTCTCTCTCTCTCTCTCTCTCTCTCTCTCTCTCTCTCTCTCTCTCCCCAACTTCTGAATAGAAAATTTCGCTTGACTCAAGTCGATTTTCACAAGGTATACTATATGCGTGAAAATACGTCAGATATCTGCATAAACAAAATGACCGATGAGAAACAAAGAGAACAAGAAAAAAAAACATAGAAAGAAAGACAGCACACGATCAACTTGCTATCATACCTTGTGGAAACACTATAACTATCCTTCCATGTGAACAATAACAGTAGAAGACAGCCCAGCATTTCCAGCCGATCAAACTGGTGAACATATTAAATGTTATCGCTTCATCAAAATAGGGGTGCAGCACCTGGATTCTTGCGTTGCGAGATTTATATAATCGTTTGCGATCACATGCCTGTGGCCGATAAATAGAATTGCAAGCAGTTAACTGAAGGAGAAGATATTAACAAAACAATGCAAGGCACGGCTGGGAAAAGGTGGGCGAGTAGGGGTGGGCAAGGGGGGGGGTGGTGTTGTGACAAAAAGGTTAAAAAATGGTGGAAAGTATTTTGAAACAAACAACAGCCTAATTCATTCATTACCCTGCGCGCAATGTAATCGCCGTGAAGCATGGTACTGATTTCGGTCTTGTGCTTTCGTTTGTTTGTATGCCAGTCATCAAGATAATTTGGAAACGGCTTAGTGACCATCTTTCATTTTTAAATACCACTCATGTAGCTTGCATCTCTAAGGGGTCACTGGGTCTCATGGTCCATGACTGACCAAACGTAGATGAGAAAAAAAAAATCAACTCTACATATCTTTACTAGTACAGGGAATATCTTAAAGCGCACAAGGTTCCCGTGCCTTCCTACAGTTTTCATGAAAAAGTAAACAACACACGCTTTGTTTCTGCGCAGGTGAGGATGGGTCCAGCTGTTCTACTACGAGACCCGCGGCAAGTGTTGCCGCAAGGTGTTCAACTACCATGGCTACCCGGCCCGCCTGCTGCTTTTCCTTACGAAGGCTGGGCCCAACCGGCCCTTATCACCTACTGGCTGCTGAAGAAGTCCTGGTGGAGTCGCTCCACTTGCAAGATCATCGAGGTCACGGGCCACCACAAGAACGTGGCCAAGGCCAAGATGCTGGACAAAGGCAACGGCACCACCGTCATCACCGGGACGCTTCAAGGGTCACGTGACGGCGCCGGACTTCCGGATGGTGCTGACGACCAACGTGAGCAACGCGGACTTTCAGATGGGCTACTGCGTGACGGGCACTGTGGAGCGGGGCAAGGGCGACCTGCAGCTCACCCACTACGCCATGGTCAAACGACGAGGGTACTGACTGTACACCTGTGTCCTAGATTCTTGGCTGGAACTTCAAAACGACGGGATGGGAATGATCGACTGGATAATGAGGGGGGTGGGGTGGGGGGTGGGGGGGAGATTGAACTTTGGGGAAATGGCAGGGGGTGGGGAAGGGAGGAAGTGGGAGGGATGGGGTTTCGATGGGGGAAAACTCTTGCAAGATATATAACCTACGTTATTGTTGACAAGCTGCTTGTGCTGAATGTTGAAAAGCTGAGGACTTTATTCCGGCAGGTGTTGCTTAATGCTTGACGCCAAATCAAAAGACCAGAATGACTTCTCGTTCTACGATGTAGTTGACCGAAGGAGGAGAATACTTCAAATAAAAAACTGAATTCCACTTTGATTTTTTTTTTCGTTCAAAAGATAGGCTTTGCCTCTGAAGCCTACAAAAGTAACCAGAATTCTGGGGATATCTAAGTTTAAAAAAAAATATATATAAAAGAATTGATACTAACGTTCCGCCGGGTCTTGTGTTGCCTAAGGCCACCAACAAGAGCTTCGGAAATGTATTATTATGTCAATGCCAAAGCATTAGTGAAAAAAATATACTGATTTGTTTGTTGCGCTCATTACTAAAGTATCAAACAAGACAATGGATCATTTAGAAGACTCTTCAAAACCGGAAACGAACAAGCACAGTACGCCGTGTGTGTGTGTGTGTGTGTGTGTGTGTGTGTGTGTGTGTGTGTGTGTGTGTGTGTGTGTGTGTGTGTGTGTGTGTGTGTGTGTGTGTGTGTGTGTGTGTGCGTGCGCGCGCGCGCGCGCGTATGTGTGTGTGTGTGTGCATGCGCGCACGCGCGCGCGCGCGCGCGTGTGTGTGTGTGTGTGTGTTCGTGTGAGTGTGTGTGTGTGTGTGTGTGTGTGTGTGAGAGTGTAGAGAGAGAGAGAGAGAGAGAGAGAGAGAGAGAGAGAGAGAGAGAGAGAGTGTGTAGGAGTGGAGGGGACGGGGGTATGGAAGGGGGCGAGGACAATATAGCGTTATGCCAAAGAAAAATACATTTATCTCTGAATGTATTACAATGATGCTGGACATGTCGGCCTTCACTTTGTCCTCGAGTGACAGCGTTTGAGCCACAGTCTACTCTTCCTCATGTATAGCACTGAAAAATCCCGATACACAGTAGAACGTTTGCTTCAAATTGTAAATGATAAAATTTAACGTTTTTTACAAGATGTGCTGCAACCCCGAGCTGTGATAACTTGAAGAAGATGATGGGGCTATATGTTTATTATGGAAAAAAAACATCCAGAAAGTAAAAGGAACATCAACGAAAAGGTTATGGAGCTATGTTTCTGTAGCTCATTAAAAGAACAATACTAGCATATCAAGAATAAACCAGTGTGGTTAAACTTAATTGATCTGGTATTGATATCCGATAGACCAGCTGAGATAGGTAACTAGAATGAAATTCACAAATATACACTTAAAAGAAAGCTTTTGCATATAGCAGTTTCACTAGAAAGTAAATAAACTTTGTTTCTTGTATTTTAGTTTCTATATTCACTACCACTTGTAGGAAAACGTCAGAACCTGAGGCAGGTTTTACAATTTCATTTATACTGTATGATGTTAGCCATCTCACAGGTTAAGAAACAGTGATATACCTGTTTGACATATGCCTGAATATCAGGTTGGGGTCTACGATATCAACCTGTCTGTCAGGTCATTAATTTTTTTTCTGATTTTCGTTTGTTCCAGAAATGTCTACAGGGATCAGTTTTCTAAGATGTCGGCTAAAATGGTACAATTCTTTGGAGAAAAAGAAAGGATTTGTGAACGCAGGCTTTCGGTTTGATTCTTCTGCTTTTTCATTTATTTTTCTGAACACCAAACGAAACTCTCCTTTTAGACGATTTTTGCAAGGGGAATAAATGTAGGCAAATGCAAGGAGAAAGTAAGTGAGTGAAAGCGAAACGAAAACTCGATCGCATGTGAATAGTCAGAATGATGGAGACTCCTCTCAGAGGATTTACACCACTGCCTGTCCTATTGATGCCAGCTATAAGCGGATTTCTGGCGTCTGACTGACAGCTATGCTTTCGATGAGATATTATTGACAGGGCATCCCAACCTCTCTTCTGCTTGTCCTAATTACGGGACGCAGCCGAAGCTGCTGTTGTTAACATGGCTGCCTGTCTTCGCCCGGATCATTGTCCGCTGACATGAAATGTGGGACACCATTGATCAGGAAGTGTGCGCTTGTTCGGTGATATTATTTCTGGTATACCACGAGGGAATATAGCCGGAAACACAGGCTGCATGTAACTGTACAGATGATGCTTTCATGTGTGTAAATGAACACAAAAACCAAACAAGAGAGAAGCCAAGGTCTATTTGAAAAAATGGATAGTTGTATCAATGCATGAGATTTGTTCAGTCTTTTTTGTGTGTGTCTTTTTTTCTGTCGTATTGTTTGCCTTTTCTTATTAAAAGGTTGTGTGTGGCTGGCTGGCTGTGGCACATGAGAACTGAAACTAGTACTGAATCTGGCACCTCCTGGCAAAATGATTTAATATGTTTTATACTTCAGTGAACTATCACTGTCGTTTGGATTTTGTTTCACTCTGGCCTGAGGTATTTGTGTAATATCAACATTGTTGTGCTAGAACTGTTCTTATACCAGTTTTGCTCAGAAACATAAGATAAACCAAATGCTCCAGTCTTTGAATGCCTCAAACACCACAGAATTACACAGTTGTGTAAGGCAAACTCGTTATTGGAAGAGAAGAGAGAGAGAGAGAGAGAGAGAGAGAGAGAGTTTTCAATCTTTCTTGTAAATCAGTCCCACTACCACGCTGTGGACATCAAACACAAAAGAGATTAGGGGAGGTAATAAAGAGGGTGGGAATGGGGGACTGACAATGGTAATGCACTATTGTAATCATGATGCCTCACACATGACGAGAGACGTCTGACCCCTAGTTAAAACCTCTTTCAGACGGTGCTTTGGCGCCTCTTGTTTTCAGGTATTGTAGTATATCGACCGCAAATCAATATCATTACATGCTTTCCTGTGAAATATGTGATTGCTGACCGCTTATCGCCCTTTTCGACATCAAAGATGCAAATGATAAACCGTGACCAACGACTGGAGTATGAGCGAACACCATCTTTCCTAGCAGTATAAATCCGAGCTTTCTGTGCCCTCTTGAAATACATTTGCGAACTTCTGCAGGAAACATGTATACATTCCCGACCAGACAAATTGCGAGATCGTTTACAAATTCCTGTAACATGCCCCATATGTTAATCATTAAAAACACACACACACACGCGCACACACACACACACACACACACACACGTTGTCTTAACGGCAAGAGATCAGGAAAGATAACCGTTCTGTTACACTCATAACAGTTCGGTATGCCATAAGTAGTAGCGTCGTCTGATCGTTGTTTTATACACCATTAACGATTATATGTGAACTGTAGAAAATGTGTCGGCTACAGTTAAGTGATTTGGTGAGTGAGAAACGTACATCATCTTTATTGCTCCATTTCTCCGCTGTACCTATCCTGTTGTTAATGTGACTAGTATGTCTACTTTGCTGTAGAATTGTTCCACTTTTGAGTTAAATTCACCAACAATTTCATGAAATTCTCAGCAAATCCCCCCCCCCCCCCCCCCCCCCCCCTCCCTCCAACCTTTCACCTACTTTTCTTAGACTCATTATTTTCTTTCGGAGCTGTTAAGAAATCGTTAGTTTCACAGTTCTAAAATACACACAGAATTAGTTTTGTTTTATGTATTTTCAAGGAATTAAAGAGCTTCGGTTATTCTCTACACGCAGAAGAGTTAATTCCCTTTGTCCATTTTCTGGTGTCGAGGAGAAAATGAGGTAAGTTGAACTGATTCACGATGAACAAGTTAAAATTGAATACTTATAAGAAAATAATCAAACTGAAGATGAATAAATACCAAGTTCTGACATTTGCATCCACGTTAAGCTGACACGTTAACCAAGTTCCACAGGGGAAAAAATTAATTTATTAGATTATGTTTTCAAGCTCTTTAATCTGAAACAAAACAAAAAGAATACTCCGCTGTCGACACCATTTCAAAATTCTCATGAGTTTACCTCTTTCAAGTCGCACGTTCTTTTTTCAGACTAAGATGGATGAAATCAATAAACATCAACAATGAAGAGTGTATTTATCTTAGTTGTGTTACTTTTCAGCATATCACGTGTGACTAGAAATTTACGACGCCTTTCGCACACGGAAGTGGACCATTTGAAGACTCTAGATGTGTTGATGATTGAAAAAAAATTTTTTTTTAGATTCGCCGTTACTTGTCTGTCTTGTGAAATTGAACACTCACGTTAAAGTAAGGTCACTCCAAACGTTTATTTTGATTCCTCCACCCCCCCCCCCCCCCCCCCCCCCCCCCAATATCCTGTTTACCCGTGCACACTATCTCACCTTGCCCCTTCGGTCCCTACCCTTGAACTTACACGTCCCTCCTCTTCTTTTTTTCTCCTTTGTTTTAAACAACCACAATCTCATTTGAAATGGACGATCTTAAATAGATGTCTGCTGTCCCCTGAATGTATGACGGGATGAATTCCTTCCCTTTTGATGACATTGTTTACAACGAACTGTTTGAAGTTCAGAACAAGCAAACAAACAAACTAAAAAGACGAAAAGAACAATTGTCTTTCCCAAGTATTAGTTTTGCCGCGATTTAGATCACTATCACAAAAGAGGTGTTTGTGCGACAATATCAAGTTTATCTCTTGATCCTAGCTTTCATTAAGCATTTAAAAGCTTGAAGCAAAAATAATACCTTAAAGAGAGACAGCTGACAAATTGGAATCTTTTTCTCTCTCATGAGCGCGCTCACGTGTGTGTGTGTGTGTGTGTGTGTGTGTGTGTGTGTGTGTGTGTCCTAAACCATTAACATGTGCTTGAGATGAGTGCTTGCGTATCCAAACATGGTTTGTAACAGAAAATACATTCTGAATCATACACATCCCTGATATGCAGCTATATTTTTCATTCCATTCCTGCAGCATACTTACTTGACGTCATTCTTAAGGAGTTCAATGTCATCTAAATCCGTTGTTTTGAACGCTTCGATGCATGCAAAATTAAAAAGATAAGGCGAACTGACTTTGTTTTGGTTGGTTGAATAATAAGCACTAGCCTCGTATGGTGTTGTTTGCTTTTGATGATTATCTATGGGCTGTTGGGTGGTTGGATAGGTTGATCGTTAAAGAAACACCTGGAGAGCTCTTTTGTGTTAACTGTATTGTTAAAAAAAAAAAACTACTGCTGGTCAACCGATAGACAATAACTGTGAAATAATCTTAACCGTACTATTTCTATAAACATGTTGCGCTGCGCAAATAATGCAATGTTCAGATGGGAAAATATGTAGTAAGATGTGACAAGTGGTTCATTTTATTACTACATTTAATTCATGAATCAATGTGAATGACTTTCACCTCTTGGTTATTTTTCTTCCTGTTGAGAGGTGGATGATTGTTCTAACTCAGTGTATTCAGATGAATGGTGCTTGTGCTTATTCGTTTGCAACCAATCTTGTTACTATTTCTTTCATCGACTTTAGCCATGCGACGAATATGACTTGTAATTAATACCGCCATATGGTATATCTATCAACTCTTAAACTGATTTTTTTTGTTGATTTGAGGTATCTGCCATTAAAACCCATCAACACCCAAAAACAGAAAACCCATAAGCTAGGACAATCTTATTGATAGAATTTCTTTTTACGTGTTAGTGGCTTTTAAGAAAAGTCAGGACTGAGGATGGCTACAATGACTAGTTTGGAAGTCGAACAACACGGGCATGCGATGAGCCTCTCCTTTTACCAGTCATTGCAGGCTGGGGGCTAGATGCTACAGCAGACAATCCAGGCGGGAAAATGAAACGGGAGGATTTTGTCACTTGGCCTGCAACAGTGAGGCTGTGCTTAGGAGAACTGAAATAAGCGGCATGGGGGTAATGCCACCGAAAAGGAGGGAAGAAAAAAATGCGCACAACCATTCCATCCAAAACTGAATTTTTTTTGTGTGTGTTTTGTCACTAACACACGTGAGCGAAACAAGGCATCTACGATCTGGCTGAAGTCTTTGAGCGAAGAATACCGTATAAATGGACATCGAGTATGGGTGTAAAACAGAGAGGGTGGGTTGGAGAGGGAAAAGGAGGTGACGTAAAGCGAATAGGAATAACTGCAATGTGGTGATACGGTGCACTGCGAAAAGAATCTCCTGCATCCAGCATAATAACATGGCACAATGCAGTACAATGCAATACCAGAAATCAACGCATTTCCGTAAAATAGTGACAACGTAGACTAACACACACACACACACACACACACGCACGCACGCACGCACACACACACACACACACACACACACACACACACACACACACACACACACACACTGCAATACAAGATAATATATGACGGTACAGAATGCAAGTGAAATCATTTTTGCACAATTGTAAGGATTATTTGATTGTACTGGTTAGTCAGCTTTTAACATTTGTTTAGGTATGTTGAACGCAAGTGTCAAAAATATCAGAATGACCATATTGATTTTGAACGTGCTTCTTGGAATGATATGTCTCTAATCTTGTATTTCAAACTCTTACAAGGATGAGATACTTAACTTTATGGAAGACAGAACTTTTCTTTAAAAAATGTTGCTTCGTCACAGTTGATTTCTATATCTCTACAAACTGAAAAAAAAACCTACTTCTATAATCGAACACCAAGTCTTCATCTTTCATGTGAAAATTCATGATTTGACTCTGGATCTTTTTTTAATGTGGCAGGATTCATTCTACCTAGCAACATGCAATGTAGGTATACAAGTGTAATGTCATCCACCAGTAAGGTCTAGCGCGTCTGGATGAACGTTATCAGTGAGGCTTCGCACACCTTGCATCAGCCTAACATTCCTCAATCACACGACATCATTCCCCGGCGGCCGAGAATTGAAACATGTCCAAACGAACCTCCCCCCCCCCCCCCCCCCCCCCAACGGATACATGTGCAAACTATCCCCTCCCCCCCCCCCCCCCTCCTCCTCCGGGAGTAGACCCAGACCGATCCTCCCGTTGTCCCTGATTTACTTCATTCCTTACAAAATCTTAGAGTGTTCAGCTGAGGTGACCTGCTGATTCATTTACATTGCGCTCGGATTTGATGGCCGAGTGAGGCTGAAGTACCATCCATCTCCCCCGTTCCAAAAGGACGCCCCCGCACCCTCCCATCCCCATCCCCCGATGAATGATCCGGGAAAGGGTCCACAAACATCCCATGGAGTTGATGTGGCCATGTGTCCATCTCCACCTCCCTGTCGCATAGGGCGGACAGGTTTGGGCACGTGTCTGTTTCACTCGTTGGGGCGGACCGAAGAGACGTTTTGGAATATGGAGGGTAGTTTCAGACTTAGGTCCGGATTCACTCCCCTTCAAATTCAGCCAGGCTTTGTCGTTCAGGACACGTTGAGAAATGTTAAGGAGGGGCATCATTAGGACCCCAGTGTAGATTCTCTCTCTGGCGGATGGGTTGAGCACGTGCCCTTTTTCACCCGCGGCGGAATGATATCCGGCATGAAGTGATTACAGAGCTGTACACGAGACGTACGTGAGAACTGACAGCGAAGCGAATCACATCCCGTAAATGTGTTTTCACGGATAACCTTCACCAAAGATGTCATATTTTCATCAGCGTCAGCTGTTTTTCTTAGGTTTTTTATATTTTTTTTTACGTGTGTGTCTCGGCACGACTACACACGCGCTTGCACACACACACACACACACACACACACACACACACACACACACACACACACACACACACACATATATATATATATATATATCCAAAAGAAAAAAGACACAAGGACAACAAGCTGTCGTGGTTGTAAATGAAATTTTCGGCTTTATTTGCCTTCGTCAGCACATGACATCCACCCTGAGTGCCAGCAGGTAAGGTAGACAATATATATATGTATATGTAATATATATATATATATATATATATATATATATATATTAAAGTAAACTAATAAATTCCAAGGATAAGTACTGAGCACCATTCCAGCAAACTTACAGAGCAGCTAGGTGTTGCAATGACTGCAAGAAATATTGAATTATAAATAAAGCTTGCTCTTATGTCTTATGTCTTAGATTGTAGAAATAGGGGGATGATAAGCTTTCATATCTGCAGTGGTAGATGATTCTGCCTAACTGACAGTATGTGCTTGAGCATGGTGAAACAGACACGTGCCCAAATCTGTCCGCCCTATGCGACAGGGAGGTGGAGATGGATACACGTGCGCGCTCGCACACACACACACACACACACACACACACACACACACTAGATTACCAATTTTATAAGATTTGATGCAAAGGTGGAAGGTAACTTGAGATAGAACTCATTACCTGTTGGTGCAGATCCAGATCAAGGAGATGATGCGGGAATGATCTGGAACAAATGGCACAGAATGGTGTGTAAGGGTGTGATTAAATTCTGTTTTCATATCAACGGTTTTTTTTTCTCTCTCTCTCTCTCTTGACTCTCGAACTGAAAAGACTCTAAGAGATAAAAAATGAATGTATGTCAGGTTCTCCAGAAAAATGTTATTTTTCCAGCAGAAATGCCAGAGTCAAAAGTATTTACTTCCATTTGGATTGTTTGTTGTTTATTGCCACGGCAATCGTTCCTAGCATACTGTATGACGTTGCTGAGCCACATCTTCACTTCGTTGTGATGCTCATTGTCCAGTGATGTGTTTGTTGTAGATATGTTTGGAATAAGATATTGGAAGTACTGTGCTCAACATTGGCAGAATAAAATCAAAAGTATTGCGCTGCGTTTTTTCTTTTATGTGCTGCTATTTTGTTTGCTTAGATGAATTTCAGGTCGAAGGGTGATTTTTTTTTAGTTTGTTTGAGTGCGGTGAGTAAGACCTGCCGCGAAAATAATAAAAAACAATAATAGCTAGCAAAACATTACTTTTTGTTGCCGCAGCTGCTGCTGCTGCTCTTGCCGTTATTACTAATACTTCTACTACCGTTCTTTCCGCTGTAGCTGCTGCTGCTACTGCTACAATTGTTATTACTTCTGATGACTTGAATGTTAACAATAAGGATGATGATGATACTAAAAACAACTAACTAGTAAAACCAGCAACAGTAACAACAACGATCATCATCATCCTCCTCCTCCTCCTCCTCCTCCTCCTCCTCCTCCTCCTCCTCCTCCTCCTCCTCCTCCTCCTCCTCATAACAAGAACAAGAACAACAACAACAACAACAAAAACAGTAACAACAACAACAACAACGACAACAACGACAACAACAACAACAGCAGCACAGACGAGCACGAGAAGAAGAAGAAAGAAGAAGAAGAAGAAGAAGAAAAAAAAAGAAGAAGAAGAATGACGACGCTGCTGCTGCTGCTGCTGCTGATGATGATGATGATGATGATGATGATGTGATGATGATGATGATGATGATGACGACGACGACGGCAACAACAACAACGACAGCAGCAGCAGCAACAACAACAGCAACAACAACATCAAAACAACAACAACAACAACTAGCATTACTAGAGATCCGCACGAGAAGCAGGGAAACCTCTTTCCCAATAATTCAAACTGCATCAGACCTGAAAGGGAACAGCATCAACATAACGAAGCAAATCTACAAAACGAAGAAGAAGAGAAAAAAAGTATAAAAAAAAAAAAAATGTGAAAAAGGAATCGAACCTCAGATCCATGAAAAAAGGCATACATACGATCTATTATCCAACACACCGTCCTTTCCGCAGGTGACTGAAAAACTATTTCACGCATTTGGCGAATCATCTTTAAATGATGGACCTGTCAGGACAAGATAGTTTCATAGTAAGGCACTGCAGGCCGAAACTGCAACAAACTAGAAGAAAACTTACTGTTCTGCCAAACAAAAGAGACAAACACATCACAAAATAAAACACGACTCGTTTCGTCCTCTTTGACCTTTTTCAGGCACGACAAATAACATTCCAGGCACTGTAAATGAAGAACGATTTATCATCATCTCCTCAAACTGGATGGAATGATAATAATTTCTCTTTCAAAATTTGTTCCAGTTTCCGCGTGCTGTCACCTCCTTTTCAAACAAACGTTTGTGCCTAAGTTACAGTTCTTCATTTTGATCCTAGGTAACAGTCCTACGTTTTGTTCTTAAGTTGCAGTCTAAATTTGTAAAGAGATGGAGTTAGTTACCGCCAAGGACACAGAGTACAGGAATACTTACTAGTAGTAGTCCTGTAATATGTTTGTCTGTGTCCTTGGCGGTAACTAACCACCCTCTCTTTTCAAATTTTGCTTCATTTTCCGCGCCCTCAGCCACTCCGTTTTGAAACTTGCAGTCTGAACTTTTGTTCCTAAGTTGCAGTCCAATGTTTTGTTCCTAAGTTGCAGTCCTAGATGTTGTCCCTATGCTAGAGTTCTACGTTTTGTTCTAATGTTACAGTTCTACGTTTTGTTCCTGTTACAGTTCTACGTTTTGTTCTACTGTTACAGTTCTACGTTTTGTTTCCTGTTACAGTTCTACGTTTTGTTCCTGTTACAGTTTCTACGTTTTTTGTTCTAATGTTACAGTTCTATGTTTTGTTCTAATGTTACAGTTCTACGTTTTGTTCCTGTTACAGTTCTACGTTTGTTCCTGTTACAGTTCTACGTTTTGTTTCCAAGCGACAGGCCTACGTTTTGTGTTTTTTAAGTTGCAGTCTTGTGTTTTCTTCTGATGTTGTAGTTCTATGTTTAGTTCCTAAGTTACAGTTCTACGTTTTATAAATAACAACAGACCCACGTTTTCTTCCTAAGTTGCAGTCCTACGTTTTTGTTGCTAAGTTACAGCTGTACGTTTTGTCCCTAAGTTACAGTCTTGTCATTTCACACCGCACGCTTCTCCCATCCTGCAGCAGTGTCACTTCGACATTTTCTCGTGTCCATTTTCTTCTTCCAATTTCAAACGAGTTCCAAAGTGCACGAGTGTTTTCATTTCATGACACATGAATCTTGATTGTCCGTGTTTTTCCCCAAGTTTGCGGCAATTTATGATCAAGTGAATTCATGTCTTGACACATTAACTTCGTTGTCATTACATAGAAGCTACGTTGTTGTCGAGACATGGGTCTTCGAAAATTATCACAAAAACGGAACCGGAAGAAGGGTCTACATCTGAACATGTCAAATAACATCGGTAAATCGATACAATTTTCTTCAAAATCGTGCAAAATACTGAAAGCCATAAAAGGCGGTGAAATTCGCCGAACACCCTCGTTGCAATATCAATGAAAATTGAAAAGCTGACATCATAAAATTTATGGATTGTATGGGATTCAGTTCATATTTCTATGATATGCGATTGGTTCAGATCGTTACATTTATATCGCTGAGAAAGTTATGATTTTTAGTTGAGATAAAAGTCTTCCAATCTATCATGTCAATAGGTGAGTGAGTGTGTGTGTGTGTGTGTGTGTGTGTGTGTGTGTGTGTGTGTGTGTGTGTGTGTGTGTGTGTGTGAATGTGTGTGAGTGTGTGAGTGTGTGTGTGTGTGGTGGTGTGTGTGTGTGTGTGTGTGTGTGCGTGCGTGCGTGCGTGCGTGTATGTGTGTGTGTGTGTGTGTGAGATACCGTATTTGGTGCCCATTGAAATCAACGATTTGATGTCTTACTTGACTCACACAGAAACAGAGACGGAAGTAACAGCATTTGCAAAATCACGCCTTTGGGGTTCACTCTCGAGTAACCCCGGGTGAGAAGAAGGGTGGCGCTGGGAGATAGATTTCCGAATGTTCCCTCCACCCGTTCCCTCTTTCTTTCCATATCATTATTTGTGCCTTTGCTTCATGTGTATCGGTCCACAAGCTCACACTGGCTCAGTCTCTGTCATGTGTGTGAATTAGGATCAGAATGCCGGTAGTTGGTAACATCAAAACCGCCTTAACTCTCAACCCAGACCGGCTGTTTTTCATTGTCGAAACCAACCAGTCGTAGCATGCTTGGACACTGGTCAACTGTAAAACCACACCGAGAGACTGTACAGTCGCGCTTTAAGCCTCGTCACGTGCCATGATGTCTTTCTCTGTCAACATTTTTCTCCTGATCACATCAGTCTCCTTATTCATTCAAGCATCGATTTTCATTCTGTACCAGGTGGAAAGTCTTATATAATTAATTCCAACACTATGTTCAGGATCAGTATTACATCTTAGGCCAGCTAGTCCTCACGGCCTTTTAATGGGTCTTTGTACATAGTGTTTTAGAACTGGCCTGAGTGACACAGCTAAAACAAATTGCTTAGTCGTATAAGGCTTATGTGACATGAAACTGGTTTCAGTTGAAATACACATTTGAAAGAAGCCCGTACAGCTTAGAGAGGACGATAGTCAAATGGTTAGAGCGCTCGTCTGCGGAGCCGACGCTGTCATCAGCATGAAACATTCGTTGGGTCGGATTTCTCGACTCGAAACCCGTTTCTGTTCACCTAGCAAACAGGATACCTGATTTATAGTTTAGGGAAAGTTAGTGGCGGAGGAGGGAGAGAGGTGCACACCGCTTTTCATCATGCCGCACCCCAGACATGATGAACCTCTTCTAGTTTGCCGTCCCTACGGCCTGTGGAAACTTCAGCCTTTTTTTTTTTTTTTTACCCACACAGTTTAAAGCAGTGACCGTTTCACTGCACGCCTATTACGGAACGAAACACCTGTTTAGCGACTCCTGTGTTACATTGTCCAAAGTCGTGAACATCCGAGGCACTGTCCGCACGTGAAATACGTGCATGTGGGTTTGTCGTCGTATCACGTGATCATCCCGCATCCTATCAGTAAGCGCTTGTCTTAGTTTGTCGCATCACATGATCATCTGGTATCCAATCAGGACGCGTTTTTCTCTTTGACTCTCCTCCGTCTCTGTGAGCCCATCGTCAGTCCTGCGTTGCCGACGACGGTGTGCATGCGCCATGCTGTAAGACATTGAGAAGAGCACGAGCGGGTGAGTTTCATTCAAGGACTGTCGTACGGTCCCAGGCTTTGTGTAGGAAGATGGTTTATAATCCGCTCGTTGTAGTTGATAATGTTGTGTTTTCCTTGACAATATTTTCGAGGGGGGGGGTGGGGGGGTTACATGCAATTAAAGAGCGCCGATAAATAATGCGCCCCGTTTCGCACGTAGTCCCGTCGAGGAGCAGGGACAGGTTGGTCGCAGAAAATGATTGAGGATTAGGCATGTTACTACAGGGTTTTTTCACTCGGCACTCTTAAATTTCAACCGGTCAGTTTTTAATATTTTGACGGAAAGAACACTTGATGACATGCAAGGGGTAGGCTATGCTTTCACGACGAAGCCCAACCGCCAGTTGGTCTCGGTTCAGTGTTCTTAATGCTGTCCCATGCTGCTGCTCCTTGCCTTCAACCCTCCCCATACCCCCCCTCTCTTCCCCACACGGGCTCATTAAGGTCCGTACAGCATTGACGATAGGTGGGTAAAGGAATGGAGACGGGAGACTGGGAATTTCTGTGAGCCCATCTCGTTTGCGCATCGGCAGGGGTGGGGATGGGGGTGGGGCGGTTAAGGGATTGCACCGTCATATAGTGTGGAAACTGGCACTGATTTTGAAGCACTCTGGCTGATATCAGCCTGTTTGGCACCGAAAGTCGGCGATGATCACAGAAAGGAGGGTGTTTGCTCATTTGATTCTTGTATCTGTGTAGCGGGACTAACAGAACTTGAGTACGTCCGACCTCCGGTCGGTCACACCCGCCGTATAACCCCCCCCCCTCCCTCTTTCCCACCCCACCCAAGCGCTTCACTTTTAAGAGCTGTTTTCAAGCCGTAATTCATCAGTTCAGTGTAAGCTAGGAGACCAAACGTTTTTGTTTTGCAGTATTTTAGTTTTCTGTCGGCTATTGACAGGAAAAAAGCGATTAAAATGGCGATATCCACATTCATCCTGATTAAGAGGTGATCCATTGACGAAAAGCTCAACGAAAGTCAAAAAGCTGCTTTGTCTGTTGATTATCTCCTCTTTACGCGTATAATTGATATAGCCATTTGAATTGTCGGTAAGGACTTCTATTCTTTTTCTCCTACGGCGTGAAAATGTGGATATTGTCTGTTTTAACAAAACTAAAACTAGTCTCATTATTTACACTTTACGATCTGAATGTTTATGCACACCAGTCTCCTTGCGCCGTGCCTCCTTCCACCGTCCCCCCCCCCCCCCCCCCCCCCCCCCCCCCCCGCCCCCAATTCAACAACCCACACCCCTTCCCTGTTCCAACATTAGGCAACATACCCATTTGTTTCCCATGATCCGGAGCAAGTGCTGTCATCATGACGTATTTTCATCATGTACATTTTTTTTTATGGAACTACAAAGAACGAATCGATATTTTTCTGAAAACTTGGTACAGGTTTAAGTTGACGTGCAGGCTGAAAGAAGCTTTACAGTTGAAAAGGACTCTCGGTAATTTCAAGGCCGTTGCAAGCGATAAAGGTAAAAAAAAAAAAAAACTTAACATACTTACCATCAGCACATACCTCGTTGGCTGATTTAAGTGGGACATTCCTGAACCGAAGGCAAGTTTGCAAACGAAATTGTCTGAAATGAAATGTTTTGTGGGTTTGTGATACTACATTACGTCGACATGTATACAATAATGGCATTAGCCTTTACATGCTTGACATATAATGTGCTCTTGAATCGACAGATTAACGGGGAAAATGTCTCGACTCTGTTCGACTGGTTTGGCTTTAGTGGATCTGATGAAAATTAAATGACAAAGGAAGTATTCATTTTTGCATCCACAGGGAATAGCACCATCAACGAACGAGGAACTCGGAGACAGGTCACGTGAACCCAGAATGCAGCTATTTACAAGGGAAGTATTTTTCTCTTCCAGGTAGCTTTCTCCCTCCCCCCCCCCCCCCCCCCCCCCCCCCCCCACCCCCCCCCCCCCCCCCCCCCCCCCCCCCCCCCCCCCCTCCAGCTTTCCCCCCCCCCCCTCCCCCCCCCCCCCCCCCCCCCCCCCCCCCCCCCACCCCCCCCCCCCCCCCCCCCCCCATGCGCCCTCCTGTCTCACCCTGTTTAAATGTACTAATGCATTGACAGTTGTGATTTTTCATGTTTATGGTTTGGTTTTGTTTGTTACTACGTACATCTTTTTGTTCTTGCCCAGACAGACTGAATATGAAAAAAAAGGTACTGCGTTTAATCCGTTACCGTCTAAAAATAAAATTCGCTCTTCAGTCAGTTCAATGTCTCTGACTCCTTCCCTCCATCCTTTTTTTTTTTTTTTTTTTTTTTGCTTCTTCCTCCTCTTCCGTGTGCACTCGCAGTGTTCCTCACCTGTCATGTTTTTGTTCCGTCGTGGGGTATGCTGTCTTTTTGTATTGAGTTTAGTGTTTTGTTCGTTTTAAGTTACTTTACTACATAGCGCTTAGTATTTTTCCCCTTTTCAGGATCTGTTGTATTTTTCCTTCACAGATTTTTAATTCTCAATTCAGCTACGCTGCTTCTGTTTTAGAGTAAATAGTCTCCCCTTCCTGCGTTGAGTCGGTGTCTTCTGCTTTCTTAGGGCTTCAAGCCGTCTCTTTCTTGGGTTCAGTCTTGATTTTATTAAAAAAAAAAAAACAAAAAAAAAACATGGTTGCCCTCGTTCCTCATGTCAGTCTTTTGGGGAAGAAGGAACAGAACAGGAGGTACCGGAGGGAGTACTCAGGAAAGGTATCAAAGAGCGACTCGGTGATGCAGCAATGGAACAACTCGGGGATCTGGAACATGGACGCATGTTTCCAGATTCTTTCGAGTTGAGCTGCATATTAGCAGGGAACATCTTTGATCCTGTTCCAGGAGTATTTCCTTGTGCGCGCCTGGCACCTCCTGATTAGAGAGCCCCTTTCCCCGAAAATCTCTGACATAGTAATCGGTGTAAACATGTAGACTGTCATCTAATTTAATGCCGTTTTTCAGGGTTAAGGTCGTCCTTTCATAAGATTGTTTGCCCCATTCAGAGTTTATTGACTCTTTTTCTGGTGAATACTGCCATCTTTCATAGGGTTCAGTGCCGTTGTTTCATAGTATTAGGTGTCCTTTTCCTACGACTTGGTGTCCATTTTATAGGGCTTAGTGTCCGTTTTTCGTAAGATTCAGTGTCCTTTCCCTCCACGCGGTGTGTGTGTGTATAATGACCTAATTCCATAAGTTCTAATAGTATGGTTTCGTAAGTATGGTGTCCACTTGTTTTATGGGATCTACAACCACCTCATAATAAGGTTTAATGTTCTCCTTTCACAGGATTTTGCGTCCTCCCTTCATATAGGTATTGTTTTCCTTTGTGGAGGTTTATTGCGGTCTTATTTTGTAGGGTTGAGTGTCCTTATCCTTTTTTGATGAGGTGCGATTTCCTTCTTTCGTAGGGTATAGTCTTTTGCCCAAAATGTTCAATGACCCCCCCCTTCTTTTTTTTTTTTTTTACAGGGTCTGTTGTTACTTTTTCGTACAGTTTAGTTTCCTTTTTCACAGGTATTGTCCCATTTGCAAGGATTTAATCCCCTTTCCTTTTCCAGATTTGGTGTCCTCCCTTCTAATCGTCTAGGGTTCTCATTCCAGATTATTTTATTCCACTGTAAGCCGCAATGTGATGGTACCCAGCAAAAATAAATGTCTTTACATTGATTTCTTTAACATGGAATAACGTATTGAATTTAATAAAATCTGATCTAGCTTTGCAGTTCCAGCGTTAGTGATCGTAGAACTGATTTCGAATCTACACATTACAGTATACTACTGATGATCAATACTGTGTTAAAAAACGTGAGCCCAGGGGAGACGCCTGAAAAATGACAACCCAAGGGAAACAGTGGACCAGGGGAGACGTGGGAACAGCTTGACGGTCCCAGAGGAAGACCCTTCCAGAAACAAGGTGACAGCACAAAAGACCGTTTCACAAAGCTGCAGGTAAGAACCGTTGACAGCTGACACGAAATTAGAAAAGCTGGATGAGCGTTTTATTTTTTTATTTTT
The DNA here is from genome assembly GCA_016801955.1 of Conus betulinus. Classification (NCBI taxonomy): domain Eukaryota; kingdom Metazoa; phylum Mollusca; class Gastropoda; order Neogastropoda; family Conidae; genus Conus; species Conus betulinus. The sequence goes on along the minus strand of JADBJO010001382.1, from coordinate 180,095 downwards.
TTTTTATGACAGTTCTGCAATGCAAAGATGAACCATGGCTTGACACTTCTCGTGCATCAAAGACAGATGTATTTTCGTGAGGGACTGCGCAGTGGAGAGGTAGAAGATTGGGGGTATAGAAGGGCGAAAGGTGAGGGAGCTGGGATTGAATCTTTTTGTACCAGATGTGTCGGACTTTAATTGAAAAACTTTATTTTATTATCAAGTGCCTTTCATTTAAAAAAAAAAAAGCTACACGATTGCAACTTTTTGCAAATAACTTTTGCAAATCAAATTAAACTTTCCAGTGATCTTTTGCTTTTTTTTTTTTTTTTTCCTGTTGACCAGTGTTAGTAAATGGGTGAACATTATGCAGTGTGTGGATAAACATTACTACAGAAGTTCTGTCAGTGCACCGGCAGTTCGGCAGCGATTTCATGAATCGGTGGAGTGGAATGTAAATGGGGCCGCGGTTTTACGTCCAAGTCGCTGTGCTGACTTAAAAGGATTAGAATTTCAAATATTGTATGCATTGGTATGAAAGAAACATTACTGATTAGAGAAAGATATGAAGACCGAATTCAGTTTGGCCTGATGGCTGTAGATCCGATAGTATTTGTAACATATATGAAAATTGTGCCACAGGAATAGGCCTACATGCGACAGAAACTGGACAAAAAATCGGGTGCCGGAATACCGTTTTCAGCATGATTGGATGAAGTTGATTGTGTATTTGTGAAGTCGTAGGCTGAATGTTCAGTATTTGATTTTGAAAAGCTGAGAACGGGGACAAAAGCAGTAAATAACTATTAAACGCTGTAGACATCCGTGATTATCAAATCAACGTGATTACAAACGATTTCAAAGTTTAAGGGATTTAATCTCCGATTCTGTTAGTTGCCACATAATATCCACTTCCCCTTTGATAAAGATCAGACACATATGTCCTAGAGGACCAGAAGTTAGAAATTTTTTGAGTATGCACAGTATTTAATTCCCTCTACTCCTCACTGTTTTTTTTTATCGGGAACAGGATAACGGTTCAATGGAGAGACAAGGAGCAGGATGACAGCCTGGGGGGGATGCCGTGGGCACAGAACGACGGTCCAGAGGAGACCACAGGAACGGGAAGACAGACGAGGGAACTGGATGACAACCTAGAGGGGAGACACTGCCCAGGGTGACAGCTAGAAGACGACGGCACGAGCAAGCTGAAAATCCGCAGGCGATACCGGTAAGAAAAAGACGCACATAGACGGTAGCCTAGGGGATATCAGCTCAGTTCAGTTCAGTGGTTACTTAATCGTCTATCATCGATGATATTAGACGAAATTGAAAGGCAAAAGATCACTGAGAATGTCAGACCTCCTCCCTTTGGTCATTTTCTCTCGCCTCTGCCCTTCATGTATTAGAATCTAGACACTCCACAAAGAATACTTCTAAAAAAAAAATCCAACAGTCTGCCCAAGTTTGACTGGGCAAGAACATGCGCGATGTCCGTAATACTAGTCATATGAAAATATGGTCGGTGCTCTCAGGATATACAGTATTCATACCTTTTTAATTTGTATCACCCTGTTAAAATGTGGCAGTCTAATGGTATATGATGGACAGTAGTTTTCCTTTACATATACACCATCAGGAGATAATTTTGTGTTCCATGTGTTTAACCCAAGTTTGATTATATGTGCTACATATATTGGGCAGGAAGACGATTCATGTGACTTGGTGAAATTTCTCTTATGAAACCGTTTTCCAACAAATTAAGTATATCACGTAAAGATGGTGTCAAAGGACATTCAGAAAGAAATTTAACAACTCCCAAAGCTCCCAGTTTAGCCAGAGTTCCTGCTATTTGGTTCCACTTTAAGCCGTAATGTGTGGGTACCCAGCAAAAATCGACGCCTATACGTTGATTTCTTAAACAGTGAAACAACGTATTCAATTTTATAAAGTGTTATAGCTTGGCAGTTCCTCTGTCGCAATAATCATATAAGTGATTTTCGAATTTACGCATAACAATAAAATAAATAAGATGGCCGTTGCTATGTTAAGAATGTTGGCCCAGGAGAGACACCAGAACAATAACTCAAGGGGAACGCCGGACCAGGGGAGACGGTGGGAACAGCTTGACGAAGAGCCTACCAGAACAAGGTTACCGCACAAAAACTGTTTCACAAAGTTGCAGGCAAGAAACACGTTGATAAATGACATGAAGTTAAAAAGTGGGATGACCCTTTTTGTTCCAAACAATTTGCAATGCAAAGATGAACCATGGTTTTGACCGTTGTTTCGTCAATCAGAGATGTTTCAGACCATTGGAAATACTAGTATATAGACGGATTTTCATGAGGGATGCACAGTGGAAAGGTAAAGGATTAGGGGTATTGGAGAGCAATAGGTGTGGGAGCCGGGATTGTATTTTTGTATGTGCCAGATTCTTAATTGAAAAACTTTGTTCCATTATCAAGTGCCTTCACTGAAGAAGTAGCTACAAGATGGCACCTCTTTGCCAATAACTTTTGCAAATCAAATTGAACTTTCCAGTGATCATTTGCTTTTTTTTTTTTTTTTTTTTTTTTTAAAAAGACCCTGCTTGACCCGGGTTGGCAAATAGCGAACATTACACAGTGTATGGATAAAAGTTCACTAGGAAGTTCTGTTAGTGCACCGACGTGAGAAATGTAGGAAACGTTTCGGCATCGAGTTCATAAATCAGAGTGGCAGTAAATGTGGCTGCAGTTTTACTTAAGTCGCTGTGCGGACCTAAAAGGATTAGAATGTTAAATATTGTATGCATCAATATGAGTATAGAGAAAGATATGAAGATAGATTGAATTCAGTTTGGTCTTGTGGCTGTAGATCTGATAGTAGTTGTAATATATAATACAAAAATTGTGCCAAAAGAATACTTCCGACAGAAACAGAACGGAAACTCGGGTGCCAGAATACCGTTTTCAACACGACTGGATCGAGTTGATTGTATAATTGTGGAGTCGTAGGCTGAATCTTCAGTGTCTTAATTTGAAAAGCTGAAAATGGACATACGAGTAAACCCCTATCTATTAAGTGAAATACACGTCCGTTATTATTAAAGGAAACTGATAAAAAACGGTTAAGGATTTAACCTCCGATTCATTACTTACCACTTGCAATTCACTTCACCTTTGAAACAGATAAGAAACATACTGTCCGAGAGGAGCAAGAAGTTTGACATTTTAAGTATGCACAGTATTTACTACTTACTCACCATTGTGTTCTTGGATCGGGAATAGGATAAAACCCAGAGCAGAGACGAGGAACAGGATGAAAGCCTGGGGGATGCAGCGGGCACAGCACGACGGTCCAGCGGAGACCTCGGGAACGGAAAGACGGGCGAGAGAACTGGGCGACAGCCAAGAGGGGAGACGGTGCACACAGAGGACAGCCAGAAAGAGACGGCGCGAATAACCTTCCAATTCGCAGGCGATACCGGTGAGAAGAGGCGCCCATAGAAGTAGCCCAGGGGACTTCAGTTCCGTTCCGTTCAGTGGTTTTTATGTCTGTTCATCATCGATTTCATAAGACAAAAGGAAACGGATCACCGAGAATGTCGGCCCTACTGTCTCTGGTCATTTTCTCTCACCACTGTCCTTCATACGTTAGAATCTAGACACGCCACTAAGAATACTTCTGGAAGTACTTTAAAATGTATCACAACAGTCGGCCCACCACTGACTGGACAAGATCGTGTGCGATGCCCGTAATGCATGTATTCATGCCTTTTAATTTGTATCGCCCTGTAAAAATGGGACAGTCTAGTAGAATATAATGGACAGTAATTTTTTCCCTCACGTGTACACCTAACATCAGGGATAATTTTGTGGTCTATGTGTTTAACCAAAGTTTGATTATCTTTGCTACATAATAAGGAAGGCAATTCATCTGACTCGGTGAAAGTTCTGCTATGAAAACTGTTCTCCCACAAATGAAGTATATCACGTATAGATAATATCAAAGGACATTCTGAAATAGGATGAACATTCCCAACACTTCCTGCTCAGCCAGATTATCTGTTTCATTCTGCCTTAAGCCGCAGTGTGATGATACCCAGCAAAACTCAATGCCTGTACATTGAATAACGTATTTAATTTCGTGTGTGTGTGCGCGCGCGTGTGTGTTTTGGCTATGTAAAGGACTGAGAGCCCTAATTCTTGAGAAGAATAGGCGCTATATAAATTGACATTATATTATCATTATTAAATCTGTTCTAGCTTTGCAGTTCCGCTGTTGCAATGATTGTAGAACTGACTTCGAATGTACGCATAACAAAATATTAAGATGGCCGTTGCTGTGTTAAGAATGTTGACCCAGGGGAGACGCCAGAAAAAAAAAAAATGACAACCCAAGGGAAACTGTGGACCAGGGCAGACTGTGGGAACAGCTTGACGGTCCAGAGGAAGACCCTTCCAGAAACAAGGTGACGGCACGAAAGACCGTTTCACAAAGCCGCAGGTGAGAGACGTTGATAAATGACATGAAGTTAAGAAAGAATGGGTTAGCTCGGTTTTTGTTCCAAACAGTTCTGCCATACAAAGCTTTACCATGGTTTGACATCTCTCGTCCATCAAAGATGGACACATTGCGTGCGGGACGGCGCAGAGGGAAGGCAGAAGATTGGGGTAACACACGCACACAAAATCCGTCTTATGCACAGGCACACACACACACACACACACACACACACACACACACGCGCGCGCGCGCGCGCGGCAGAGATCGATATCTTCATTGTGCCAGCATGATTACTGCATGAATTTGCTGTTTGATTCGACTTGTGTGAATGGTCAGAATATACACATTTTACAGCATTGTGGTTTTCTGTATCGAACTCAAATTGACATCTTGTTCGGCCAGTGCTTATGCTTACTTTGATTTTTGTCACTGATCGGTTTGTAATTGGTCTATGTATCATGACATACTTTCATCATGCACATGTTTTGTTTTTTATGGAACACAATGAACTAATCAATATTTTTCTGGAAACTTGAAACGGGTTTTAAGTCGAAGTGCAGGCTGGAGGAAACTTTACTGTTGAAAAGAACTTGCTGTAATTTCAGGGCTATTGCAAGCGATAAAGACCAAAATTTGACATACTTGCCATCGTCACATGCCTCGTTGACCGAGTTAAGTGGGACAGTCCTGCACCGAAGGCAAGTTTTCAAACGAAACTATCTGAAATGAAATGTTTTCTGAATTTGTGATACTACATTACATCGACATGTATACAGGATAACGTAAAACTTTACATACTTGTCACCGTGTGCCGCTTGAATTGAAAATGTTTTTAATGGGCAAAATGTCTCGACTCTTTGTTCGACTGGTTTGGCTTTACAGTGGATCTGATGAAAATCAAACGACACAGGAAGTACTCGTTTTTGCATCCACAGGAAAGAGCAACATAGAACGAGGAAAAACAGACAGGTCACGTGCACCCGGAAATGCAGCTATTTACAAGGGAAGTATTTTTCTCTTCCTTCTCTCGCTTCCTCCACCTCTCTCTCTCTCTCTCTCTCTCTCTCTCTCTCTCTCTCTCTCTCTCTCTCTCTCTCCCCTGCACACACACACCGTCTCACTCTGCTTACTTTATACTGCTCAAACAATTTTCAAATTAGATCCCCCAGCTGACTCTCAGGAGGCTTATGGACTCTATGAGACAGATGTCTAGCTTGTATCCACGCTAATGGCGGCCATACTGAGTATTGACATTGTCATTTGATTTGACCGTTTTGCTGATCTGGTTTTTGAAATGGTCTTCATTAAGCCCATGAAGTTGTTTTTGAGCAGCTGTTATTCGTTTTATTTCTGATGTCATTGTATCGTTCCATTGATAATTTTTCAATTAAATTGAAGTTTCGTTTTTCGGTTGAATTGTGTGTGAATGTTTTCAACTGGCTCTTAAAATGTTTTGAGCAGTATATATGGTTTGCTTTTGTTTCTTACTACGAGCATCTTTTTGTTCTTGCCCAGAGAGCTGAATATGAAAAAGGTACTTATGCTTAATCCATTACCGTCTTTAAAACAAGATTCGTACTTTAGTCCGTTCTCTGTCTCTCGGACTCCATCCCTCCCTTTTTTTCTCTGCTTTCTCCTCTTCCATGTGTACTTCACAATCTTCCTCACCTGTCAGCTTTTGTTTGTTCCGTCATGGGGTGTGCTGCCTTGTATCTTCCTTCATAGCGCTTCCTATCTTTTTCCCTTTACAGGATCTATTGTATTTTTCCTTAATAGATTTTCAATTCCCGATTCAGCTTCAGTGCCTTCTGTTTTAAGGTAAACAGTCTTCCCTTCCTGCGTTGATTGTCTTCTGCTTTCCTAGGGTTCAACACACCTATTTCTTGGAGTTCAGTCTTGATTTCATAACAAAAACATGGTTACCCTGGTTCCTCATGTCGGTCTTTTGGGGAAGAAGGAACAGAACAGGAGTACCGGAGGGAGTAATTCAGGAAAGGTATCAAAGAGCGACTCGGTGATGCAGCAAGTGGAACAACTCGGGGATCTGGAACATGGACGCATGTTTACAGATCCTTTCGGGTTGAGTTGCTGATTCGCAGGGAACATCTTTGATCCTGTTCCAGAATATTTTCCTTGTGCGCACCTGGCATCTCCTGATTAAAGAGCCCTTTCTCCCCCTGGTCTCTGACGTGGTAATCGGTGTAAACATGTAGACTCTCATCTGATTTAATGTCGTTTTTAAAGGGTTAAGTCGTCCTTCATAAGATTGTTTCTTGCATTGATAGTTTGACTTTTTTGTGGGTGATTACTGTCACCTTTCATAGGGTTCAGTAACGTTGTTTCATAGTATTGGGGTGTCCTTTTCCTACGATTTAGTGTCCTTTTTATAGGGGCGTAGTGTCCGTTTTTCGTAAGATTCAGTGTCCTTTCCTTCCACAGGTTTATATAGTCCTAATTCTACAAGATCCAATGGTCTGGTTTCGTAAGTATGGTGTTCACGTGTTTTTATGGGATCTACAACCTCGTATAATAAGGTTTAATGTTCTCCTTTCACAGGATGTTGCGTTCTCCCTTCATAGAGGCATTGTTTTCCTTTGTGCAGAGGTTATTGCCCTCTTCTTTTGTAGGGTTGAGCGTCCGTATTATCCTCTTTTGATAAAATGTAAATTTCCTTCTTTGGTAGGGTTTAGTTTTCTGCCCAAAAGGCACAGTGTGACCCCTTTTGTTACTGGGTCTGTTGTCACCTTTTCATGCAGTTTAGGCTTTCACGGGTATTGTCCCATTTGCAAGGATTTAATCCCCCTTTCCTGTGACGGATTTGGTGTGTCAAAATCGTCTAGGGTTCTCATTCCAGATTTCATTCCACTGTAAGCCGCAATGTGATGGTACTCAGCAAATATAATGCCTTTACATTGATTTTCTTCAACAGGGATTAACGTATTTAATTTAATAAAAATCTGGTCTACCTTTGCAGTTCCACTGTTGCCGTGATCGTAGAACCTATTTCGAATCAGCACTTAACAATATATCAATAATGGTCAATGCTGTGTTAAAAATGTTAGCCCAGGGGAGACGCCTGAAAAATGGCAACCCATGGGAGACACCGGACCAGGGGAGACGGTGGGAACAGCTTGACGGTCCAGAGGAAGACCCTTCCAGAAATAAGGTGACGGCACAAATACCGTTTCACAAAGCCGCAGTTGAGACACGTTGACTGATGACATGGAATTAAAGTTTTTGTACGTACCTGATAGTTATGTAAAGCAAAGATGAACCATGGTTTGACACTTCTCGTCCATCAAAGATAGACACATTTGCATGAGTGACTGCGCAGTGGAGAGGAAGACAATTGGGGATATTGCAAGGCGACAGGTGAGCGAGCGGGATTGAATTTTTTTTCACCAGATGTGCCCGACTTCAATTGAAAAATACCTTCATTATCAAGTGCCTTTCATTACAAAATAGTTACAAGCTCGCAACGTTTTGCAAAATAATTTTTGCAAGTCAAATTAAACTTTCCAACGATCATTTGCTTTTATATTTTTAAGACCCTGGTTGACCTGGGTTAGCCAATGGTAAACATTATGCAGTGACGGTTAAATGCGCCATTTATCTTGAACAGTGGTAGAAGCGCGAAAATGAACCCTTTCAATGATGTTGGTCCAGGTCAAAACACGAAGGTAATAAGGGTTTCCAGTATGTTACGCACGCACACACACACATGTACAGTACATACCGGTGCATATTCCTAATGTAAGTATGTGCATGATACAACGTTCAAACTTAGATTTTGAGCTGTAAGAACTACCGCGAAACAAAGGAAACGCCACCATACTTTTCGTTAAACTTGCTTAGCCGAGATGATGGAAATCAGATGCTAGAGTAAGTACTGATTTTGTGTTTACGTTAACAGGGACAAGGAACTGCGACATCAACAGCCACGGAAACGGAGATCGTATCGCGGAAACTCGTCGAACGCAGCGGTTACAAGGGAGTATTGTTTTGCTGCTTCCTCGTTTCTCTCATCTTTTTTTTCACCAATACTATTCAGGTTAGCTCTCCTGTTCAGTCATTTTCACCGTTCTGTAGTAAACCTTACTGTCGTTGTATATAAATCTAGTGTCGCTTTCTTTTTAGGTTCCGTGATCTTTGCTTTAGGCCTTCTTCATTAGGCTTTGGTGTCTTCTTTTAAAGGATTCAGGGCCCCCGTTCGTAGTATTTAGTGTTCGTTACAAAAGTTATCTCCACAGAGTGATATTTTCGTTTCCAGGAAGTTCATTGCTTTCTTTCGTCGGGTGCCGTCGTCTCTGTTGTAATCGTCTTATATCCAAGGGACTGGTATCTCCTATTTTCCAGGGTTTAGTGTACCTGTGTCGTGTTTTGTGTGGAACAAGGACACAGAATAGAGGGGGACCAGAGGGAATGCTTCAAGAAAGGTGTCAGAGGCAGACTCGGTCATGCAGCTAGTCTTGTGACTGGGGGTCTGGAACATGGACGCATGTTTTAGATCCTTTTGGGCTGAGCTGCAGAACTTAAGAGGAATCTTTGATCCTGTTCTTGACGCGTTTTTCTTGTGCGCACCTGGTACCTCCTTATCCTAGTGTCTCTTATCTCACAGAATGTCCGACATAGTGATTAGTGTCAACAAGTGGGCCTTCGCCTGTGGTTGATAAGTTTCTTTCACAGCATTCATTGTCCCCCATGAATGATTTATTGCCTCTTTAAAGGATGAGTATGAAAGGGTTTAGAGTCCATTCAAATTGTCCCTTAATACGGGGTTTAACGTTTTTATTTCCATAAGTTTTGGTGCCCTATTATCCTTATACACGTTTGTGCCCTCTTTCCATGAGGTTTATTAACCTGTTTGCATAAAGTTTAGTGTCCTCATTTCACTGGATGTGGTGTCTCTCATGAAGTTAAATGATCTCCTTACATAGGGTTAAATATTTTATTTGTGGTTTTGTGTCCTTTCATGGTGTTATTTCCTGTTTTCATAGAATTTTACTGTCGTTTTTAATAACGTTTAACTCTGTCTTCGGTATGATTTATTATTTTTATAATAGGATTCAATCTCCTTTAAAAAAAGGTTTTTAGCTTCTGTTCAGAGTTTAGGGCCCCCTCCTCGCGTGTTAAATGTTCTTTTCTTTAGCAGGGTTTTGGTTCTTTTCATATGGTTTTTACTGTTCCTCTTGTCACAGGGTTTTTGTCCCCCTTTATTAGGATTTATGACCTCTTTTTAACAGGGCTGTCCTATTAGTTTTTGTCTTTTTTTTTTAAAATGAGTTCCCGGCCTATTTTGTAAGGGTTAATGTCCTTTTTATAGAGTACTCTTCCATAGGTCTTGACACTTTTTTCTTCATGAGTTTTCGTTGTTCGTGGGGCTTGGTCCTTTTTTTCCCTCAGGATTTAGTTCTTTCACTGGCTTTACTGTCATTTTTCGGTGTGTTGTGCTGCCTATCGTAGGGTTAAGTGTTTTTCAAACAAAATTAGATGCCCCATACTCGGGGTGTAATGACTTAGTTTTATTTAGGATTCAATCAAAATCCGTTTTTTTTTTCTTGTAAATGAAATCTTTTTGATTGGTGGCAGATTCACAGAGAACAATCTGTCCAGGACAAGGGCTACATACAAGAGAGGACACGGCGCTACATGACTTGAAGAGACGGATTACTCTGGGACAGTCGCCGTTCACATTTGGGCCTATTGGAAAGAATACGTAAAGTATTTGTATGTAAAAATTCAAATGGCATCATTTGCAAAATGGTGCGAAAAGAATAAGGATCGTATGAAAACACTTTTAAAGTGGAAACACTTATTTCAGTGCACTGATTTTCCTCTTTCTCCTTGGAAACCTGATATAACTGCAGTAAGTGAGACAGTCCTGAGGCCCGAAGGCTGGAATGTCTGAAAACAACGATCTTTTCCCCCTCCCAGTACAAAGCAGGAGGAATGAGACACTACTCTCCGCCATTTAAGCGTTCATCACCATCTTGTATACACGCATGCACGCACGCAAACACACACATTCTCTCTCTCTCTCTCTCTCTCTCTCTCTCTCTCCCTCTCCCTCTCTCTGGAGTGGAATGGCGCTGACAATTGTTAGAAAAATTTGTGCTCATATATTGAATAGAAGACTAAGAAGGTGGGAAGAACATGGAATAGAATAGAGGGGCACGCTGGGTTCCGATTAGGATATAGCGTCATAGACCATACTTTGGTTCTTGTTGATTTGATTTACATCTATTGAAATACACAAAATAGCACATTGCTTTTGTGAAGTTTAGAAAGGCCTTTGACTCCGTGAATCGAACCATGTTGTACTTAAGAAAAAGTGTTGATGGCAAGTTCTATATGACACTTCATGGTGTTCATGATTCCGTTTTAGTGTGAGTGATTTTTTACTTGGATGTCGACAGAGAGTGAAGCAAGGGTATGTATCAAGTCATTTGATGTTTTCGTTTTTTTTTTTTTTAGAGAGTTGGCTGCGGAGTTAACCTAAAAAGTAATACATTGTATTCAGTTGATCCCAGGAGCGGCTGAATTTTTTCTCATGCTGTTTGCAGTTGATGTAATACTGTCGTCTAGCACTGCTGTAGGTCTTCAAAATCAATTAGATTGAAACAAGACGCAGATCGTCTGTTTCTAAGGGTGGTGAACCTTAAGAAAAGTAATGTTATGGTATTTGGAAAGAGTGGTCACCTCAGCCGACATGAAAAAATGGTGTTACAGTGATATAGAAATAATAATTGTTACAAATATTTAGGAATGCTGTTCACAACAAAGCCGAGTTTGAATTTTGCCTTATGGGAGACCTGTAGAAAAGGAACAAATAGGTAATAGAAATTGTAAGAGCTTTACGTAAACTTAACTGCATCGATTCAAGTTATTTTGGAAACTTTTCGATACCAAATTCGTGCCCGTTATTACATATGGTGCCACAATTTGGGGCCCTCATGATAAAGATTAAGAAAAGTACATGCATTTGCAATCGTCCCCCTTTAAGATTATCCGCTGCATAATACGGTGAAGTTGGCAGACGCCCGTGTTACATAAAGTGTTATGTCAAGTGCATAGCGGTTAAAGTTTTCAAGATTACCTGTCTCAAGACACTAAACGGGTCAATGAAATGTTGTTAAAAGAATGTGAACATTCGGGGAAAGAAAATTGGGTACATCATGTAGAGATCTTAACTGTGCACGGATATGGGATTTGTGGATATGCCAGGGAACTGGATGTTAAGACGGATGTATTTGTTAATTTGAAGACAGGATAATAGATAAAAACGCCCATTGAAAAAAAGGGTTCCGTACTGAGCCATCCTGATCGTAACCTTGCCCGTCGTGTGGGTTCCTTTAGGGAGAAAGGGACGCACTTTTTGTTTCATTGTAAAGAATACAGTACTATTCGTGGAACAGCATAATATTTTGAAAGAATATCGCTAAAAATGACTCGTAGCGCTAAAAGTCAACTACGACGATGACTCGTTGGAATGTCTTGCAAGGTATACTGCAGAGGCGTTGAAGATTGAAAAGAGTAACTCGAACCGAGGTGACTTAAGAGATAAAACGAATTTTAAAGGGGGGACGGTAATACATTTTAGTTTTTGGTTTATTCTTTGTGGATTCTTGAAGTTGTATCATTCTGGATGGTCGGTAATCAGGCGTATGGTGTTTGGAATAGTAGTATTGTTTTCATGTTTGTTGTGGAATTACACCCCAAATGTCAAGGCTGAATAGCTAATGGCATTGCAAATGTTCAGTGTTTCTCTCTCTCTCTCTCTCTCTCTCTCTCTCTCTCTCTCTCTCTCTCTCTCTCTCCCCCCCCCTCCCTCCCCCCCTCTCTCCTGTCACTTGCGCGCATGCGCAGAGGACAATACTATTGGACAACCATGCACACAGCGCGCGCACACACAAAGCGCGCGCGCATGCGCACACTCACTTGTTCGGATAATGTTATCCTCGCACATCCAAGCGGACACGAAAGCATGCACGTACGGTGTACAATACACACACACACACGCACACATACAACACACACACAACACACACACACACACACACACACATAAAATGGACAACACACACATATACACATACACGCACACACACACACGCAGACACACGTACACACCGGTGGCGACTAAATGCCGTTCCCTTTGAATAGGGATGAGGGCCTAGGGGAGACACAGGGAACATCGTGTTGCTCCATTGGAGACAGCGGGAACACGATGTCGACTAAGAGGAGACGCTGGAAAACATAATGACAATCCAGAAGACGCCGACAACGAGGTGACGGCCTAAGGGACACGACATGAACAGGATCACATGCCGAGGAGGACGTCGGGAATGGGATGACAACCAGGGGGGAGCAACCAGGACAGGATGACAATGAGGGGACAAGGACCTACCAGATCCACGGTCACGAAAAACGGAGACGCAAGTCATCTGAACTCGCGATCGGAGCTTGTAACGAAAGGAGAATGTTACTCTGATTCTTAATTTTCAATTTTGGGTTTTTTGCAGAGTAATCTTTTTAATCCAAGTAATTTTTAGAGCCAGTATATGCTTCTCGATATCTGGCATTACTATACCTCCATTTTAGATGTTATGCACTGCATATTTTCTTTCAATTTTCTCATTTTCTTCACAAAGTCATAACATTCTTCGCAATTTTTTGTCTGGATGGTTTGGTAAGTGTATCCAGAGGTACGTAAGCATGGAAAGTACAAGTACTTTACAGACAACATCGTGCCTCAGGTTGTGGCATATACGCTTTGACCAAATTTAAGATCGATTTTTTACTTCAGTTTACCTTAGTATTCAGTTCCGAGAAGTTTGAATTTTGGGGGGATTCCATTTCATATTCTTTTCTTGTAAATTTTCTTTACCGATTTTTTTTATTCTGTCCGAGTCAAACACTGGTAGTTTGTTTTTTTCGAATTCCAGTTTCGTCTAGAAATTTCCGCAAACGCAGATATCGTTCCAAGCTGTTTTTGGTAAGATTTTTTGTCCCCCTTCATTGTTACAGTTGTGTCGTCTGCAAACTGGGTAACTTCAAAACCTGTGTCTGCTGTATGAATTCCATTTTATGTTAAAGTCTTTTGGAATCCTGCATGATAGCACTTCTGTACACTAAACATGACGAAATCCGGCCTACCTGATGTCGGCCCCTGTGCGTTTCCAAGGAGAGGCTTTTCCAATCACTATAATACACGATCTTACGTTTTTGTAAAAGGACGAGATCCACCTACACAATTCGTCCCCAAATCCGAATGCTTTCAGAACTTTTTCATATATTCCCAATTCATAGTGTCAAGCTTTTTCAGAACCTGCTGACACAAGCCTGGGAGGGGGTTTGTTTTTTAAATAGTGCATTGCATCATATACAATTCTAGTTTTGTCTCCTGTATATCTGCCCGGAACGAATCCTGTTTGATCTTCATACTGTTTCTTTGATATATTCTCTTTGCTATGTGCACAGGGTTTCTGACTTATAAGAAACCTTTAACAAAGATTGCTCTCCAGTTTCTTCAAAAATCTCATGCTTTATCTCCCTTTGGTAGACATGTTATTTATTCCTTCTCTTTAACTCTCAAGAAACCTTCATTCAGTGGCCTTATCACAAACTTCCCAGTTTGAAAAAAAATGTTACGAAAGTTAACTGTAATACGTCAGTCCCAGGGCTCTTACAATTCATCCTTCAAGGCTTCTGTAGCTTCTTCCCTTGTACGTACCCTTCTGATTCTTTTGATTCCGATTCATTCAGCTTTGGTACGTTTTGAACATATTTGCAGATGTCAGTATTTCTAACGGCTCGTTCTTTATATACGGTTTTTATAATATAGTCTAGTGGCTTCTAAAATGTCGGTTTTTGATAGAACTGCCCCATTGTCTCTGACAAGTTTTAGCATGTGTTTTCTCACAAAAGGTCTTTTCTCTATAATACACAACTACTCGATTACATTTTCTCCCAGGAAATGCCAGCTTGCTTTGGATCTGGGATGATTTTTTGTTCTTTGTTCGTAGTTTTATGCTACATTGTTCGATTTCTTTATCGGGTTCAACTCTTTTCCAAACTCCTATACTTTTTCAAGTTTTCCTCCGTTCGTTTTTTTTCCCTTTTTCTTTCGAATGCTGAAAGTTTTTTTTTTTTTTTTTCATAATGCTTTGTTCTTTATGGGGCCTCGGTGTCGTCTTCAAGAGGCTTTTGGGCCGTGTTCTTTTTGAGGTTTATTTTTTTTTTTTTACAGAAATTGTTCTTTCTTTCGAAGAATGAAGTCTTCTTCAGTAAAAGTTGAGCATCTCTTCATTCACAGATTTTGTGTTCTTTCGGGATTTAGTGCCTTCTTTCGGAGAATTAAGTCTTTCGTTTGCTGGAATTGTCTTCTTTCGTAGGACTGTCGTTATTTCCCAGGGTCGAGAGTTCTTATTTCGAATAATCATGACTGCTCTGGTTTCCCGTGTTAGATTTTTTTGTGGAACAAGGATGCATAACAGGGGGTACCAGAGGGAATGCTTCAGGAAAGGCATTGAAGGGTGACTCGGTGATGCGCCTTGCCAGTCTACCCGGGGATCTGGAACATGGACGCATGTTTTCAGATTCTTTAGGGCTGAGCTGCAAAGCTGCAGAGGAAGTCTTTGATCCTGTTCCTGATATTTCCTTGTGCGCACCTGGTACCCCCTGATCCCAGAGTCGATTCCTTGTTCCACAAAATGTCTGACAGTGGCTCTTAGAGTGAACATGTCAATCCTTTCTTATTCTTTAATGCTGTTCCTATACAGGGTTCAGACTCCTCATTCTGTAGGGTTTAGTATGACATTCTTTCCTAGTGATCATTTTCCTAGGATTTCTTTTTTTTTGGGTGGGCTTAATCCTGTCACAGGTTTATGTTTTGTGTCGTTTTATAGGCTTTAGTATCCTCTCATGGTATCTAGTGTACATTGATCAGATGCGCGTCCTTCAGAGAAGTTTTCTGCCCTTCCATTTGATTTATTTTGTCGTAGGATTTACTGCCCTACTTTCAAAGAGTTTAGTGTCTAATCAGAGGGTTTAATGTCCCGATGAATAAGCCCTTTTGTCTTTTCATGTTACAGTGTCCTCCTTTCGTAAAATGTAGCCCCGTCTCGTAGAGTTCCGTTTCCTCTTTCATGGGGTTAGATGTCTCATTGTGTTATAGAGTTCAGTATGGTCGTCTTTAAAAGGATTCGTCTTTCTTCAAAGGGTTTCGCGTCATTTCCTTTTAAGTGGTTCAGTGTTCTCATCTTAATGATTTAGTCTTTTTAATGGGGTTTAGTGTTCTTCTTTGATAGAATTGTCTTTAATATGGTCCAGTATCCTTTTTTTCTGCGGGCTTGAGTGGCCTTTTTTTCATAGTTTTCCTTGTCTTCCTTCGATATCTTTGTGTCTTTCAAGTTTTTTTTTCTTCTTTCACAGATTTTGTCTTGGTTCATCGTTTTTTTTTTTTTTTTCTTTCGCGTGGTATAGGATCCTCCTTTGATGTGGTTTGTGTTTTTTTTTTTTGTAGTGTTTTAATGCCTTTTTCAAACGGTTTGGTTTCCTTTTTTTTCCCAAGGTCTAAAGTCTTCCTCAGTAGGGGTCAGTGTCTTCCTTTCACAGTAGTAGTGTTCCCCTTATTTTTTCATTCCCAGTTCAGTGTCCTTTTTGTGATTTAGGTCTTTGTTCTTTAGCTCGGCATAGTATCCTTTTTGATAGGAAATAGTGTTACTTTCATCAAGTTGGGCGCTGCCTTTTCACACTTTGTCTTGTCAAAGGGTTGCGTGATCCTAGTAATGGGGTTCAGTGTCCCTTTCACGGGTGTCGGTGTCTTCTTTTCTTAGGGTTCTACCATCTGTTCCGTCTCTGAGTTGTATTTCTTTTTTTCTAGGCATAGAGGTTATTGCCTTCACACAGGCTTTGTTGCCATCATCTCTCTCTCGGCGTTTAGTTCATTTCTGAGGGTTTATCGCCTTCTACAGGATTAATGTTGAGGATTTAGTTTCTATCCGTTACATGTATGCATATGTGTTTGGCCGGAATAACTCTGTTGGTAGAGCGCCGGACTCAATCTTGGTTATCTTGGGGTTGCGGGTTCAAATCACCCGCCGGGCCGTTTTGGTACAGGGGGATTTTTCTCACGGAATTGACATTGGTTCCGACTCCATTTTCCAAATAATCCTTCGAATGAGACAATAGACCGAGGTTCCAGGTGTGAACGCACGCATAACATCTCGCGCACACGTAAAATCTTATGACCATGTTTCGGAAGAGAAGGCAGTCTGGCCGTTGATATGGATGACACGTTACACATAGCATGCACCCAGCGAGAGAAATGGAAATGTAGGAGCTAGGGAAATTGAGCGAACGATATTGACTGGATGACACGGGGAACGACTTAATGAAGCACCGGCAGGCAGCTCTTCAGTCGACACTACCCAGATAGGCACCCCGTTTGGTACACCGGAGTGTGGGTTGTTAGCGCCTAGAACCTTTAGCATGGCGCTTTATAACTGCTATGTTATTGTTATATGTACATGCTGTGTGTGTGTTGATCAGAATTAACGTATATATTGTTCAGCATCATACACACACACTCACGTGTGTGTGTGTGTGTGTGTGTGTGTGTATATATATATATATATATAGAGAGAGAGAGAGAGAGAGAGAGAGAGATGAATACAATGTCAATAAAAACTCGGACTTTTTGTTTTGGTTGGCGACAGGATCATTGAGGAAGACCACTGATCTAGGCTTTCTTTGTGTTTTGCTGTCCCATCATCTGTGCCACGTCGGTGGCAGTGCACCCACGCCGCTGATTCCGACACCCCGTCCACAGCCACAGTCGGACCCGACACAGGCAATCCACAGAGAGCAGTCGATGTCAAATCATCGAGAGGCAGCCTACCGGAGGAGACTGTCCAAGACCTGGCACCATACCACCAGGGGACCATGCTCCTTTATCATGCATGACTACCTACCACAAGGTACCACACAATTTAAATCGGTGAAGTGAAATACCGTATTCTGGAATAATTACATTCTAGTAAAAAAAGAATTACAGGTATGTGTGTGAATACTATTAGTGGATACAAAAGTGCAGAAAAATAGATTGTACAGACAAAAAAGACTTATGGTGGGTATTTTAAGTCGGAGTATGGATTTCCCTCTTTTGTCTAAGGTGGCTGATATGGTTGTACGGAATGCGTCGGTCAAACTGATTCCTAGTCTTCCTTTAGTGTCTCTTTCTTAGGATCTGGTATGTTATTTTACTCTATCTGAATTGCATTTTCTTTTTCTTAGGTATGGTCAGAGTTCTTTACATTTATACAGGCCTTATTGCCATCATTCTTAGGGCTTGTCTTCCACAGTATTAATGCTGAAATTTAGAGTTTCTAGTGCATGCATGCACATATGTATGTGCATTTACACGCGCGCACACACACACACACACACACACACACATACACACACTCGGTCTCCCTCCATGTCTCTCAGTCTCTTTCTGTCCACCTTTCCCTCTGTTGCTTAGGATTGGCGTTACAGATATTAAAAAAACACAGTTTTTCTTTGTTTAGTGGCAGAATCGTAGAAGACGCCCACTACCAGGCCACCAGGGGACCATGGCCCTTAAACATTCATGAATCCATACCACAAGGTACCACACAACTTAAATCGGTGAAATGAAATACAGTAGTCTGGAACAGCAACATTCTCTTGAGAGTCTAGTGGAAAAAGAATTACACATGCGCGTATGTGAACAATATTAATGGCAACAAAAGTGCAGATCATCTTGTGCAGGAAAAAAGTTGAAGGGGGGCAGTGTTTTAAGTCAAAGCATGGATTTCCGTCTTTCTTCAAAGGTGGATGGTATCGCTGAAGGAAATGAATCGGTCGTATCGATTTCAAAATAATGAGGTCTTAAAAATAGTATTTCCATTTACCACGCACGCTCTTGCGCAGACTTCGGAAATCGAACGGTTCTGGCTTCAATATCAGTGCTAATATAATTATATAGGTGTACTGACGGTGAACTATTGGGACTTGTCGGTTAAAGTGGCCTTGGAAGAGGACGTGTGTCTAGCCCCACTTCCTTCCATTCCAGTCATCCTCATCCCCCTCGTCCAGTGCCTTTTCCCGTCACCTTCGCAGTGTGTGCCCCCCCTCCATCTGGGTTTTTTTTTGTTTGTTTTTGTTTATGCAGGCGCCAACAGACTTTTTCACTTGCCGAGAAAAATGCGAGCTCTCTCCAAACGCTTCATCCGGAGCACGTGCACTTTCTGTTTAATCAGATGAAATGGCAGAAATAAAACTTTGGAAAGCACAGCATCATTGCGCAGTAGTGCAGAAAATGAATTGATGGGGTTGATAGGGGAGGGGGGGAATCGATGTTCGAGGGGAATTTTTTTTTTTTTTTTTTTTTTTTTTTTTTTTTTTTTTTGGGGGGGGGGGGGGGTGCGGTGATGGTGAGGGGAGCTATGCCAAATTTAGATTTTTTTTTTTTTGTAAACCAGTTTACCAATATCAGATGGCTAAAAAGATGCTGAAAAAAGCAAGTGTTCATACGCGAGCGCATGCACGCGCCCATTCACACAGGAACGCGCGCGCACACACACACACTCGCACACACACACGCGCGCGCACACACACACACACACACACACACACACACATACATACATACATACATACATACATATAATCCGTTTCTTTCTTGAGGAGTAGTGACTTTTTGTCGAGGTTTAATATGAGGTCTGTGGCAGGTTCAGAGAGGATGTCTTCAGAACTGGCGCCAAATCCGTCAAGATGTGACTGCATTTACCGATACAAAACTTCAACCACACAGGCCCAGGTACCAAACAGTTTCCGCACAACATGGGAAACAGCAATCGCCTCCTTACTCTTCAGTATCGTGGTTTGTTCTGAGTCGCTCTGAACAACCTCAAATACTACCAAGAATCTACGCAGAATCACAGTGCGGAGTTCGAGCCAACTTGCCGAACAGGGACATAATCTACCTCAATCAGCTGCAGGAGAAATGCAGGAACAAGTGCAGCCTACCTCAATCAGCTGCAGGAGAAATGCAGGAACAAGTGCAGCCGCTCTTCGATGGATTAATCTACAGGGGGACGGCTCCTTCGAGATACCAAACATAGAATGTCCGCCCAGACTTCTCAGCATCATCAGGTCTTTCTATAATGACATCAGGGGAACTGGTATTTGAACGCTCAACCCGAGATGCTTTTGACTTTGAAAGTGGCATGAAACAGGGCTGTTCCTTCGTTCTTTGGGGCATCTTGTTTGCCATTATGCTGAAGCATGTGTTGGAATCTGCTATAGGAGGACCTGTCCTTGGAACAAATCGGAACGTTTTTCAGTTTCTCCGAACAAAAAGCTCTGTGAATTTTCAGGAAGTGTTTTGTGCGTGTGTGTGTGTGCACGCGCATGCGCCTCGGGAGAAGGTTGGAAGATGGCCCGATTGTGTATTTTTTTTTGTTTCGTGTGTCTTGACTGCTATATGTCTTGAACGCTTATTTGTGGTATGGTTGCGACAGTTGTTTAGTTCTGGGAATGGAGTATGTGAAAATGATCAAAAAGGGGAAAACGGGCTTTATTTCTGAACTTCTTCAATGTCAGATGGCGTATTAATCTTTGCACCAACAAATGTACCATACTGTTCAGTCTTTGCTGTGGCGTGTTTGTGATGCGCCATTGCAAATATTACAGCAAATGATGTTGAGGGAGGGTGGGATGTATGCTTTGTGTGTATGTGAGCTTGTGAGGGAGGGCGGTTTTGTGCTTTGTATGTCTGCGTATGTGTGTGTAGTGTTAAATTTAAAAAAGGTGGGTTATGGAGTCGGGAACTGTGCGTGAATTGGCTGGGACGGATGACTGAGGAGCTGATCTGTATCTTTTCTTTTTTGCCATTACAAAATATCCTCAATGGTTTGAAAATGTGATTGTTTTGAATTAAGATCATTGGCATTATGTGTTCGTGTTGATGCTCGCTGCTTTGCTTGATACCCGATAAAGAGATGGTGTTGCTGCCAGATCTTTGCAAGGGCCTGTTAGGGATACGCCACTTAAAAGGTGTGTCCAATCTTTATGGTCTATTCTCGATGCGCCTTTGCAAATATTAGGGCAATTTCCATGCTGCAAATAACGAATATCGATTTTATATGTAGAAGTGGCACAGCACACTCAAGTACATATGCATTTTCATGCATTTGTAGGCACGTACGTTCGAGTTTGATTATTCATAGTCTGAAAAAATGGCAAGAGGTGAAAAGAAGCGAATGGTAATCTAGTGCCGTGTGATGAACAGAAAAAGACAAATGCCTTCTGTGAAGATGTCCGTTTATGAAATACGTCCATGGAGAACGAGTGCTGTTTATGTATGAATGTTATGTTTGCTTTTTTCTTTTTTCTCCAGATGAGGTATGCCTTATTTGGTATGTTTTTTTTTTCTAACATGAGGAGGTTCAGGGTCGAATGGTGTGGGAGCTGGGTGAAATTTGAGGGGTGGGGATAAGGGGAGAGAGGGGTAAAAGGATATGGGCGATGGGTGGCGATCTGTATCTTATCCTCGCCTTTTCAGAAATTTCTGTGTTTTTGGACATGTGCTTACATCAATATTTCATATTTAATCACGTGACCTTTTAATGCCCAGTGCTTTTTGCATTAACTTGCTGTCAGTGAATTGGTCCATGGAGCTACCTTATCTTTGCAAGGATCTATCATTGATACGTCATTGCAGACATCACATGTCACACGCTGTTGCAATATATTATGACAAAATACCTCCTGAAGGATGCCTGATAAGCAGTTCTGTACATGATGGTATGCATTTAAGGCATGTATCCATGTGTCGCCGTAACTCGTTTTTGTCTCTTTGGGTATAAACGAAAATGTTTTAAATTTTTGTCATGTTCTTTGATAGTTTTGTAGTAATTACGAATATTCAAAACAGATTGATTGACATGGCTGTATGTCATTGATATTAATTACTTGTTTTTTTACTTTGAATGTCAGGCACTGTGTTAATCATCATGCAAACGAACGTTTCACTGTCAAATCTCTCTCTCTCTCTCTCGCTCTCTCTCTCTCTCTCTCTCTCTCTCTCTCTCTCTCTCTCTCTCTCTCTCTCTCTCTCTCTCTATATGTGAAAGGTATTTAAAAAAAAAGTAAATGGGTCGAGTTTGTGTCGGTAATGGGGGTGAATAGACGGGGATGGAGTGTCGGGGAGCGGTTGATCTGTATCTCTGTTTATTTCTTTTGTCATTATAATGTGATTATATCTTCCATCGACATTTACATTGTTTGGTCCATCATAATTTTCATTGCTTTCTTTTTATACAGATAAAGATTTAATGTTTCTGCCAGATCTTTGCAAGAGCCTGTTAACGGATACGCCACAACAAAGGTATTTGTCCAATCTTTGCTATGGTCTATCCTTGACATGCCATTGCAAACATCGCAGTAACATCTATGCTGAAGTGAATAGTTTCATATGTGTATGTGAGCACACTCGCTTACATTGTGTATGTGTGAGTGCGCTTGGTGAGGAGGTTGGGAAGCAGGGTGTTGTATATGCTTAGTTGGTGTATTGTGTGTGGTCGTGCGCATAATTATGCATATTTGCAACTCTGTGTGTATTGAGGAGGGAGGCTGGGAGGGAGGGCTTTATGTAGTTGTGTGTGTGTGTGTGTTGTGTGGGGGGAGATTCGGAGGGAAGACGGTGTGTGTGTAAATTTACTTAATGGGAGGGTGGGAGTCGGGAATGGGGGTAAGGTGGATGAATGGGTTGGGACAGAGGGTGAGGGAGTTGGGAATGGCGGTAAGGTGGGGACGGAGGGTGAGGGAGGAGTTAATTGGTATCTGCCTTTTTTTTTCCACTTCGAAATTTCTTTTGTGGTTTGAAGATGTGATTATGTCGGTCAATCGCATTTACATGGTGTGTTCTGTCAATGTGCGTTGCTGTTTTTATACAAATAATGTAGCTGCCAGATCTTTGCAATACGCCACTGATACGCCACTACAAAGGTTATTTATTCAATCTGTGTTATGGTCTATCCTTGACGTCATTGCAAATATCACAGCAACATTCATGGTATAAGTGATGAATAATTTCTTATGTCTATATGAGTACACTCGCTTACTCTGTGTGTGTGTGTGTGTGTGTGTGTGTGTGAGTGTGTGTCGGGAAACTGGTTGGGAGGGATGGCAGCATGTATCCTTGGTGTGTGTTTTAGCATGAAGAGGTTTGGAGGGAAGGCTGTGTGTGTGTGTGTGTGTGTGTGTGTGTGTGTGTGTGTGTGTGTGTGTGTGTGTGTGAAAACTTAAGTAAATGGATGGGGGTCGGGAATTTGGTTGCATGGGCAGCGACCGAGTGTGGTGGAGGAGTTAATCTGTATTTGTGTTTTGTTTTATTTCAAAACATCTTTTGTGTTGAAGATGATATGTATCTTTCATTGACATTTGTATTTTCAATGTTCGTTGATCCTTTTATAATACAGATAAGGAGATGGTGTTGCTGCCAGATCTTTGCAAGAGCCTGTTATGGATAGTCCACTACAAAGGTTATTTGTCCAATATTTGTCACGGTCTATCCTTGATACGTCATTGCAAATATTTACAGCAATATCCATGGTGTAAGTGTTGAATAGTTTTATGTGTGTATGTGAGTTCACTCAGTTACGTGTGTGTGTGTGCGCGCGTGCGCTTGGGGAGGAGGTTGGGAGGCAGGGTGGTACATAACCTTTGTGTGCGCATATGTGTGTTAGCTTGGGAGGAGGTTGGAGAGAGGGTGGTGTGTGTGTGTAAGAAAAGTAAATTGGGGTGGGAGTAATGTGGGTGAATGGGCGGGGACGGAATGTTAGGGAGGAGTTGATCTATATATCTTTGTGTCCTTCGGCTTTTTGTCATTAAAATATATCTTTGTGGTTTGAAGTTGATGTCAACATATCTCTCATTGACATTTACATTGTATGTTCCGTCATAACGTTCGTTGCATTTTTATAATGATACAGATGTTGCGGCTAGATCTTTGCAAGGGCCTGTTATGGATACGTCACTGCAAAGGTTACTTATCCAAACTTTGTTATGGTCTATCCTTAATACGCCATTACAAATATCACAGCGACATCCATGCAATATAAGTGGTTTTTCAAATGTACATGTATGTGAGCACACTCATTAGTAGTGTGTGTGTATGAAACTTGAGAAAAGTGAATGGGTAGGTGGGATTTCGGAATACAGGTAATGTGGATGAGTGGGTGGAGATGGAGTGTAAGAGAAGAAATTATCTGTATGTTTTCATTTGTGTGTGCATTGTTTGCCGTTCTAAAATATCTTTCATAGTTTGAAGATGATATATCTTTCATTAACCTTTATACATTGTATGTTTCGTAGTAATTTTTTACACTTTTTTTTTTTTCGACAGATAAGAGATGGTGTTGCTGTTAGATCTTTGCAAGGGCCTGTTATGGATAAGCCACTACGAAGGTTATTTATTCAATCTTTGTTATGGTCTATCCTTGACATGCCATTGCAAATAATACAGCAACATCCATGATGTAAGTGATGATTAGTGTTATACAAGTGTGTGTGTGTGTGTGTGTGTGTGTGTGTGTGTGTAATTGGGGAGGATGATGGGAGGGAGCGTATTGTGTATATTTGGTGGGTGGACTGTGTGTGTGTGTGTGTGTGTGTGTGTGTGTGTGTGCGCGCGCTTGCATTTGCAACTCTGTGTGTGTTTGTGTACGTGAGGGGGGAGTTTGGAAGGGAAGGCGATATGCTATTTCTGTATGCTGGGGGAGGAGGTTAGGAGTGAAGGACGATGCGAGCTTTGTGTGTGTGCTTGGGGAGGATGTTCGGAGGGATGGCGGTGTGTGTGTGTGTGTGTGTGTGTGTATGAAAGTGAAGTGATGGAGTTAGGGGGGTAATGGGGGTAAGGTGGGGATGGGAGAGGGGGGGGGGGTGATGGAGGAGTTGATCTATATCTTTTTTTTCGATTGAATTTTTTGTTTTAGTTTTTTAATATAATGTGGTTACATCTTTTATTGCCATTTACATTCTATGTTCCATTGTAATCTACATTGCTTTTTCATACAGATAAGGAGATGGTGTTGCTGCCAGATCTTTGCTAGGGCCCGTTACGGATACGCCACTACAAAGGTTAATTGTCCAATCTTTATGGTCTATCCTTGACACGCCACTGCAAACATTACAGCAACATCCATGGTGTACGTGATGAATAGTTTAAGATGTAAATGTGAGCACACCCACGTGTGTGTGTGTGTGTGTGCGCGCGCGCGCGCGCTTGCAGAGGAGGTAGGGAGGAGGTAGGTATGTATGCATTGTATGTGCATGTTAGCTAGGGGAGGAGGTTCACAGGGGGGGGGGAGAGTGTGTGTGTGTGTGTGTGTGTGTGTGTGTGTGTGTGTGTGAGAGAGAGAGTTAAAAAGTAAATGGGTGGGGGTCGGGAATGCGAGTGATATGGTTGAATGGGCGGGATGGAGTGTGAGGGAGAAGTTGATCTGCATCTCTTTGTGTATGTGGGGGTTTTGCCACCTTAAAAATCTATATTGGTTTGAAGATGTGATTTGTATCCTTCATTTGCTTACACATTGCATATTCCATCATGGCATTTTTTTTTTTTTTGTTTATACAGATAAGGAGATTGATTTGCTGCCAGACCTTTGCATGGACTTGTTATGGATACGCCACTACAAAGATTATTATTCAATCTTTGTTATGGTCTATCCCTGACACGTCATTGCAAGTGTTACAGCAACATCCATTGTGTAATTTGAATAGTTTTTACATGTATATGTGGACACACTCGTGTGTTTGGGGAGGAGGTTGGGAAGGGGGAGGGGGGGTGGGGCTGTGTGTGTGTGGAACTTAAAGTAGATAGGAAGGTGGGAACTGGGAATGTGATTAATGTGGGTGAATGGGTGGGGATGGAATATGAGGAGGATGGGTGGTATGTATGTCTGTGTGGGTGCGTGTGTTTTTGTCATTTTGAAATATGTTTTGTTTGAAGATGATGATGTTATATCTTTCATTGACATTTACATTGAATGTTCCATTATAATGCTCGTTACTTTTTTTAAAGACACAGATAAGACGGTTTTTTGCTGCCAGATCTTTGTAAGGATCTTTTATTGATACGCCCCTACAAAGGTTATTTATCCATCTTTGTTATGGTCTATCCTTGACACGCTTTTGCAAATATTACAGCAACATCCATGCTGTTAGTGATGAATAATTTGATATCTGTACGTGACCACGCTTACTCACATTGTGTGTGTGTGTGTGCGCGCGCGCGCGCTTGGGGAGGAGTTTGGGAGGGAGGGTGTTGTGTACGCTTGATAGATGTATTGTGTGTGCGCGCGAATGCTATCGTTTGCGACTGTATGTGTGTGTACCAGAGGGGGAAGTTTGGTAGGGGCAGGTGGTATGTGTGCTGCTGTGTGTGTGTGTGTGTGTTTGTGTGTGTGTGTGTAATATTTAAGTAAATGGGTTGGGGTCGGGAATGGGGGCAAGGTGTGTGAATGGGTGGGGATGGAGTGTTAGAGAAGAGTTGGTCTGTATCCTATGTTTTTGTTCCATTTAAAAAATTTGTTGTGGGTTGAAGATGATGTGATTATATCTTTCATTGACATTTACGTTCTATCATCCGTCATAGCGTTCGCTGCTGTTTTTTTTTTTTTTTAACACAGATATGCAGATGGTGTTGAAGTCGGATTTTTGCAAAGGCCTGTTATTGATACGCCACTACAAAGGTTATTTGTCCAATCTTTGTTATGGTCTTATCATTGACACGCCATTGCAAATACTACAGCAACATCCATGCTGTATGTACGTGATGAATCGTCTGAATTGTAGATGTGAACACTCGCTCAACGTGTGTGTGTGTGTGTGTGTGTCGCGCGCTCGCGCTGGGGGAGAAGAGTGGGAGGGAGAATGGTATGCCTGCCTTGTGTGTGCGTGTGTTTTAGCTTCGGGAAGAGGTTCAGAGGGGTGGCAGTGTGTGTGGGTGTGTGTGCGAGAAACTTTAGGACAGTAAATGGGTGGGTGGGTGGGAGTCAGGAATGTGGGTAATGTGGGTGAATAGGCGGGGATGGAGTGTGAGGGAGTTGATCTGTAGCTCTTTGTGTCTTTGGGGTTTTTTTTTTTGCTGCCATTTTAAAAAATGTTTTGGTTTGAAGATGATGTGATTATATTTTCATTAGCATATACAGTGCATGTTCCATTATGACGTTCATTGCTTTTGTTTTACAGGTAAGGAGATGGTGTTGTTGCCAGATCTTTGCAATGGCCTGTTATGGATACGCTACTACAAAGATTATTTATTCAATCTTTGTTATGGTCTGTCCTTGACACGCCATTGCAAATATTACAGCAACATCCATGCTGTAGGTGATGGATAGTTTCATTTCTATATGTGAGCACACTAGCTCACATATGTGTGTGTGTGCTTACTTGGGGAGGAGATGGGAGGGAGGGTGTGTGTGTATGTATGTTTCTTGGTTGTCTTGTGTGTGTACGTACACCGACGCTTGCATTTGCAACTCTGTGTGTGTGTGTACCAGGAGGTGGGAGTTTGATAGGGAAGGTAGTATTATGCTTTGTGTATGCTTTGTGTATGTTTTGTATGCGTGTGTGCTAGGGGAGGATGTTGAGAGGGAGGGCGGCGTGTGTGTGAACAGTGTTTAAGTAAATGGGTGGATGGGAGTCGGGGATGGGTTTAAGGTGAGTGAATGGGTGGGGATGGGAGTGTAAGGGAGGAATTGATCTGAATCCGTTTTTTTTTTTTTTTTCATTTGAGAACTTCTTTTGTGGTTTGAAGATGATGTGATTATATCTTTTATATTGACGTCTACATTCTGTGTTCCGTCATAATGTTAGTTTCTTTTTTATACTTATGAACAAATGGTGTTGCTGCCAGGTGTTTGCAAGAGCCTGTTACTGATACGCCACTACAAAGGTTATTTGTTCAATCTTTGTTACGGTCTATCATTGACACGCCATTGCAAAAATTACAGCAACATCCATGCTAATATGTATATGTTTGATATGTATATGTGAGCATACTCCCTTACGTATGTGTGTGCGTTTGTGTGTTTTAGCTTGGAAGAGGTTCAGAGGGAGGGCAGTGTGTGTGTGTGTGTGTGTGTGTGTGTGTGTGTGAAACTCAAAAACAGTAAATGGGTGGGTGGAAATCGAATGTGGGTGATCTGGTTGAATAGGCAGGGATGGAGTGTGAGGGGGGAGTTGATTTGTATCTCTTTGTGTCTTTGTCTTGTTTTTTGCTATTTTCAAAATATTTTATGGTTTGAAGATGTGTTTATATCTTTCATTGGCATATTCAGTGCATGTTCCATCATGACGTTCATCGCTTTTGTTTTACAGATGAGATGGTGTTGCTGCCAGATCTTTGCAAGGGCCTGTTATGGATACGCCACTACAAAGGTTATTTATTCAATCTTCGTTATGGTCTGTCCTTGACTCGCCATTGCAAACATTACAGCAACATCCATGCTGTAGGTGATGGAATAGTTCCATATGTATATGTGAGCGCGCGCGCGCGCGCGCGAGCGTGTGTGTGTGTGCGCGCGCGCGCGCATACACGCTTGGGATGGAGGTTGGGATGGAGGGCGTTGTGTGTGCTCTGTGGTGGTGTACTGTGTGTGTATGCACGCACGCTCGCATTTGCAATTCGTGTGTGCGTGTGTGTGTGTGTGTACCTGAGGGGGGGGTGTTCGGTAGGGGAGGCAGTATGTATGCTTTGTGTATGCGTTACGTGTGTTTGCTCAGGGAGGAGGTAGGGAGATATGGCAGATACATGCTTCGTGTAATATATGTGTGTGTGTGTGTGCTTGGGAAGGTTCGGAGGGAGGGCGGTGTGTGTATATGTGTAAAATTTAAGTAAATGGGTGGGTGGGAGTTAGGAATGGGGATAAGGTGGTTGAATCTTCCATTTGAAAATGTGCATGGTTTGAAGATGATGTGATTGTATCTTTCATTGACATTTACATTCTATGTTCTGTCATAACGTTCGTTGCTTTTTTTTTATACAGATAAGGAGACGGAGTTGCTGTCAGATCTTTGCATGGGCCTGTTATTGATAGGCCACTATAAAAGGTTATTTATTCAATCTTTGTTATGGTCTATCCTTGATACGCCATTGCAAATATTACAGCAACATCCATGTTGTAAGTGATGACTAGTTTTCGTATGCGCGCGCGCGCGCGCGCATACGCGCGCGTGTGTGTGTGTGTGTGTGTGTGTGTGTGTGTGTGTGCGTGCGTGTGTGCGTGTGCGTGCTTGGGGAGGATGTTGGGACGGGGGGTGGTATGTGTGCCTGCGTGGTGTGTGTGTTAGCTTGGGAGAGGAGGTTCGGAGGGAGGGCAGTGTGTGTGTGTGTGTGTGTGTGGTACTTAAAAAGTAAATGGGTGGGTGGGGGTAGGAATGTGGGTGATCAGCAGTGATGGAGGGTGAAGGAGTTGGGAGGAATTGATCTGTACCGATTAGTGTCTTTGTTTTTTTGTGTATTGAAAAAAATCTTTGTGGTTTGAAGGTGATTTTATCTTTAATTGACATTTACATTTTATGCTCTGTCATAATGTTAGTTGCTTTAGTTGCTTATACAGATAAGGAGATGGAGTTGCTGCCAGATCTTTGCAAGGGCCTGTTATTGATAGGCCACTACAAAGTTTAATTGTTCAATCGTTGTTAAGGTCTATCCTTGACACGCCATTGCAAATATCGCATCAACATCCACTGTGTAAGTGATGAATGTTTCATGCGTATTCACTGTGTGTGAGCACATTTACTCTGTGTGTGTGTGTGTGTGTGTGTGTGTGTGTGTGTGCGCGCGCGCGCGCAGGGGAGGAGGTTGGGTGGTAGGGCGTTGTGTATGGAGGACAGTATCTATGCTTTGGGTGTGTTGCGTGTGTGTGAATACATGGAGAGGAAGTTCGGAGAGAATATGGTGTGTGTGTAAAATTCAAGTAAACGGGTGGGTGGGAGTCAGGAACGGGGGTAAATGTGGGTGAATGGGTGGGGATGGAGGGTGAGGGAGGCGTAGATCAGTATCTGCTTTTCTTTTCTTGCCATTTTACATTTTCATTTGTGGGTTGAAGATGTGATTGTCTTCCATTTACATTGGATTTTTCATCATAATGGTTGTTGCTTTTTTATACAGATAAAATGGTGGTGCTGCCAGATCTTTGCAAGGGCCTGTTACGGATAGGCCACTACAAAGGTTATTAATTGTTGTCCAAACTTTGTTAGGGTCTATTCTTGACACCCATTACAAATGTTATATCTACATCCATGGTATAAGTGAAGTTTCATGTGTGTATGTGAGCACGTTCACTTTGTGTGTGTGTGTGTGTGTGCGTGTGTGTGTGTGTGTGTGTGTGTGTGTGTGTGTGTGTGTGTGTGTAAGCGAGCCCGCGCATGCTTGGAAGGGAGGGTGTTAAGTATGCATTGTGGATGTGTGTGCTTGGGGAGGAGATTGGGTGGGGAGGTTGGTGTATGTGTGTGCAAGATTTAAGTAAATGGGTTGGTGGGAGGTAGGTGTGCGTTTGTGTGTGTTAGTGTGTGCGCGCATTTTATTTTTCATTTTCGTTTTAGTGTGTGTGTGTGGGATCGTAACAGAGGTAGGATCAACATTTTTGTGTTCTCCTTTTAAGGTGTTCGGTGTTATTTGGATATGAGGTACATTTTTGTTTCATCATATTGTTTGGTATTTTCAGCATGTGTGTCTGTGTGCAGGCTTGTGTATGTGTTCAAGCACCTGCGCCAGAGGCATGCAAATGTGTTTGTAGTGAATGTGTTCATGTCTGTAGGTTGTGTTCTCGAATGCCTCGTGTGCGATTCCTTGTTGTTCAAGAGTATTCATTCTGTATGTCTTTTTTCTTGAAGTGCTGGAATGTTGGTGATCTTATATTTTTTTCATTCATAGTTCATATCTAGTTATGGCAAAATTAGGTGTACGGAATAACGTGCTGTGCTTCTGTCAGTTCATTGCTATGGGACTCCCGGCTGGAGGTCGTGGGTTCGAATCCCATCAGAAGTCATGTGGGTTTTTTTGCCCCCGACCGGCTCCTACCCAGAGTTGAGTTTGCTGCGGACTCAGTTGGGAAGACTGGGACCACACAGTCGAGTTTCATCATCCACTAAATGGATGCGTTTCTGAGAGTGTTGCTCAAATTTCCTGACCAACACTGCAGGTGTCCTGTATCTCTCGGGCCTGGTTGACGCCGGGATATATTATGAAAGGAAGCGTAGAGTACAGCCCTGTCATGTAGTCTCAGACCGAAATGGAAATCCGTAGCATCATCATAATCATCCTCATTCTCATCGATCATCATCATAAAAAAAAAAGTCTCAAATTCTGTGGCCCTTCATGCCCTGCTCTCATGGTGACCTCAGTTTCGATGTCCTCTCTCCACGTCTGTGGCCTTGGTTTGGTTCCGTCGGGGTCACCGGTATCGCGCGAGTCCATGGGGGCTGTCGTTGGACGGACGTGGTGGCGCCCTCCGGAGGGAGAGCTCACTCACGCCGGCTCCGCGACTAAGCAATTATTGTCGTCAGTAGGGGGCTTAGTAGGTGGTGTCCTGCGTATGTTAGATCAGAACAGGCGCCACTGAACACCACTGAAGTGACTCGGCAGCAGTGCAGTGTCTCCTCGGTGGGGTTGCCTCTTGACGACTTGACTTGACTGCTTCCTGTGGATTGCCGGTGCCGGGGGCTGCGGCGGGGCCGACCGGGCTGTGGCTGTGGACAGGGGGTCGGAATGAGCGGCGTGGGTGCACTGCCTCTGAGGTGGCGCAGAGGTTGCGACAGCAAAAAAAAAAAAAAAAAAAAAAGTCTCTCCATGAATAAAGCAAAGTGAAGAAAATCACCGAAGGCAGTGTTAGAAGCAGAACACAAAAAGCTGAGAAAAGACGACGATCGCGTCTTTTATCTGTTCAGCATGTGATGGTGTTGTACGGAGCGAAGGCGAAGACAAATATCAGGTTCAGAAGAACGCAGAGGAAGCGAAGTGGTTTCTTTCCTTTTATCACTAACAAAGCCCCAGGAATACAATATCTTCGCTGACAGCGCTTTACATATTAAAAGAAAAGAAAAAAAACACAAACCTGCGCCGCAAAGCAGCAATATCGTGCTGCAGACAAAAAGGACCTCACAACGCTGGAACTGCCGGAAATGCGTGCTTTCTGTCGCAGATTCCATGTTGGCTGGCTCACCATCTGTATCAAGTATTCAAAAATTAACTTGATGAAAATCTAAGAACCCAAGGAATGTTGTTTTAGTTGTATTAAATCACTAGCGATTAAAGTTCGAGAATGAACCTACTTTTAAAAAGTTTCCACAGAATTTTTTCGATCGCGCTGAAAACAAACCAAACGGCATGAAACATTTTGGAAAGAATTGTAGGAATTCAGACATTCGACTTTTCATACATATAAATTTCATAATAAAAATATATGTATGAGCGGAGAACTTTGTCTTTGAAAACGTGTACAAAACGCATCTGGCTTTCCACCTCGCCCGGCTGCCTAATGAGAATAATTTTTGATGAAAAATATCCTGCAGAATCGGACAGCCGAATTATAATATTTAGACAATTTCAGTTGTGTTAACTACAGCAGTGGAGTGATTAATAATATCGCAAAATCTGAATATAGTGGAATGATAATTTAGCCAAAATCTCGGACAACGGCAAAGAGAACAATTAAGAACGCGACTGTTCGACGGAGGTAGGCGTCGCCAGTCTTTTCCTCCTGTCGCAAGCTTGTCCATATACCATATCCTATATTGCAAAACACGAAAGTAGAGCTTACAGTCATTACTTTTAATGTACGTTTTGGAATTGTGTGTGTTTTTTTTTTATTCTGAACGAAACGAATAACTTTTCAAGGTTTCACGTGCAGAGTGCCGAAACTAATTGCACAAAATATTAGTTTATATAGGATACAGGCTTTCTGATCTGATATATTTGTAACGAATAAAGCATTAAATCTCGTGAACAGTAATGTATGCTACATATTATATCTCTACAGGTTCTGAGGCATACACATTCTAAGAATTTTGCACATGATCAAAATCAATCAATCAAGAGAGACAATGGTGACAATATCTGTAGAGCAGAACATTTTGTCTACTAAACGTCACCAAGAAAAAAACCACAGACTGAAGCACCGAGTTAGAAACCAGAAAAAATCTTTTTTCCTAACAAGTCGCGTAGCATTAGTACCCAGAATTCAGAGCATGCAATGAGTGTACACAGAATACCAGACACTTCATCTCAGCACGGAGATCATATGACTTGTTCCGCAGAATTCCAATATACGTCAGGCTGACAGCTCTCACCAACTGTCATCACATTCTTCAGTGAGAACAGCAACACTGAAGAAATCTGAATGCAGGCTGTGAGGACTACACTACTACTGTCTTTTCACTCATGGCTAACTCCGACCTATAAGCAAAGCTCTGGCAGGATTACACCACACAATCACACACACACACACACACACACACACACACACACACATACACACACACACACACACACACTTCTAGAAGCCCAGAAGACTGAAGTGGAGGATGTTCACAACCAGGTCAGAGGTGTGAAACGCCACATACATTGTAGACTCGGCCACACATACTGGATTGTTATCGAAAAAAACTAATATGGACAACCCAGGAATGACCCCAAGACAAAGAAGTCTGGACTTGCATCTAGTCTCAGCGAACAGAAGCGGCCATGTGTCCCCACTGAAGATGGACGGCAAGCTGGTTACAGATTCCAGGAACAACTGCTTGGACTTGGTTTGGATTTTTACACAACACTGAGAAGAAAAAGAAAACCATGGGACGTCATGGTGATGCCTTCTTTAAGGCATTTGAGCAAGTCTGCCACACGCTGATCCACCAGCAGCAACATTACTGGACCACCGTCCTAGTCAACAACGGGATCCGCTACGTCCTGGCAGACAGGCGGCCAATTGTGGCCGTGGTTTGCAATATTTTTCAGATCGTTTTCGGGCAGCCTGGACTTCCACACCGCTCAGCATTGAGCCCTGCTGTGTGTCCCAACTATATTTCGGTGACCTTCACGAACAACTGCCCTAGACTACACGATTTTTTTGTTTGTTTTTTGATTTTGGCTTTTAAAAAAGACAATTACAATGATGATAATAGTCAAGATAACAATAATAATAATTATGATTATCATGACAACAACAATGATAATAATAGTAGTAGTAATATAATAGCAATGATGATAACAACATGAGTAATGATGATGATTACAACAAGAACAATAACAGCAACAACAATAAATACAGTAATGACTAATAATAAATGACTGCAAAGGTCAAAGAATCACTGTTTTTGTTGTTGTTGTTTTTTTTTTTTGAGGAGTTACTGTTTTATTGGTAAACGATTTATTCGCTGTTTGCAGACGGAATGTGAATGCCTGCGGCTCCATAGACAAGCTGTTATTTTATTGGAAGATTTTTTTTCTCCCTCCACCACACCCGCCTTTTTTTTTTTTTTTTTTTTTTTTTTGTCTTGTTTCGTTTCGTCTTTTTCTTTTCTTTTTTTTTTTTTTTTTCTTCTTTCTTTCTTTTCTTTCTCTCTCTTTTTTTTTTTTGTTTGTAAAGGCGGTTTTTTTTTATTTTTTTTTCTCTCTCTCTCTCTCTCTCTCTCTCTCTCTCTCTCTCTCTCTCTCTCTCTCTTACATATCTGTTTGAATTTCTACAATGGACATTTGTGGCCAACTTTTAGTGTTGTTTTATGGTATAAAAGAGTCTGGGTTTCCGTTTGATCTAATGTGTGGTGCATTGACGCATTCATTCCGTTTGACTGTTATACTCTTGTCTCCGTGCCTTGTTCGTTCTCTCTCGTATAACGATGCATGTTTTCTCTATAGACATGTAATGTAAAACAGGAATATACTTTACATTTCAGGGGTTGATACAAAAAGCCAGGGTTTCTGTGTGACCTACTGTATGGTACACTGATTCACTCAAACCATGTAAGGCGTAGGTATGTGACTGCATGTATGATCGTGTACACAAAGTATGAGTGTGGATAGACAATACATGTAAAACACAAAAAAAAATGCTAAAAACTATGTGACAATAACTAACTAACTATTAACTAACCAACTAACTGACAAACTAAATAATAGATAAATAAGAAATATTTTTACAAAATACATACCCGACTAATATAATTCTTTTCAAAATGAAAATCAGGGATAATCAAAATTGTTCATATTCAAATGATGAAATCGATTACATTGAAATTTTTTTTTAATTCATTTGGAAATTTGTCAGTCAATATATATTAGCTGTATGCAACACAAAAATCGTATTTTCTGAAGAAATTGTGCTTTTTGGAATTCTTAGACAAGAAAATATTGACAGACTTATACTTCTGAAAATAAGCCATCTTGTGATTACTGCAAAGATGTGTATAAGGATTTATTTTTATAAAAAAAAAAAAAAACACAAAAAAAAAAACGGAATCTAAGCTGCCAGTTTCAGTCATATTCGAAAATCAATTGCAACTGAGGAAAATATAAAGAGTTCTCATACATGCATTTACACTGATAGGCTCGCACACACACACACACACACACACACACACACACACACACACACACACACACACACACACACACACACACGGCTACAAATACATGCACGTGTTTGTGCATTTTGCGTGCGCGCACATGCACTGTAACACTCACACACACAGGTACACATACACATACAGCATGCACACATGCAACACAGTCTTGGTGACGTTTCTTTCATGAACAAAGTGACCCCAAGGTAAATACGCCTTTTGGTTGTCCATTCCTCTGTACTTTTATGTACTCTTTCGTTTTCGTATGTGTAAGACTGTTGCACATGGGGAATGTGGAAAATGAGGGGGATCATGCATACAATTTTTCTTTCTACAAAGCAGATACATACATACGCACATCCGCATACATATCAAAATGAACATTTTTCTGGATAATGTCTGCAGAGTTGTATCACAAACAAAATGTTAATTTGGAGCATTATTAAAGCGTGTAAAAGTTAGTTCTTCATGATTTAAAGCGACGGTTTTGTTGAAAATATAACAATTTGTATAATCTCATTTGATATAGCTAAATAAGTATCTGTGCAATCGTCGAGTTAACTATGCCAAACGCAAATTGCAAGATTTTAGATTTGACACAAATTTAGAAAAGAATTACCGAGTTGTTTCTGGGCAATAAAACGTACACATTCCCAGTTATTTTCATTCATTATTTGAACAATGTAATTTTCGGAAATCTAAGTCATGGTGTCTATTTTGTCTGTAATATCCAACAAATCATGCCAGCTGCAGTGCAGTGGAAGAACTCGTCACCATTGACAATGCTGCAATCAATATCTAACAGACACATGACAGAAAGGTATTTTAAAATATGTTTGGATTACCTTGTTAGTTGCGTCAATGGAGTTTAGCAAAATTTAAAAAAAAATTCTTTTGAAACCCACCATTTTTGACCCCCAACAAATCTTTCACAGATGAAAAAAAAACTGTATGAACTCATTCAAATAAAATAACCATCAAATGAGGTGTAAGGCAGAGCATATATTACAATCAAGTTACTTGTAAATGCCTGTATTGTGCCAATTTGGATATGAATGTATGTACTGTGCCTTAAATATTTCGTACAACAAAAATGCATACGCAGCCCACCCCATTCTTTAGGCTCTCACATTTCAGCTCAGGGACTACACGGTTCTCCACTGAGGTACGTTCTGCTACTAGACTAGGGGTTCTCAGGTGAATCAGAGGGTGCCCAACAAGACTAAACCATATGGCAGAATGCAACAAAATGGGTAATATCATTCAAGCTTATAAATGGCAGTCGTACATGTCTTCAGCACAGAAACTCACATACTGTCACATAACAATCAGACTAAATACCTGGACGTTGCCATCTTTCAAGACTTGATCTGGGACACACCCACATCTTCATCATCACGAGCAAGGCCCAGATCCTGGTATTGTTCGATGCAACTTCAACAAGACAGCATTTACATCTCTGCTGAGACTACCCAGGAACTTGCTTAGCTTGTCATGGGTCTCTACACTGCCAAAACTATCCTACAACCTGTCATCGTCACACGTCCTCGTCGACAATATGCTTTTCAAGCTGTGCCAGCATCGCTGAAAGAGAAGAATCGCGAGGCTAGCAACACTCAAGCTCTAATAGAGATATTTGGTACCAAAACCTTTACACAGGCCAATCCCAGACGCTCCTTCCCTACCCCCCCCCCCCCCCCCCCCCCCGCAGACAGACAAGACAGTGACACAATGAAACATCATCTTCCAAGTAGTGCAAAGAATCATAGGAATGTTTTGTTTTTACCCCGAGGACTGTGTGTAACAGGAATTGTCTTCCACAACTTCCTTGGAAGCTGTCATATTCCATGTATAACCCACCTACCCTCCCCCCTCTCCCCTAACCTCCCTACGTTGTATATCCTTTCCAAACCCCAATCCCCCCCCCCCTCCCCCCCCCCCCTTTCCTCTGTCTGGCTAAATCCGTCCCCTGTCCCATGAAGATGGCTAACCAAGCAGCTTCTTCTTCCAGCTGACCCTTGGAACACCCCCGTCTCCCTCTTGCTTCTCTTGCATCCCCACACCTCCCCTAGAACACACTATGTAGATGTAAAAGTATTTGCAACTGAGCTCATTTTCAACGTGAAATGTGAACACATGCAGGAAAGAGACAAACGTGACCATACATACATGACGCATGGAATTTTGAAAAAAAAAATCGTCGCAGAGCCGAGATTAGATACAGAGAAAAACAATTTTTAACTTTCAAATAGAATGTCATTATACCCCCCCCCCCCCCCCCCCACACACACACACACACACACACACTCCCACCCCCATCTTCTATCACTGATTTTGGTCGTTCAAGTAAGTAAGTGGAAAAAAAAAAGATTGATTTTCTTTTCTGACAGCATGGGTCTATCGGACTTCGTGGGGGAGGGGGTTGGACGGGCAGGGAGGAGTAAAGGGGTTGGGGAGAGGGTAGCCTA
>JADBJO010001382.1:117500-137500 GCA_016801955.1 Conus betulinus | reverse complement strand
GTATGTATGTATGTATGTATGTATGTATGTGCGCACGCGCGCGCGCGCGCGCGCGCGTGTGTGTGTGTGTGTGTGTGTGTGTGTGTGTGTGTTGAGCGGAAGTGTGACGCGGAAACGGGAGGTGATGGTGATTGAATCGGCAGAGAGACTGAAGTGAGGGGGGGGGGGGGGGGGGGGGGGGGGGGGGGGGGGGGGGGGGGGGGGGGGCTGATCTGTATGGATTATATATTCACCTTTTGAAAATTTCTACGTGGTTTCTCTATGATGTGGTACATTCTTCTTCTTATTGGTAATTCAAATTCCTTCTTAATGCTAGCTTTTTTGGATTGATTTCAATAGATGAATCTGGGATGTTTGCGAGGACCTACCACTGAAATATTTGCATGGGGCCTACCATTGTACGTCATTTCAACTAACACAGTGACAAAACATATGGTTATGATTCCTTGATTTTGTTTGTCAGTCTTTGGAAATGCATGTACGTATGTCTGTGCACGTCTCTCTCTCTCTCTCTCTCTCTCTCTCTCTCTCTCTCTCTCTCTCTCTCTCTCTCTAAAATATGTATGTCGCGCACGCGCGCGCGCGCTCGTGTTTCTGTGTGTGCAAGCGCGCGCATGCGCGTGTGTGTGTGTATGTGTGTGTAATTTTTTTTTTTTCTACTAACACTTTTTGACACCTGGAAATTTGTTCTAATGATGTCGTCTTTTTGTGTCATTTCTTTGACTATTCCTTTAAGTGTTCCTTTCATATCATTTCACTTTGTTTTGTCCTGTTATTTACTCTCTCTTCTATCGTTTTCTTTTCTGCCTTTTTGTTCCATTCAGCCGTCCACACAATTTCTTATTGTTTCTCAACCGTATGTGCTGGCAGGGAAAGGTCGGTATGGACGAGCGTGCACGGAGGTGGCTGGATGTGTATTCTTTGTTTGTGCGTTTGCGTAAGTGTGTGTGTGTGTGTGTGTGTGTGTGTGTGTGTGTGTGTGTGTGTGTGTGTGTGTGTGCATTTTTTTTTTTTTTTTTTCATTTTTAGGAGGCGGAGGGGTGGACAGTGAGACAGGGGGATGAAGGGGCCGCGATAGAGGTAGGATCTCCATTTGCTGTTCGCCTTCTGAAATAATCAGATTATTTGGCTGGACACCGGTCAGCTCAACGAAAATGCTGGGCAATCAAACTGCCTTCGTCTACACACATCCTCCCCTCCTTCCCCATATTTTGAGTGGAAGATGCCCATCAAGCAAGGGATGACTTTTGTGCTTGAAGAGCAGACAACTTAAAAGAATATGACGACAGTGTGTGTGTTACCGTATTCGTATTCTCTCTCTCTCTCTCTCTCTCTCTCTCTCTCTCTCTCTCTCTCTCTCTCTCTCTCTCTCTCTCTCTCTCTCTCTCTCTCTCTCAACTGCGTCACGACTATACGAAATAATTAATTGTTTTAGCAATCAAGTCTCAGTCTGTCTGTCTGTCTGTCTCTGTCTCTCTCTCTCTCTCTCTCTCTCTCTCTCTCTCTCTCTCTCTCTCTCTCTCTCTCTCTCATCTGAGTCACGATTGTACTTTCTTATGTGTGTGTGCTTTTTGAGCAGTCAAGCTGCTAATATCAGTCTGCGCTCTCTGTTCCATCACTTCTCAAAAACTATTTGAGGTCGTTCCATAAATAGAACAAAGTAAAGTATATCGTCAAAGGCGGCGATTGAAGCCAAAGAACCCAAAGGTCTTTTATCTGATCAACATGTGATGTTGTACGGAGCGCGGACGTGGACAGATCTGTCCGATTCAGGAGCCAAGGGACAATATCCTGTCAATGAGAACGCAGAGGGAACGAAGTAGAGTTTTTCCCTTCTATTTCATTTCCAAGGCTCCAGGAACACAATATCTCTGCTAACAGCGCTTTATGTATGTTAAAACAAACAAACAAACAAGAAAAAACACTGGGTCGCAAAGCCAGTACAATGTTGCCGCAGACAAAAACGGACCTCGGGATTCTGGAACTGCCAGAAATGTGTGCTTTCTGTCGCACATTCCACGTTGGCTTGCTCACCATCCGTTTTAAGTATTCAAACATATTAACTACTGATGAAAACCTCAGGACCGATGGGATAAAATGAAGTATGGCACTTTTCATCATTTTGTTGTTGTACTAAATCACTGGCGATTAAAGTCAGAAAATGAACCTACTTTTAACGAGTTAACACAGCATTTTACCCAATACGATGATAACCATGTAAACAGCATCACATATTTTGTAAAGAATGAATAGCAGGCATTTTGGACATTTCATACGCATATATTTGAGTATGCAAAACTGTTTCTGAGCGGAGAACTTTGTATTTGAAAATGTGAACAAAACACGTTTGGCTTTGCTACTCGCCCGTCTCCCTGCATGAGATTTGAATCTATTTTTTTTTAATGAAAAATATCCTTCAGAACCAGAAAACCGAATTACAATATGAAGACAATTCAGTTGTGTTAACCATAGCAATGGAGTCATAACAGGAGTTGAATCAGCAAGTCTGATTATCATGGAATGATAATGTAGCCAAAATCTCGGACAATGACAAGGAGCGGAAAAAAAAAAAGGGCGACTGTTCAAGGGAGGTCAGCGTCGTCAGTCATTTTGTACAGTCGTCTGCCTGCCCGTAAAATATCTTCAGAGGCGAA
The DNA here is from genome assembly GCA_016801955.1 of Conus betulinus. NCBI lineage: Eukaryota > Metazoa > Mollusca > Gastropoda > Neogastropoda > Conidae > Conus > Conus betulinus. Next base: position 134,846 of record JADBJO010001382.1, on the reverse strand, counting down.
TACGAAAGGAGAGGTTACAGTAATTACTTTTAATGTACCTTTTAGATTCTAGAGAGTTTTTTTTCATATTCTGAACGAAATCAAGAAATACTCCAGATTTAACCAGCGGAGATTTGAAAATGGTGCCGAAATCAATTACACAAAATATTAGTTCAAATGAATTATGGATTCTCTGATCGGATATAGTTGTAACGAATAAAACACGTTAAATTTTCTGACTTCTGTAACGTATATGTCATAATTCTATAGGTTCTGAGACATTCACATTTTATTGGATTTTACACGAAATGATCAAATTCATCGATGGAAGGAGATGATAGGAAAGATAACTATAGAGCAAAAACATTTCGTCTCCTAAGAGATGAGCGCAGACTGTAGCACCTGGTTACAAACAGAAAAAACACATCTATTGCTGGAAAGTCATGCAGCACCTGTGCCCAGAATTCAGAGGATGCAATGAGTGTCCGACGAAGGCATTGCATACACGGACTACCAGACACGCTCAGATCAGCAAATGAGGTCCTATGAATTGTTTTCCAGAATTCCGATAAAGATCATGCTATCTGGAAGCTCTCCACAACTGTCACCATATCCTTCAGTGAGAACAGTTACACTGAAGAAATTTGGATGCAGCTGTAAGGACTCCACTCTACACTCATTTCCTTCTTGTCTCTCTGCGACCTACACACATAAGCTCTGGTAGGATTACACACACACACACACACACACACACACACACACCAGGAACACACGCAGACTCTTTAATAAGCCAGAAGGCTGTAGTCGAGGACGTTCACAAAGAGGTCAATGTTGTGAAACGCTACAAACATTGTAGACTCCGCCGCGCGTACTGGATTGTTCTCGAATACCAAACAGTTGACAACCCAAACAGTGACAAAGAAGTCTTCATGGACTTACATCTAGTCTCAGCGAGCAGAAGCAGTTAGTATCTCCCCTCCAAAGGTGGACAGGAAACTGGTTACAGATTTCAAGATCAGCTCGGAAATCTGTCTGCGGCGGAGTTAACAAACAGTGAGATGACACCAGTAGGGTTGCCACAATGCGGCAAGGCCGGAGAGGAGAATGACAGACCGTGTAACATGTGAAGTTGCGTGTGGTGACCAGGGCTCAGTGAGGGATGAGAATATGAGCGTCGCACGCACTGACATGTCAGCACAAAGTGTGTGTAGTTTGACCTCCGCTGAGGGAAATAACCAATTAAGCTATGTTGATGTCTGTATTAAAATAAAATGTTTTTCGTTTTGTGCACTGGAATGTGAATGGGTTGTTTACGAAAATAAGTAATAATGAATACATGTCTGTTATTCGATCCTATGATTTTGTATGTTTAGCTGAGACTTTCATGGAATTTGTTCAGTCTTCCGTTTTGAACGAATACACTGTATTCTGTAAACCGACGGTAAAGTTGACAACACATGGTAGGCGTTCTGGTGGAGTTATTTGCCTTGTAAAGAAAACACTGTGCCCATACATTAGTCTGGTAAATGTTGAGTATAATTTGTTTTGTGCTTTTTTAATTGACAAATCGCTCTTTGGAACGATGAACCACATTATCTATGTATGTGCTTATGTTCCGCCTGTAGGTTCGCCTTATTATGTACATTTTGATGTTGAACATGGAATTGCTTCGCTGGAGGATTTTTATGGGATTGCTGGTTTTCTATTAATAATGATGATACTAATTATTTGATCCTCTGTGGTGACTTAAATGGTAGAATTGCAAATGTTTTTTTTTCCGGACTTAGAAGATTTATCGGTTTTTGAAAATATGCACACGAAAGTGACTTTTGAATGTAAGCAGAAATTCTGAAGTATAGGGAACTTGATAATTATGGTAAATTGTTACTTAGTCTGTGTACTGCTATCTATTTGTGCATTTTGAATGGCATGTGTAAGGGCGATCATCAAGGTCGCTACACGCACATATCTGAACATGGGAGCAGTGTGAATGATTATTGTTTAATGCCGTATGATTATACGCTGAGATTTCTAGGAATTGTGAATTGGTTGTCTTGGATAGAATCGAATCCGACCATATGCCATTGCAGCCATGAATTAGTTTCAGAAACGATGATGAAATCTATGCACAAGAGAACGATCGTGTTAATGTAAATGAAAAGTTTGTATGGAATGAAGAATTTGCTGATGTATTTTATAATTCGCTGAGTTCAGATGAACTACAAACTCAAATAGAAGCTGCTATCAATTTGATAAATATGATATAAACGAGTCTTTAAAACGAAACTGGAAGTGAAATGAGGCAGGGAACAGTAAACAACAAACAGTAAACAAGTGGGGTAGTTTTTGCTCCCATAAGGAAACCTAACACAGAGTAACTTTTATTCAAGACTGACACAGCCTTTTAAAACTTGAATAAAGTCAGACAAATACAAAGACGAACAATCTAATAGTGGGGGGGGGGGGGGGGGGGGGGGGGGGGGGGGGGGGGGGGGGGGGGGGGAACAAGCGCAGGCCAACAACTAAATTGTCTTCATAGTAATGACTTGGCAAAACTTTGGACTTAAAGAGGGGGGAGGGGGTGGGGGGGCAGGAGGTTGAAGATGTAAAAACTGGGAACTTGAAATTAAGAAAATATATCAGATATGAAAAATCTTCACTGGCTGCATAAGGGAACCATCGCAATCCCTTTTAAAGGCAGATATATTTGTATTGCCTGCTCCGAGGCCTTTCGTCCGCTGGGTCGGAAACTCATCAGGGAGACACGGCTGGTTGTATCTGCGCTCCTGGCGTCAAATAGAGACACACCACAGTCCATAATACCGTGGTGTTCTCACCACCAAGGGTGCAAAAAAGAATTCAATTGCGATGGTTCCGTTATGCAGCCAGTGAAGAGTTTTCATATCTGATATATTTTCTTAATTTCAAGTTCCCAGTTTTTACATCTTCAACCACCCCCCCCCCCCCCCCCCCCCCCCCCCCCCCCCCCCCCCCAAAGTTTTGCCAAAGTTTTTACAAGTCATTACTATGAAGACAATTTAGTTGTTGGCCTGCGCTTGTTTTTCCCCCCACTATTAGATTGTTCGTCTTTGTATTTGTCTGACTTTATTCAAGTTTAAAAGGCTGTGCCAATCTTGAATAAAAGTTACTCTGTGTTAGGTTTCCTTATGGGAGCAAAAACTACCCCACTTGTTTACTGTTTGAGTCTTTAAAAGTTTCAATGATTGTATAGTAAGTGCAGCAAAATGTATGGAAAAACAAAAACGCGTATTGGTAGCAGTATAAAGAGATAACGATTGGTACCATAAAGAATGTCGCACCGGCAAAAGTAAGGCCCGTAATCTGTTACACAAATTTTGTCGCACATTATATCTGCCTGATTGTAACTGTTATTGTATAGCCAGACGTGAGTATAAAACATATGCCGAAGAGGAAAGAAAAACGGTTCAAAAATCATAACTGAAGTACTACATTCCATTCATGATCAGACAGAATTCTGGGAGAGTATGCGCAAATTTTCAAACAAGAAGAAGCAACCTTTCAATAATATTAGTGTTAATGAATAGTTTTAACATTTTAGGGGATTGCTTGAAAAACATGAACACTCTGTAACGAGCATTATATACTGTAGAGTATTAACATGAAAGTGATGACATTAATGATGATGGCAATGATAAAGATTACGATGATGGAAGTGCTAATGATGATAATCACAGAAGTTTAAATAGTCCAATTTCAATTGAAGAAATATTGATGGCTTTGAGAAAAATAAAGAAACGTAAAGCTGCTGGTCCTGATAGAATCATTGGTGAACTAGTAAAGTATGCTTGTAAATCAAATTTAATCCTGGATTTCCTCTTACAGTTTTTCAACTCCTTATTTGATAAAGGAGCTGATTCTCTTCAATGGAATGTAAATATGAACAAAAGCAATATAATAGTATTCAGAGAGGGAGAATATCTATCTGTAGGAGAACTTTTGGACATATAACGGAATTGTAATGCCAGTGGTGAATCTATTATATATAAAGCTCAGTTTGTCTGTCTGTCTGTTCGCGTATACGCGCCCACAATTTTGGGCCGACCGCCACCGCAATCTGCGTCCACAGACGCAAAACTTAATATCGGAACACTACACGGCCACAGTTTAGGCCGATCGACACCAAATTTGGTATCAAATATCCTTGGTATCCTACAAACAGCAACGTTGGGTCGGGAATCACGTGACGCATTGCGTCATGCCGCAATTTGCGTCCACAGAGGCAAAACTGAACATCGGAACACTACACGACAGACAAACTGAGCTTTATATAATAGATTTATTATATAATAGATTTGGAAAAGTGTTCACGTGAATGTTTTGGGGGAAAATATCGAACAAAACGCGCATACCCCCCAAAATTTAATTCGAATTATGGACGAAAACCATGAACTTCTGATTCACGAAGGTCATTCATGGCAAAAACTATGTAAACAACATTAGAAAGCTGTGAGGTATTCACCAAATAATCGCACAATGAGAAATCCCAAGGAAAAGACGTGATGTCCTTTGCCTGTTCTGCACACGTCACAGGGACTGAATGACGTCATAAACGTTTGACAATAAGCAGAATTCTTCTGTATCTCTTGACCATGTGTAGATCTGTGGTAAGTTAACATCCATTTCTAAATCGCAAATCTATTAATTATTCTTTTAGTACAAACTCCGAAGCAGACGAATTTTTCGGCTCATCCAAAAAGTCTGTGCTTTCGGGCATCGCGATTCCATCTAATTTCTTCTCTGTTCTCTATACATTTGAATATTAAACATACACGCCTAGAGAGTCTGAATTAACCTTCTTTTGTTTATATATTTTTATTCTTCTAATCGAACTTAAATCGTGACAATGCCGCCCAAAAAGAAAACCCGGCTCAGACGCTCTCCTTCTGCTACGGCCAGACATCAACGTTCTCGATCAGAAGAAAGCAGTGTGACGAGAGATATGCAAGACAACAGAAAGACAGAAACGCAAGGCAGCACGTAGACACCAAGCGACAACAACCGAACAGAGGGAAAGTAGACGAAAATGCGACAGAGAACGCAAAGCAGGGCGTAGAGAGCAAGAAACTTTAGAACAGAGGGAAGGTAGACGAAAAAGTGATAGAGAACACACAAGGCAACAAATAGACAGCAAGAAAGTCAGCAACATGGACAGGTTAGAATAGAACAAGAACATGACAGACGTGTGAGCGCTAGGGGTTTATCACAACCAATCAAAATTTAGATGGCTTAACTCAGCATTTCATTACAGCGCTTCAACCATCCCCAGTAACCACAAGGGGGTTTTCATCGGCACTTTGTCAGCAGAGTGCCCACATTGCCATGCTCTGAAGTGGAGAGGGGATGCTCCAGGAATCGGCTGCAACAGCGGCAAGGTCAGACTGCCACCCTGATTTAACCGCCAGAGCCTCTTCGATCCTATCTCCTTGGAAACTCTGCAGACACCACCAGTCATGTCCTTTCAAACATACGAAAGTATAACTCTACTTTCCTAATGATAGCTCTGCTTTCCAAATGACTAGCTTCGGATGTGCACGGGAGGTAAAGCTGCCCGGATACATGCCTACATTCAAGGTGCAGGGACAGGTCTACCCCAGACGCAGCGAGTTATGCCAGGTGTGAAACCAGAGATTATTCAGCGCCTGCAAAGCATGCTGCACTCTCACAACCCTTATGTAGTCAGCTTCAAGACAGCCCTGGACAAAGCGCACTTGCCTGAGCACAGGATCGTTATACGACCCGACAAAGCCCCTGCAAACCAGTACCCACGCAGATTCAATGGTCCATCTACAGACGAAAGTGGGATGCCCCATCATGCTGCTGAGAAACCTGGATGCTCCTCGACTGTGCAACGGAACACGACTGGTCGTGAAGCAGCTGATGCCCCACGTCATTGAGGCCACCATCATGACTGGACAAAACAAAGGAGAGGATGTGTTGCTGCCACGGATCCCCATCATCCCATCCGACATGCCCTTCCAGTTCAAGCGGCTGCAGTTCCCTGTGCGCACGTGCTTCGCCATGTCCATCAACAAGGCCCAGGGACAATCGCTGACGGTGGCTGTCCTTCACCTGGACATGCCCTGCTTCGCGCATGGACAGCTGTACGTGGGCTGCTCACGCGTTGGCAACCCTGATCGCCTGTTCGTCCTGGCTCCACGGGGAAAAACAAAAAAAACACTGTCAATCCCCAGGCCTTGCAGTAAGCACCCAGCTCAACCTGACAATATTCCGATGTTTCAATTTCGCTGGCATAAGTTTTTTTTATGTGAAAAGTAGAATTAATATGTAAGAAGTTTCAGTGATAAATGGAACAGATATAGACTGCTTTTGCTGTTTAAGAAAGAAACAAAAAGCATGTTCTGTATGATATTGCTTTTAACTAAGGTAAATACAGAACGCTTTATCATGACTTGGGACTGGAGGCAAAAGTAAAATTCAGCAGAACCTGAAAAAAATCCTCTGATTTTAGAGTTCTCCATTTTAAGCCCTGATTGTAATGATCGTTCGGTTTACAGATACAGAGGGATGCTAGGAACGCCATTCACCACATCTTATCAAAATAAAACCCCGTTAAAAACCGCTTTTTTCTTATTTTTCACTACATGTTTACATAAATCGGTTTATAAGAAATAAATGTTTGAACGAGGGCTGAAGACCTGAGTAATGTAGGCCTTTAGAACTCTCTCTCTCTCTCTCTCTCTCTCTCTGTCTGTCTGTCTGTCTGTCTGTCTCTCTCTCTCTCTCTCTCTCTCTCTCTCTCTGTCTCTTTTATATACCCGGGCGACGCCGGGTAACCGGCTAGTGTTTATAAAAACTTAGGTTTATATTTTTCTACTCGTTTAAGCTTTACTTTTGCATGTAAAAATCTTGCATGCAGGGCCAGGAGTGCGTTAGTGTGCATCATGAAGAAGTTACTCCTGTTACGAAATTATTCTCTTAAATTGTTCTTGAAAATATTTGATGTTGAAATCCAGCCTATGATTCAATAGGGAGCTGAAGTATAGGGACTGGATGCTGCTGCTATTTATTGTAGAAAGCTTCACCTGTATGCCTTGAAAAAAAATTCTCGGAGTTTCGCCACTGACACCTAATGATTTTGTCTATGGTGAGACAAATCGATATCATATATATTTGCTGTTGCTGTCAAATGTATCCAATGCTGGTTAAAATTAACTCAAATGACTGTTGAAAGACTATCCTACAAGGCACACAGAATGTTGTTAGAACTGGATTATAGGGGTAAGAAAAACTGGGTGTCCACGTTCGAAACAAGCTGTATGAATATGGATTTGGTGTTGTATGGTGGAGTCAAGGTGTTGGAGATGTGGAAGCCTTTGTACGTGTATTTCGTTAAAGACTGATTGACTATAGATGGCAAGACTGGGACTTCCACATTAATAATAGTGATAGATTTGATTTTTATATAGGATGATTAATGGCTTACATGGTGTGCCAAGCTACATGTCAATGCCTATTAATAGAGGATGGAAGCATATGATGACAACATTTCGTTTTGGTACTTCTGACATCTCTGTTCATTATTCTCGCTACAGACAGTCAAACGAATCGTCATCTTTCTTGCCCTTTATGGGACGCGTCAAAAGAAAACGATGCCATTTTGTGCTTGTTTGCCCACAACTTTGTGATCTCAGAGAACAATCTATTCCTCATACATATTTCAAACAACCATGCTTATTCAAACTTGTTATGTTAATGTCGTTAAGAAATGTACTGTTAAGCAAATCGTGCTATATTTGAACAAAGCATTTGACAGAAGAAGTTTATATTTAACTTAATAATTCACTATTCGTGAGCTTGTACATATTTTTTCATGTACAGCCGCTTCTAAGGGGCTATGAACTTTACGAATTCTCTCTCTCTCTCTCTCTCTCTCTCTCTCTCTCTCTCTCTCTCTCTCTCTCTCTCTCTCTCTCTCTCTCTCTGTGTGTGTGTGTGTGTGTGTGTGTGTGTGTGTGTGTGTGTGTGTGTGTGTGTAACTGTGTCACGATTGTACATTTTGATGTGCGTACTTTTTGAGCGGTCAAGTTGCTGATGTCAGAGTCTGCGCTCTTTGTTACATCAATTTTAAAACTATTTGAGGTTGTTCCATAAACAAAACAAAGTAAGGATATCGTCGAAGGCGGCGATTGAAGCCAGAGAACCCAATAGCTGAGGCAACGAGAAAACAGTGGCGTCTTTGATCTGATTAACGTGTGATGTTGTACGGAGCACAGGCGAAGACAGATATGTCAGATTCAGGAGCCAAGGGACAACAGCCGGTCAAGGAGAACGCGGAGGGAACGAAATAAAGTTTCTTCCCTTATATTTCCATTCCAAAGACCCAGGAACACGATATCTTAGCGCTTTACATAGGTTGGAAAAAAAAAAAAAAAAAAAAAAAACCCGGGCCGCAAAGACAGGGACATGGTGGCGCAGACAATACAGGCCTCACAACGCTGGAACTGCCGGAAATGTGTGCTTTCTGTCGCGCATTCCACGTCGGCTGGTTCACCATCCGTTTTAAGTATTCAAAAACATATTAATCCGTGGTGCAAAACCTCAGAACCCTAGGAATGAATTGAGGTGTGTCACTTTTGATGATGTTGTTCTTGCATTAAATCTTTGGCGATTAAAATCAGAGAATGAACCTACTTTTAACGATTTTCCACACTATTTTCCACGCTGTGATGATAACTACCACACAGCATCAAATATTTGGTAAAGAATAAGTAGTAGGCATTTTAGACTTGTCATACATATAAATTTGATTATGCAAAAGTGTTTTCTGAGCGCAGAACTGTGTGTTTTTGAAAATGTGTACAACAAATATTGGCTTTCTCCTCGCCTGGCTGCCTATATGAGCTTTGAATCTAGTTTTTGATGAAAAGATATCCTGCAGAGCCGGGCGGGCGAATCATGATGTGTAAACAATTTCATTCGTGTTGTTTATCATAGCAATGAAGTCATGAACAGTATTTGAATCGGAAAGTCGGAATTTTTTTTGAATGATGATTTGTCCAAACTCTCTGACGACAAGGAGTGAAAGGAAGAGGGCCACTGTCCAAGGGAGGTCGGCATCGTCAGCCATTTCGTATTGTCGCAAGCTTGTACGGAAAATATCATAAGATGCGATATACGAAATGAGAGCTTGCAGACTTCATTTTAAATGTACGTTTTTGGATTCTACAGTTTTCTCATGTTCTGAACAAAATCAAGAAAAACTCAAGGTTTGATCAGCGGAGATTCGAAAAATGGTGCCGAAATTAATTGTGCAAGATATCAGGTTAGAGAAGATACGGTCTTTCTGATCTGATGCAGTTGTAACGAATAAAACATTGAATATTGTGACTTCAGCAATGTGCGTTTTAAGGATGTTACACACAATAATCACAATTCATCAACCAAGGGGAGAAATGGGGAAGAAAGTCTGGAGCAAAACATTTTGTCCACTAAAGGTCACCAGGATATTATATGCAGACTGCTGCACCTGGTTACAAACAGAATCAAACACAATCTATTCCTGACAAGTCATGTTGCACTTGTGCCCAGAGTCCAGAGCATGCAATGAATGTCTGACGAGGGCACTGTATTCACAGAATACCAGACACGCTAAGATCAGCAACGGAGATCCCATGAATTGTTCAGCAGAATTCTGATAATCATCATGCTATCTGACAGATCTCTACAGCTGTCATCACATCCTTCAGTGAGAACAGCAACACTGAAGAAATTTGGATGCAGATTTAAGGACTCCACTCCACAGTCATTTTCCTCCTACCACTCTGCGACCTATGAGCATAAGCTCACACACACACACACACACACACACACACACACACACACACACACACACACACACACACACACACATCAGGAACACAATACAGACTCTTCAAGAAGCGAAAAGGCTGTAGTTGAGGATGTTCACTATCATGTCAAAATTGTGTGAAACGCCACATCCATAGTAGACTCCGCTGCACATACTGGGTCGTTCTCGAATACCTAATAGTTGACAACCCTAGCAGTGACAAAGAAGTCTTTGTGGACTTACAGCTAGTCTCAGCGAGCAGAGGCGGTTAGTATTTCCCCTCCGAAGGTGGACAGGAAGCTGGTTACAGATTGCAAGATCAAAGAGGAAACCTGCTCCGTTTACAACCCAAACACCTTCTCTGTGGCAGGGATCAGAGAGCTGTTGAAAGGAAAGGACGCGCTGACAGAACAGTTTCCTAACTCCTAAAGCATTTATCGGACAAAACTGCCTCTGCGCTGTTTCTTCTGTACTAGTCTTCGGTTAACACTGGCACTGTCAACAGGAATGGAGAATAACAACAAACGTCTCATCTGTCTTCAAGAAGAGTGAAAGAGAACAATCGCCCTATCTCGGTCCTTCAGAGTTTTCAGGTGTAAGTCTCAAACACATTGCCATTAGCGTGATTATGGAACTTGCCAACGCATACAATGTTTGAGATAAGAAACAACACGGAATTAAGCGAGAATGATCATGCGAAGGTCAGCTACTGGGACTGTGCATGAACTCTTACACAGCATCGAGAAGAGAAAACGCCGGACGTCCTGGTGATAACTTCTTCAAGTATTTTGAGTAAAGTCTGCCACTCTCTCATCCACCAGCTTCAACACCACTGAATCACCGTCCTGGTCAAAAACGAGATTTGCTTTTTTTTAGCAGACAGGTGTCAAAAATTGATGCCATGGTTTGCAATATCTTTGAGGTCGTTCCTGAAGAGCCAGGAGTTCCCCACAGCTCAGTTCTGGGCCCTGCTCTGTTCCAGCTGTATTTCAATGACCACCACTGCCCTAGACTAAACGATTCTTCACTGTGGCACGTTCTGCTACAAGAGTAGGCGTTTGCAGGTGGAAGAGGGTGCCAAACGAGACTGGACCACCACATGGAAGAACGGAACAAAATGAGCAATGATATTCCAAGCTGATGAATGTGAGTCTAGATGTCCCCAGGAAAAGAAACTCACAAACTGTAACACACCATTTCCGTTGCCAGATTCTCAAATTTGTCAGTCAAACAAACTGAATACCTGGACACATCACGAACAAGGCCAGCAAGATCCTGGGATTTCTTCAACGCAACTTAACTCCATCGCCATCAAAGAGACGGCATTCATAGCCATGGTGAGACCTACCCAAGAACATGCCTCATCATCAGTCTGGATTCCAGCACTGCCAAAGGTACTGGCAAGATGTCGTGCAACCTGCCATCATCGTACATGCCTATCGACAACATGCTTTTCAAGCTGTGCTGGTCCACACTGAAACAATGAGAGAACTGCGAAGCTGGCAACACTCTTTAAGCTCTACCAAGGGATTTTCCAGCCACAAACCTTTCACAGGCCAGTCCCAACCGCTCCTCCCCCCTGTACCCCCCAGCAGACAGATGAGACGGTGACACAACGAAATATCTTCTTCCGAGTTGTGCAATCATTCATAGGAATGTTGCCTTTTCCCCTGAGGACTGTGTTTAACTGGAATTGTCTTCCACCAGTGGCAGTTTCATCGCCGTCGATGGAGGACTTCAAATTCCAAGTATAATCCACCTACCCTCGTCCCCCCCCCCCCCCCCCCCCCCCCCCCCCCCCCCACCCCACTTCTACATTCTGTATCCTTCCCAACCTCAATCCATTGCGCCCTTCTCTCTCCCTTCCTTTCCTCTGTCTGGTTAAACCCGTCCCCTGTCCCATGAAGATGACCACCCAGAACAAACAAGGAGACATCACCGAAAAAAGAATATTCCAAGCTTGCCAGTAATTATACCCCGTACGTGACACATCTATACAGCAAGACAAAATGGAGAAATGAACACATACAAATTGACGTTTGTTCAAGACATGGTGACCTTGCATAGACTAGACGTTTGAAAGAGGGATCCTTCATGCGTTACGTCGCTGATTCCGAAAATTTCCTAGTTTCACAGTTGACTTCGCCTTGTTGAACAGAACAAGAAAGAGAATTAAGATGATACTTATCTCTGTCACGAGAACACACACACACACACACACACACACACACACACACACACACACACACACACACACACACACACACTTCACATTCCATGCTTTTTGTATAGCTGAATCTAGATTAACGGATGTGATATCAAATTCTGATATGTACATGCCAAATTATATATAATCCGACTTGATCCAGGTGCACCTAAATCAACAGAATTACTTTTATGTTGGGCAAATTCAGTAAGATCTAATAGACTGTCACATCTAGAGAGTTATGGCATTGAATCTGTTTGGATAGAAATAAGTCTTAAACATTGTAAACCGATTATCGTAAGATCGATTTCTATACAGACATCCATTCGAAACAACTGACTGGTATGATGAGTTTAAATTTGATGATGGATTCTGCGATCTTAGCACCGAAAGAATTTTCTTTTGGGTGTCTTAAGTATTGATTTAACAATACCTGGAAAAAAAAAATGGAGTCGTACTTATTCAATGTATGGATTAAAACAAATCATTGATCGACCGACACACATTACTGAACACTCGGAAACTTTAACTGATCATGTTTACGTCACCTCAAGAGCAAATATTGTGGAAGTATGTTCTGTTCAAATCGGATGCAGTGATGATTCATTTGTTTGTTTTACATGGATGAAGAAAAGATGTAACAATTCCTAAGCTGGGATATAAGCAAATCCTTTACAGATCTTTCACACATTTTGACAAAGAATGTCTTTCTAGATGATTTATTTTCCTCGGGCTTAGATTATATTCACCAGATAGGAAACCCCGACTGTCAATTACTGGGTATACACCTTCGATTCAATATATGATAAACATGCTCCCTTTGTGACAAAACAAGTTAAAAAAAAAAACATACTATGAAAACCCCGTGGTGACGAAGGAAATAGACAGCGATACACATAAAAGAGATCATTTTTACTCGTCAAAGGACAATGACTAATTTAGAAAACAAAGAAACAAAGTGAATGCCATGAAACGAAAAGCAAAGAAAAAATACTTTCAAGGTTTGTTTTTCTCTTCTCAGAATTCAAAATCGATTTGGAAGGCTATTTATCTTTTAACTAATGGCACATCAAACTTTAAAGTTAAGAATCCAGTAAATGATATTTCAGCGGCAGAGATTTGAACTTTCATTTAGCAAATGTTGCTAAGGACATAATAATAACGATGAAACGAATCAAAATGATTGACATGAACTAAAACAGTATTGCTGTTCTAAAAACAGCTCCTCAACTTTCACTACACCATCAATTTCACTAAATGAAGTGTTTTATGGGCTTATATGTTTCCAACAATCAGGAAACAAGAGGTTTAGACGGAATTGATGGCGTGATACTGAAAATTGCATCATCTGCTATCGCTGATTCACTCATCTATATTTACAACTTGTGCATTGATAAAACCAATTTCCTCATATTTAAACAAGCTAAAGTCATACCTTTGTATATAAAGCCGATTCTGCAAAAACCCAGTAATATAGACCTATTTCAATGTTACTCCTTTTGTCAAAAATACTTGAGAGACATATTCAAAAACAATTATATTCTCACTTTAAGCATTATGATTTGATTCATGAAAATCAGTCAGGTTTTAGAGAAAATCACTGCTGCCATACGTCTCTTATACAGCTTACTGATTATTACCTATCGAATATAAATGATAACGAATTTACTGGAATTCTTTTTGTCGACTTTGCTAAAGCCTTTGATGCTATAAACCATTCCCTTTTCATGAAAAAAAATTAACATTATAAGCTATCGAACCAGGACTTAGATTTCATTAGATCTTTTCTTACTGATCGTCAACAACTTGTTGAAATTTTGTTGCAGAAGGTCAGAGTTACTCAATTTGGAATTGCTGTTCCACAGGGATCAGTAGTTCTGGGTGGAACTGCTATGTTTAAATCGAAAAACAATTTCTTAATATAAGTGTAGAAACAAATATGACAATATCTTGTGTTGCAAAATAGCAAAGGAGCATTTTTTTGTTGTGAAAAAAGATGTTCTCTTCCTTGGTATTTACAATCACCCAGTTAAGAGTCCATATTATGAAAAGAAAGATTTTGATTGCAACCTGCAAAAGCTGGAACAGTTTATGATGTCTTTGATGGAAGGTGGTGAAGATTTGTTTTATTTGATTGGTGGTGATTTGAATTCACGAATTGGTGATTGGTACCTAGATGTGAGAGTGTGATGAATATTTTGAGGGAAAACCAGAAATTACTTTTGAAATAAAATCACAGGATGATGTTGTAAATAGTTTTGGGAAAGTGTTGATTCAGTTTTGTGCTATGTTCCAGTTGACGCCTTAAAATGGTTGTGTGTTGATGGTGATGGTGATGAAAATTTCACTTTTTTGTCACAGAGAGGAAATGGCACCACTGATTTCTTTTTGTCTTCCGTTGATTTTGTATATCATGTAAAAAAAAAATGTCAGTTGCAACTCGTATTGAGTTGCAACATCTGCCTATAGAAGTCACTGTTTTTGTTGCCACTCAAGCAGATAATCTATGCAATTACAAGGATAAAGGAAATATGGAAAAATTGAAATGGGACCCAGAAAAAACGCAGATATTTTTTAGATTATTTAGTTTCCGGCGAAGGGAAGCAAGCAATGGAAGAAGCAGCAATGAACTATAATGAGGTCAGTGCCAAATCCGCGCTGAGCCAGTTTGTGTCGCTGTTGCTCACTGCAGGGCAGTGCATGCGACGAACGGGTCCAGTTTGGGGGCCGCGCGCAGCGTGTGAATAAATGGTTTGACATGGAGTGCAGAAAAACTGAAACGTCAGGTCGTTAGTTGCTTACGCCGCTTCACCCGTACACGTAAAGTGGAGGATGAGCAAGTTTTCCTACGAGAACGATCCGATTATCAGTCTAAACTGAACGAAAAAAAAAATGAATGATATAATAAGTCTGTTCGTGCTTCTCTATTACAAAATAAATGTGATAGTTCAAAATTCTGGTCGTTAGTAAAGCCCACGGATTAAAAAAAAAAAAAAAACGTAACCAGTAACATAGAAAGTTGGAAAGATCATTTCGCCGAAGTTTTTGGGCAACATACACCAATATCGCCGGGGCACAGCGCTAAGGAAGAAGTTAAATATGCAATTCGTAAAATAAAAAAAAACTGGTAAAGCTGCTGGAATCGATGAAATACCTGCTGAATTTTTGAAAGTGGCAGAAAATCTGATAACCCCCTTTCTTACTAAATTGTTTAATAATCTGTTTGGTCAAGGTGTTTATCCAGATGAGTGGTCGCGATCAGTTATAGTCCCATTGTTTAAAAAGGAGATGCAATTAACCCTGAAAATTATTGTCATGGTTAAGTATTATTAGTAAAGTCGTTACGTCAATTCTAAATAAACGTTTATACACATGGGCAAAAAAGGAACACAACATTTGCGAAGAAAAAGCTGGATTCCGTAAAAAATATAAAACGATTGACCCATATTTTTACTTTAGTATCTACAATAAAAAAAAAGCGGTTTCAAAGCTTTCGATTCAGTCGACAGGGATTGCCTTTGGCTTCTTCTTAAAAGATTAAAACCTCTACCAAAATGCTACGTATGCTGCAAGGTACTTACGCATCGGTGCAGTCGTGAGTGCGTTGGGGCAATGAAGTGTAATTTTTGTTTGACTGTCCGGCAGGTGTGAAACAGGGTTGCATGTTGTCTCCCCTGATTTTCTCCCTGCTGATCACTGAAGTTGCCGAACAAGTGACACAAAATGGAAAGCATGGATTCCAACTTCTACCAGGCTTACAGGAATATTTTTGCTGTTATTTGCCGATGATATCTGCTTGTTCTCGACAACTCCAGCTGGGCTTCAAAAACCAGATAAATAATCTCGAAAAGGCTTCAACTTCTGTAGGGCTCAGAGTGAACTTGAACAAGACGAAAGTGCTGGTTTTTTTTTTTAGGAAGGGCGGGTTTGTAACAAAGTCAGAAAAATGGTTTTATCAGAATAAAGAAATCGAAATAGAAACAGCTATAAATACTTAGGATTTACATCGAACACAAAATTATCGTACGACATTGCACTCGAAGAATTCTCAGGACGAGCTAAAGGAAAAGTTGTACAGATCATGAAAACGATGTGGAGATTGGGGACTTTAGATCGATCCGTCTTTTTTAAAAATTGTTTGATGCTCAAGTGAAGCCAATGTTGTTATATGCTGCAGAAATCTGGGGTCTGTCTCGTTTCCTTTGCATTGAATTACCTCATCTGTTTGCGTGTAAACGTTTTTTTGAATGTGTCTCCAAATACCCTAAACACAATGACATACGGAGAGCTGGGTAGATATATCCTTTGTATATAGACAGCACAATAAGAGCAATGCGATACTGGTTGAAGTCACAAAAAACTTACCTCTCTCAAGGCTGCCAAAACAAGCATACGAAATGGATAAAATGAGATCGCTACAAAATATAGAAAATGTTAGCTTGCAAACGAATTGGGTGCTTTCTATAAAACACTGTCTAGATGTATTTGGATTTTCTTTTGTTTGGCTAAATGGTGGGGTGGGTTGCGAGAAACTTTTTCTGCGTGAATTGAAACAACGTATGACTGATTGTTATAAACAAGAATGGAATGATAAGTTATCGAACAGCGATAGATATTCTACTGACTGTTTGTTTAAATCGTTGCTGTAGCCGGAAAAAAAATATCTACATGATATTACTATTCCAAGATTTCGAAATATTTTTGTCAAGTTTCGGCTAGGAGTAAATGATTTAAATGTCCATAAAAGATACAAACCCAACTCAAAAAAAAACTGTCATTCTGCGATCAGATCGAAAAACAAATACTTTTTTTTTTTTTTGCTTCATTGTCCATTTTACCTTGACTTAAGAGAAAAGTATATTTTACCCTTCTTCAAAAACGTATATCAGACACCGCTAACCTTTTTATAGCAGAATGAGAAAAGAGACGTAACCCGCTCTATAGCCATGTTCATTTTTTATGCAATGCAAAAAAAGAGAAACTACTAGAAATGTCTAAAAATTAACATTGTCAGCAGGAAATGTTATAACCTGCTTTTTCAAGTTTTTTTCGCCTCTTCTACACAGGAAATGAATTCTGTTTGTTTTGCTTTGTTCTTCCCACTCTTCACAAGTGGTGTGTGTGTGTGTGTGTGTGTGTGTGTGTGTTGTGTTGTGTGTGTGTGTGTTGTGTGTGGTGTGGTGTGGTGTTGCGCGCGCGCGCGCGCGCGCGTGTGTGTGTGTGGATGAGACGCGCGCTTGTTTTCACTTGAATTCTATTTTGTTCATTATTGACCTGCTTGCAGATAGGTCGATGGCCTTTGCAATTAAAA
>JADBJO010001382.1:105000-110000 GCA_016801955.1 Conus betulinus | reverse complement strand
CATTCGGTATAAAAGATCAACAACAACAACAACAACAAAAAAGGCTTTCGTGATGAGGTAAGTAAGCAAAATATGTTCTGCTGTTAGAAGCGCATATTCAGTTATTTTAGTAGGTTACGTACTTTCGTAGATTCCTAAATCTTAAGTCAGATCATAAAGATAAGGGTACTGTGAACGTTAACTGGTTTCCGGGAAAGAGTTATCTGTTTAAACTCTTTTTTTTTCTTTAAAGCTCACCTTTTTACCTCTGCAAGGTGGTGGTGGTGGCGTGTGTGCGTGTGTGTGTGTGTGTGTGTGTGTGTGTGTGTGTGTGTGTGTGTGTGTGTGTGTGTGTGTGTGTGTGTGCGTGTGTGCGTGTGCGTGTGCGTGTGTGTGTGTGTGTGTGCGCGTGCGCGTGTGTGTGTGCGTGCGTGCGCGCGCGCGCGCGTGTATGTGTGTGTGTGTGTGTGTGCGTGCGTGTGTGTGTGTGTGTGTGTGTGTGTGTGTGTGTGTGCGCGTGTGTGTGTGTGTGTGTGTGTGTGCGCGTGCGTGCGTGCGTGCGTGCGTGTGTGTGTGTGTGTGTGTGTGTGTGTGTGTGTGTGTGTGTGTGTGTGCGCGCGCGTGCGCGCGCGTGCGTGCGTGCGTGTGTGTGTGTGTGTGTGTGTGTGTGTGTGTGTGTGTGTGTGTGTGTGTGTGTGAGAGAGAGAGAGAGAGAGAGAGAGAGAGAGAGAGAGAGAGAGAGAGAGAGAGAGAGAAGAGAGAGAGCATTGATCATGCGCTTCTTTCTCTCCCATTAATGACCTACGTACTGTGTTCGTTCATTTGAGAAGAAACGATTCCAAATATCAAGACATGTTGCTTTCTTGACAAACGCCTTAGGAAAAACCCTGCTCTGATTCTATCGATCTTGGTCGTGTCTTTGGCACTTAGCAGACATGTCACAAAGTGAATGATCAAAATGTGTCTCGTAAAGCAACTATCTTGACCTGTCTTTTAACCGAAAACTTACATATTTTCCATCGTCCTATCTGCTTTGGTTTCAACCTCTTTTCTTGGCTGTTATATTATTCCGCTCATTCATTCGTGAAGCTGTAACATGTGTGACCACATCTTGGCTAATATGTTGCACATACAGACCAGTCACTACGCAGAGACTGCGTAGACTAGTCCCTACGCAGTCACTACGCAGAGACTGCGTAGACTAGTCCCTACGCAGAGACTTCATGAAACGGAAATAAATATCCAACCTGGTTCATAATACACTACGTACGGAAATTGGAGCAGACAGCAGCTATTCTTACCCAAAAAAGAAAACTATCGACTATTCTGAAATTACTGCTATCACAGCACAGGTTGTTGCCTGTGAACAATGTCCCTCTGAACACCCTCTTAGTTGAAGGTTAATCTCCCCTTCATCGTCGTATGTCTCATGGCGGACTGTTATTAACAATCTTTTTCTAGTTCCTGGATGAAGGGCCTGTGAAGCGATTTATCAGACAAAAGTCTGAATCTTGTACAGTAATCCGGACACCAAACTGTAGTATCTGGTACAATTACCCGGATATATCAAACTGTGGGATCCAGTACAATAATACACAAATACCAACCTGTAGCATCTGGTACAGTAACACGGATACCATACTGTAGAATCTGGTTCAGTAACCCGGATGCCAAGCTGTAGGATCACACTTCAAAGGTGAACAGTTACGGATTTCTCTGTGGTCTGTTCTGAGAGTTGCCTGAGTGGGAACGTGAAATTTTCAGTTCCAAGGAGTATTTGATGGTATCTGTTAGGTTTCCTCACAAACTGTCCTAAAGTCTCTCTCTCTCTCTCTCTCTCTCTCTCTCTCTCTCTCTCTCTCTCTCTCTCTCTCTCTCTCTCTCTCTGTCTGTCTGTCTGTCTGTCTGTCTGTCTGTCTGTCTGTCTGTCTCTCCTCACCCCTCTCTCTCTATCCCTCTCTCTCCTCCATCACTGTATACACCATACATTTGTGAAAATTCTCAATATGGCCGCAGATGTTAAAACACCTTTTTACAAATACACCTGACCAAGCGATCGTTAACGTCACGGATGATTGTATCATCATTGGCGGGAAACTCTGACCAGACTTGGAACAGCCAACAGAACCTGATCAGTCAGGACATCATGGAGGTCTCGTCAGGTCCACCATTCTGATCCCCATACCGTTCCTTATCGGCTTTCCGGGCAACGTTATCAACATGGTGGTTTTCTCTTCAAGCAAGGTCTTAGAGAGAATTAACCTGTGTCTCTTTTCGTTGGCGCTGGTGGACATCGTTTTTTGTCATCTTTCTCTTCATATTTAACGCTGACCGAATGCGAGAATATGTCACAAATGACGAATTCGGGAATCTGTGTCTTCTCGTGTACATGATAGACACGAACGTCCTTGCTCTCTATGGCTTCAGCTCTGCGTCCTTGTTCATATCTACTATCATTTCTACCGAGCGATGTGTGTGCGCGTCTTGTTCCCCCCTACGACGAGCCAAAAGATGTATTCCAACCAAGGTTATAGGGGTCATGGTCGTCATCAGCGTGTGTGTGATATGATGATCTCTCTCTCTCTCTCTCTCTCTCTCTCTCTCTCTCTCTCTCTCTCTCTCTCTCTCTCTCTCTCTCTCTCTCTCTCTATGTCTGTCTGTCTATTCTAAATTTCATAAACAACTATTTTAGGTTGCCTTTACATAATGGAAAATATGAAGATTTTCAGGGTTTTTGCTTTTGTGAAAAAAGAAAGTTCCATTGAATTGACAAAACAATATGGCCGGCAATCTGGTACGCACAATGGCCGACGAATTTTTAATTGACGTAGGGGAAAAGAAAGCTTTCTTTTTTGATTAAACGTTTAAGCACAATGACACTTTGTCAAAAGAAAGGGACAATTAAGAATCTTAAAATACATGAAAGGAGGTAGTAGTAGTAGTAGTAGCAGTAGTAGTAGTAGTAGTAGTAGTAGTAATTGCTGTTGTTGTTGTTGTTGTTTCAGTTCCACTTTCATCAAGGAGTCGTCACTGCGTGCGGACTAGTCCATACCACACCACATCCGCTAAGTTTGAGACCACACTACGAATGATCTTAAGCCGATGGATAAATGCATTAGCAACTAAGATGAGAGAATTGAAGAAGAGAGTCTCATGGCTACCACTTAGCAGATGTCTGACCTACGCATTGCCCCCTAATATTGGTTGTCTTTTTTGTACGTGTGGGTAGTGATTGTACACGTGTGTGTGTGTGGAGGAATCCACGCCTGCGTGCGTGTGCCCCTAAATGCTCGTTTGTGATTTTCTTAAGCATTCCTTCATGATGATGCTATGACGAAACGTTCGTGTTCTCATTTTCACAAGATGTGA
The DNA here is from genome assembly GCA_016801955.1 of Conus betulinus. NCBI lineage: Eukaryota > Metazoa > Mollusca > Gastropoda > Neogastropoda > Conidae > Conus > Conus betulinus. The sequence goes on along the minus strand of JADBJO010001382.1, from coordinate 106,652 downwards.
CTGTTTTAGATGTGTTGATTTGTTTCGATGCATTTGAGGACGCTGAACTGAAAGAGAGGAAGACACTGGAAACGGAAAAGATCTATCTGGTAAAAAGAAACGTTCTGTACCTGTTTCTTTTTCTCCCTCTCATAATAATTTGTATGAGTGCACTGAGAATGACCGTTTCCACAATTAGTAGTGGTCATTGTAATGCTGCTGTGCTGCTTCTGCTGCCGATAATGGTAATGATCAGGTTGATAATAGTAATAGGGATGGATTGATAGCAGTGAGTACGGTGAACACAATGGAAACGAGTATATTTCCTGTGTGTGTGTGTGTGTGTGTGTGTGTGTGTGTGTGTGTGTGTGTGTGTGTGTGTGTGTGTGTGTCCGCGCGCATGCTCGTGTTTTACATGCGCACGTGCGTTTGTCCGCGCATGCAGGTGCAAGCCCGTGTGTGTGTGTGTGTGTGTGTGTGTGTGTGTGTGTGTGTGTGTGTGTGTGTGTGTGTGTGTGTGTGTGTGTGTGAATGTGTCTGTGTCTGTGCGTGTGTGTCTGTGAATCCTAAACGTGCGTGAACCGTGTATCAGATTTATTGTTCGTTCGTTTGTTTGGTATGCGTAAGTATACGCATAAGATCGTAAGTATGCGACTAAATGGTTGACCAGTACAGATGCTGTCGTACTTGTGTAATATATATATGTACAGTCAGATAAGTTGAAGGAAAGTCAGTTATTTAGTGTTACTTCCAATCAATGCTGTGAACATTTCCTCAAAGAGTTTGACAGATCGAATACAGTAATGCAATCTTAAGAACTCAGTATTCTCTAGAAATAATAAGAAAGATGGCACTGCACAATAAGGAGCACGGGAGAATACGGAAAAGGTTCCAAATCGTCCACTGTTTATTATTTTCTCCAGAAATGTTTCGATTAACGGAAATTTTGCTTGTAAAACAATTCTGGTAAATAAAAAAGAAAATCTGATGAAACGCACCTGCCCGAGACACTTACTAAAGAGAAATAATATGAAAGTTGAACAAGCGGAATGCAGATTTTTCGTGTGATGTTACATATATCTGCAAACGACTTATTCCTATGCACAGCCTGTTTAAAACCTAACGAACAGGTGCGAGGGAAAAGGCCTTAATATTGAAAACTATCAAAATATAAGCCATATTTCGTATGGTCCACACCTTGCAGCTGTTATTGCCGAAAGAGAAATTGCTGAAGAACAGTGCGGAACGTATGAAGATACATTAGGTTTCTACATTACGACCCTACCTCTAAGTAAGAGTTCATGTCATCCTTGGCAACCTCAGAACTAGTAAAAATGCTGAACCTGAAAACACTACCATTGAGATATCAAATCATGGCGGTGATTCAGTTGTAAATTTTATTGACATTTGCGTCAGTATCCCGTTTGATTTGGAAATCCCCCCCCCCCCCCCCCCCCTCCCCACCCCGCCCTCATCTGTCCCTAGAATGGTATATACCTGTTTTTGCACCAAAACACGAGAAAGGAGATGGAAGCCAGAGAAATAGTTAACAGAATTACCTCGCCTAGCTTCAACGAGGCAGTACCCAGTATCAGCAAGACATAGGTTCTGGAAATTCAATTTCTTTTCAGCTATGCAGTTAAAGTTTGAGGTCATGTAAAACGAACGCTGAA
>JADBJO010001382.1:82500-92500 GCA_016801955.1 Conus betulinus | reverse complement strand
AGGAGCGGATGAAGTCTGGAGCTATTTAGAAAACATCTTTCAGTGGAAAACACTGTCTGACATTTTTCATCACTGTCACAACATGAACTGCGAGCAAAAGTGGCCCCCACACACCCGATTTAAATCTCAGTTACATGGCCCCTCAATTATTCCTCTGTCCATCCCCATTTTCCCCTCCCACCCCTTCAAAACCCTCTCCCGCCTTCCTCACTTCCTTCATCCTCCTCCCTCTCTCTCTCTTTCTCTCTATCCCCCTCCCCTCTCCCTCTCTCTCTCTCTCTCTCTCTCTCTCTCTCTCTCTCTCTCTCTCTCTCTTTCACGATTACATTGAGCACGGAATATTTGTTCTATTGTGCATTCATGTGCCGTCTTTGAAGAGGTTCGTCTGAGATAGGGTTTTTTCTATGCTCAAATAAGAGACAAAAAAAAACCCCGACAGTTCTTCATGTTGTCGACATCTAAAAGGAGAGGAAGGAGGGGGTGTTAATTAAAAAAAGAAGAGGTATGACGTAATTGTGAATAGCAGTACCGCAGAAGAACGATTGTTATTTTGATGACATGACAAGATATGCGTGACAGAATACAGCGGATATAAGATGTTTTCTGGATGAATCTTCATCGAGTGTAAGCATAACAGAATTGACAGACTGTTCATCCGACGTAAGAAAGATGGACTCGCCTCTCTCCATGCAGAAAGGAAGCAGCGTTCTTGAAGGATACTCAATTTCTGCAAAGTTCAATTGTGCACAGTGAAAATGAATTATGACTGTTGTAACACAAAAACCCCAAAGCCGCGGAAAACGAACATTGAAAGAAGAAATGTTGCAAAACTTAAACAATACACACTGAAAAATATGACTGCCTCAATAAAGAAACCATATACAGCAAACAAAAATAAAGAATGAATAAAGAAATGGAAACAAATAAAAAAAAATTCATGCCAGAACTCCGGATTGAGTGTCAGATTTCAACATCTGTACCAAACCCATGGGCTCAGCCTGTTACCTTGGCAATTGTACTTATAAGTTTCTGGTGGAACCTATGACCTTGATATCCGTCAGAAAACCCTGGTTTCAACTTTCGATGTTGGAATCCGTGCGAAATTCCGGGATGAATATGCGATGTGGGCATCAAGGTTTAAGATGCCAACTTGGCACTCGTAAAAAGGAAAGGCTGAACCTGCGACCTTGACATCCATGTGAAAACACCAGACTGAGCCTGTGACCTTGGTGTCCGTGCGAACCACCAGGTTCAATCTGCCACACAACACCATCTATGCCTGAAAGCCTGGTTGGACCTACCACCTTGACACTTACTCACCAAGAAAAGTGTGAAATGCGGCTTTGGCATTCGTGACGAAACCATAGATCAAGGCTTGAGTGGGTGTGTATCCGCCACGCTTTCCAGTGATTCGCCATTGTGGAGTCCCGTTTGCTGGCGAAGGTCAATAGCTAGTTCCAGGCACCACAGTCACCACGAGCAGCCAGCGAAGGGTTTCAACTGGCTCAGCTGCCCTGTCAAAGGATCATATTTCTCAGATTGCAGTCGTTCACTGTTCAGCAAGGTCATCCCACTGCCTGAATGTAGAGTTCACTCATGGATGAGCCAGTGTGTGTGTGTGTGTGTGTGTGCGTGCGTGCGTGCGTGCGTGCGTGCGTGCGTACGTGCGTACGCACGTAGGTGCGTGCATGCGTGCGTGCGTACGTGCATGCGTGAGTGAGTGAGTGAGAGAGAGTGAGAGTGAGAGAGAGAGAGAGAGAGAGAGAGAGAGAGAGAGAGAGAGACTTTTTGACACTTTGACACTTTGACATTTTATTGTCATTACCAAAAGGTCTTTTGACAAGGGGGGAGAGATAACAGAACAATAACATTTCCGTCTTCCTTCCTGCAAACAAATAGTACACATTCATTCTTAGTGTGTATCGGATCAAAGGTTAACAAAACCAATAAATTCGTAACATTTCTTTATGTCTTCACGCACAGGAGTAATGCAATTTAACAAATTAAAGAGAGAGAGAGAGAGAGAGAGAGAGAGAGAGAGAGAGTGTGTGTGTGTGTGTGTGTGTGTGTGTGTGTGTGTGTGTGTGTGTGTGTGTGTGTGTGTGTGTGTGTGTGTGCGTGTGTACGCGCACGCGCGCGCGCGCTTCAATTTGACAGTTCGTGATGTTATCAACGACGAAGTGTGACGAACAGACAACCAGCCTATTAACAGTACAGACAGACAGAAAGCCGATTAGACAAGCAGGAAATGAAACAGTCTTTTCCATCTGCAAGGAACGCTAACTCACGAAAGGCGAAGATGTTGGTTTTTTTTTTTTTCTCTCCCCACTCACACTATGCCTGAACTGAAGCTGCAATCGATAAAGATTTTCGGAAAAACATCCATCCTCTCACTGTTACATTGTTATATCATTAGAACGACTCTCATATTCCGCATATATATTGTTGCATTCACAAGTATGTCATAAAATTTGCCTTTTTTTCCCCCATTTTCCGGCTTCCTTTTGAGATGACGACAGCATGAAGTTGCTGTTGCCTTGACATCTTCGGTACAATACTGCTTAACAGGTGAGGTAGGTATAAAAGCTCGTGATGAAACGTTTGCAATATGATTTAGATACCATGTTCTCAAAGCCTGTAGTGCACGTTCCCATGCTTGAATGGATTTTTTATGTGGGAATTTGGTCAATTTTCCACGTCGAGGAGTAATGGTTTGTGTGGCTATTAATCCTGCAGGGAAGGCTGTACTATTGGATGAAGATCCCTCTGATCGTTTTTCTTTTCATTTCTCTTGAAGAGAAAACATTCGGATAAAATTAGAGATCTCCCTTTTACTTCTCCCTTTATTTATGCCCAGCCCACTGTCTCTCCTACACACACATATACACACACACAACTCTAGGTATGAAAATTGATATTTGTTGGGTCCCATCTCACAGTGGTATAAAGTGAAATGAAAGAGCAGACAATCTTGCAAAAGAAGAAGCAAATAGAAATGCTGAAAAGTTTTAATGATTAAAAAAATCCCTTAAATTTGTCCTCTTGTGAATTAATCCCAATTATGGAAAAGTATATACATAAGAAGAATTTTAGTTTTAAAAAAGGGCTACGTTATCGTCATGCCCAAGGCACATTGTTAGATTAATTCATAAATTAAGGCTAAATACTTAGAACGCATTCTCATAGTATTACTTGTGTCTGCACAGAAAACATTTCTGTACATCATCTTTTGTTTAAATGCACAGTGTTGACCTCGCTATATCAGGAGAAAGGTATTGAGGTAAAAAAAACTTTGATAATGTCAATGCTGTCTTGTATGGTTCATATGTTGCTGAAATTGCCATGGTCATTTCGCAGTCACAGGATGCAAAATGTTCATATGATCAACAATTTTGTGTACCACTAGGGTATTTCACTAATGTAAATATGCATATATCAGATGTGGGTTTTACAGTACTGGCATGGATGGTAAGTTGAGCGTGAAGTTGTTGTTGTCGTTGTTGTTGTTTTTTGAATAAGTGTCTAACATCATCTGGCGATGAAAAGACATTAAATAAACCACTGAACACACACACACACACACACACACACACACACACACACACACACACACACACACACACACACACACACACACACACACACACACAGTGAGAGAAATGTGTGTGTGTGTGTGTGTGTGTGTGTGTGTGTGTGTGTGTGTGTGTGTGTGTGTGTGTGTGTGTGTTCGCGCGCGCGCAGAGGCAGATCTAGAAGGATGTTGAGGATGATTATCTTCCCACCCCCAACTCTCTCAAAACAAAAAACTGAAAGAAAAAGAAAGCAGGCTCAGAAGGACAGACAGATTTTGTGATATCTCAAGGTCGTCGGATTGTGTTCCTGAACGGCATATTTTTTTTAGATGTATCAACGGTGATGTTTCGGCTCAGGGCGGAGGAGTGACGGCGGGGAGGGGGCGGGGAGAAGGCAACTCCGGTAGAAACAGCACAATGTGTTCTTGAACAGGTCGGTAAGAAGGCTGGAAATAGCATGTCACTATATACCCTTCCCCGCCCCCTACTCGCTTTCGCGTAACATCTACAGTTTCCTCTCTTCAAACAGATCCTACAAATCATAAAACAATGTTGAAAACCCATTCCCAAATCTGAAGCGATCCGTGTGTGTGTGTGTGTGTGTGTGTGTGTGTGTGTGTGTGTGTGTGTGTGTGTGTGTGTATGTGTGTGTGTGTGTGTGTGTGTGTGTGTGTGTGTGTGTGTGTGTGTGTGTGTGTGTGCGTGCGTGCGTGCGTGCGTGCGTGCTTGTGTGTATGTGTGTGTGTGTGTGTGTGTGTGTGTTCGTGCTAGTTTGTTGTCCACGACAATGGATGAAAACGACATGCAGAGAGAGAGAGAGAGAGAGAGAGAGAGAGAGAGAGAGAGAGAGAGAGAGAGAGAGAGAGAGAGAGAGAGAGAGAGAGAACTTAAATCAAAATGGCCTTGGTCAAGTTACGAAAGAAAGGCATTAAACTCTATCAGCTACAGTGGTAAATGAAGGGAGGGAACTGTTGGATTAACAAAATCCTTGGCCTGTTCTGCAGGAAGATACAACTTTGATAGATGTAAGCGGTAAAATAAAAATATCCCACAGACTGACAAGCTGATCACAACTTGAACTAACTTATTCAAGTGAATGGCACTGTTTCCTCCCTTCATTGCTTGATAAAAGCAGCACAATTGATCTTTTTATGCCATCTTGACGAACGAATTCTTTCAATATAAGTTGCTCTGTAACTCGTTCTATGTGTGGAAGCTTGAGCGCTAAGTGTTCTTCATCTTCACACACACACACACACACACACACACACACACACACACACACAGAGAGAGAGAGAGAGAGAGAGAGAGGGAGAGAGAGAGAGAGAGAGAGAGAAACAGCTTGTTACTCCGCAGTGTATTCACAGAGAATGCATGTCGCACAAATCAGAAAAACCAATAAGAAGACGGTATGACTTGTGGCGCCTTGGAGACCAAAAATGACCATATACACTGAAAGTAAAAACTTCTTTGTCAACCTCTAGCCCTGCGCGAAAACATTCTCATGCTGTTTTTCCCAGAATGAAGCGGATCGTAGCGTGTTTAATCTGAATCGGATATCTGAATCAGATTGCTTTCTGTCTCGGTCTCTTTTGTTTATGTACACAATCTCAATGTGTGTGACGGGCTGTGCGATTAGCTGAATCGTGCCAACTTTCTAGCGATTGGTAGATATCCAGATCTCGTTCTCCCTTTGTTTTGCTTGCGATTCCAGTAAGACAGGGACCATAGAATGAGCGGTAAGCCAGTTGTGGTAAGTGCGCTTCTCTAGGGCTTTCGTGAACTTGCGGACAGAGCTGTTTCGACAGGACGTGGGGGACATTTAAGAACACTCTAGTACGGTTCCTGAACCAGTCCGAGGACCTTATCCTTTTTCTTTCTCGGAAATTTAACCACAGTTTGAAACTGGAACAGATTGATTATAGCAATGCCGACAATTCTTCCTACCAATCGCAAGGAATTTCACAGAATTCGGCAAATCGCACACCATCCCGACATAGAATTATATCAATACTTGTAACGAAATGAGAAAAGAAAGAAATGAAATGAGAATTTGAAAACATGTAGCTTCTAAATCAGCTTATTTCCGATTACTATTCACGTTATCATCTACGGAAACATGATAAATATTGTATGTAAGGACAAGAGGTTTAAAATCTGTATTTTTCATTCTTTCAGCAAATTACGTTCTTGAATTTGTTGGAAGAAGAATAATCGTGAATTTTTTTTAGTATCTGAGTGCTTACAGGTCGCTAATTTCGTGTTTGTATCGAGATGTTAATTGTACGCAGAAAGAAGCTAAGAGGCCGAATTGCTAAAACGTTATCTTTGTTTTTCATTGTTGTATGTTTTAGTTATACGTTTACACACACACACACACACACACATATATATATATATATATATATATATATATAATATGCTGAACACATAAGTAGCGGGGGAGAAACAAGTACAGGTTAACAATTCTTTCGTTATCGTTATAATAATATTTTGGCAAAGATTTGAAATTAAAGAACAAAAATTGAAATCGAAGAAAATACCTGTTATATATATATATATATATATATATATATATATGAATACCCCTTCACTAGCTGCATGAAGCAACCATCAAATCCCTCTCGAAGGCAGATCTATATGTATTGCCTGCTCCTGGGCTTTTCGTCTGTTCGATCGGACTTATCAGAAAAACACGACTGATTGTGTTTGTGCCCTTGGCCCCAAATAGGGACACACCACAGTCCGTAATTCTGTGGTGTTCTCACCACCAAGGGTTCAAAAGAATCCAACAGCACCCCCAAAACTAAACCTGCACAGCGAAAGGTAGTAAATAAAACAGAACGAAAGTGTGGAGAGGAAAAAAGTTGTTGAAAAACTAAGAACATTATGCAAACAGTACAAAATATAGGGGACAATCTTTGAGCCTATGCTTGGGGATCCATTTGAGGATGCAAGAGAGATCAAAAGATTTTGAACTGTCTGATATATATATATATATATATATATATATATATATATATATATATATATATGTTGTTTTTTTTTTTTTTTGTAAGTAATTTTAATTTCCAGTGTCACGTTTGTAACTATAAATATGTATGTCTTAACTTTTAGGGCAGCGGTCACAAATGTAATTTCTCTCGTAACGAGAGATTATAAAGTTTTCTGAATCTGAATATATATATGTATATATATATATATATATATATATATATATATAGAGAGAGAGAGAGAGAGAGAGAGAGAGAGAGAGAGAGAGAGAGAGAGAGAGAGAGTCTTGATTGTTGCAGCGATTTGTGATCAGTTTCTTTCCAGCGCATGTCTCCCAAATGGCCGATTAGACCCGTCTGTTGAAAAATGATCGTTTGGCATGACATTTTTAAAATTTAGAAAGAGAGGGTTTATTTACCCCACAAGGACATAGGCAAACAAAGTGCAGGACACGACACACTGCATTTCGACCTCTTCAATCTTCTTCAGGCAAAACCAAATAACATTTAGGACAGTGAGAACGAAGAACGAGAAACCACTTATCTTCTCGTATTCGCCGCACGACCAAAATCGCCGCTGGACGGAAACAAGTCCAAAATCAAGTCTATGTCCTTGACGGGCAAATAACCCCCTCTCTTTGTAAACTTTGCTTCATTTTCCACCCTCAGTCACTCCATTTTGAAACTTGACATTTTTAAGTATCTCCTCCGGAGCTCATTTCCCAATGTGTATGTGTGTGTGTGTGTGTGTGTGTGCGCGCGTGCGCGCGCGTGAGAATATTTGTATCTGTGCGCTTGCACGGGCGAGCGAGCCCGTGTGTGCGTGCGTGTGTGTGTGTGTGTGTGTGTGTGTGTGCGTGTGTGTGTGTGTGTGTGTGTGTGTGTGTGTGTATGTATGTATGTGAGTGTGTGTGTGTGTGTGTGTGTGTGTGTGTGTGTGTGTGTGTGTGTGTGTGTATGTGTGTCTCCGTATGTGTGTGTGCAAGCGCGCGCGCACGTGTGTGCGTGCGTGCGTGCGTGCGTGCGTGCGTGTGTGTGTGTGTGTGTGTGTGTGTGTGTGTGTGTGTGTATGTGTGTGTGTGTGTGTGTGTGTGTGTGTGTGTGTGTGTGTGTGTGTGTGTGTGTGTGTGTGTGCGCTTGCGTAGGCATGTTTGTATATGTGCGCGCTTGCACGGGTGAGCAAGCGCGTCTGTGCGTGCGCGCATGCGCGCGCGCGCGCGCGCGCGCGCGCGCGCGCGCGCGCGCGTGTGTGTGTGTGTGTGTGTGTGTGTGTGTGTGTGTGTGTGTGTGACTGTCTCTGTATGCGTGTGTGCGAGCGCGCATGCGCGTGCGCGCGCGCGCGTTGTGTGTGTGTGTGTGTGTGTGTGTGTGTGTGTTGTGTGTGTGTGTGTGACTGTCTCTGTATCGGTGTGTGCGAGCGCATGCGCGGTGCGCGCGCGCGTGTGTGTGTGTGTGTGTGTGTGTGTGTGTGTGTGTGTGTGTGTGTGTCGGGCTGTGTGATTCGCCAGACTCTGCAACCTGCCTCACGATTGGTACTTGATGAGATCGTCATTCACTGGGCTACGGAACATGCTGACCTGACGTCCTGTGTGAGCTGCCCACGTTTGAGCCTTGAGCCCAGACAGTCTTTGCACAAAGATTAGAAGACATCGTGCACAAAGATCAGAAGAAATCGGCAATTACAGAAGCACCAAGGAATCGGAGAAGAAGAATTCAATTATCAACAGTTTTCATCTGTAGTTTTTTTTGCACTTCTACGTCACAACTGGTTTTCTGTGTAAATGAGAAGGTGCTGTCTCCCTGTGGGGAAAAGCCAACCCGTTGCCATTTTGCTACCCCACTCCCCCAGCTCTTCTTTTTTGGTTTGTATCAGCATGTTTTCGTTTGCCTGCCAATGCGGGTTTCTACTGCAGAGTTCTCCGGTTCTGTTGGGTAAGGTGTGTACTGTACGCAGCGTTTGTCATCTCATCATGATAAGCGATAAACAATAACATTGAATGTCATACAGGTATTTGCGTAGAACAATTCTAGTGGCGACCTACCTTTTGCTAGGAACAAAAAGAGAACTACCGGGCGTGTTGAATGAAACGAACAGGCTATGAAATAGACACAATGCGTTTTGACCTTTTGGTCTTCTTCAGACAGGACCAAAAATATTCACTTATCTTTTCGATCTCAGTGCAGAACATGACACTACACTGACATTGAAGAGAGAACTAACTGTTTGTTCCTACTTTGGTTTCAATGTTTTGAATGTGTCAGTAATTCCACTTTTGTTCTTATATTTCAACTTTCTCCTGCAATGCACCATTTTGAAACCAGCCGATTGCTAATTCATACATAATTCGTTTTCGGATCAATCTCCAGGGAAACACTAACTCGCTGTACGATATACTGTGTATATCTATGTAAAAACCAGTGCTGCTCGTTTAAAAAAAAAAAACGCATGCTTGAAAACATAGGGTTTAAGTTTGTGCTTTGAAAAATTTGAAAGCACTCCAATTCGCAGATTTCTAAAGGGAAGAAGTAGGGACTTCCGAACCAGTACGGTGGCTAAGCTGAGGGATACTCACCAAACAATTTGAAGTCTTATTTTGGCGCTCTTCAAGAGAGTGTTTTACCATAGAACCAGAGAATAAGCAATCACTAGTATACGCATACCTCAAGTACAGGAAATCAGGTAGGATGAGAACCCATTACCCGGAAAGAAAGAGTAGAGAGTTTGTATGGGAAAGGAATTTTACATGAAGGCAGAGGAAATCCTTCATCAGTCGTGTAACGTGATCTCGCTTTCTTTTATTGAAGACGAATCGCGCGACGCTCGTTCGAATTCGCTGGGGCCCAGGGAATTTGTCACGTGGGAAAACCTTCCATTATTCAGTTCCACTAATCAAGCCAAGGCCTAACCGGTGACCTGAGAAGTCTTGCTGCTGAGTCAGTCGAAAGATATTGATGAAACGACCAAACGTTACTGCAGACATCCGTCCTATGATTTTCTACCGTGTGCAGATTGTAAGCAGGGTTCTGTGTGCTAGTCCTTCAGTGAGTGCAGCGTGATTTCATTGGAAAATGAACATGATCATGCCAACTTCTCTGACCGTCCACCTGTTGGAGCGACAGTGGCACTGCCTTTAAGTACTGCGTTGTGGCTGATGTTTGCGTTTGCCTCTGTTTATCGATCTTTCTATCTGTCCATCCATCCATCTATCTATCTATCTATCTATATCTATCTATCTATCTATCTATCTATCTATCTATCTATCTATCTATCTATCTATCTATCTACCAGTTCGTCTGTTTGTCTATCTATATATCTGGCTAGCTAGCTAACTCGCTAGCTGTTCATTCTCTCTCCCTCTCTAACTCCCTCCCTCCACCCCTCTCTCTATCGATCGATCAATCGATCCATTCCATCTATCTATCCCTCTCTCTATC
>JADBJO010001382.1:72500-77500 GCA_016801955.1 Conus betulinus | reverse complement strand
GTCTGTTGTGTCATCTGTAGTCAGGCAGAGATGTTAAACTTGAATGTCACTTTCAGTTTCCATGTGGGTGTAAGAACAGCCCAATCAACCACGCAGAGCCCTTTCATGACCTGGGGAAAAAAAAACGACAAACAAACCCCAGCCCTCTATAAAAGATGTACAGAAATTTAGAACAAAGTAACCGAAAGCTTTCATGTAGTCACAACAAGATACTAAAGGTGACCTTTTCTTTTCATCTCACTAGTGAACAAGTATGTCAGACCATAAAAAGTGCATCGGGTCGTGCGAATATCTACTGACATCAGGCAAGAAAAGATAATTGCGTCGATATGGCCACGGGACTCAAATCCAGCAAATTTGCAACAACAACAACAACAAAAAATCATCCAGTGAAGCCTTGAAAGAGTGAGGCGGAAACGAAAAGAAAACACCTCTCAAAAAAAAAAAAAAACCCAACAAACCAACAAACGAACAAATAAATAAACAAACAACAGACTGGCGACACTGTAGACTATCTGCAGACACTCAGGTCCTGGCTACCAATGGACAGAAAAAGGTGGTGAACTGTTCTTCAGTGGTGCCCCAAGGACTCCATACGGAGTTAATGGAGAAGAAGAAGAAGAAGAAGAAGAAGAGAAAGACGATGATGATGATGATGATGATGATGATGATGATGATGATGAAGACGTAGAATAAGAACAAGAGTCAAACTATTGAACATGCTTATGGAGATTAAAAAAAAAAAAAAAGCTGCGCCTGAGGTGCCAGCCATTCTGCTTAATTTTTCATCCTATGTTAATTTGAAAAAAGCAATGACAAGAAAATAGCAAACATAACTATACCACCACCACCCCACCACCACCAGCACCCCAACACACACACAATAATCACACACATCGCCATCTAGGCCTATAGACACAGAATAAAAAAAAAAAACCGCCAGTATCCATCTGAACTGTTTTGACATCATCCCTACCTAATCGCCAGATCACGACGAAAACCTGGTTCGTTATGAATTACAATAATAAACACAGAGTAAATGCTATCTATGCAAAACAGGCCGCTAGTGTAGGTTATGAAAAACCACGGTTGACGATATATATATATATAAATATATATATATATATATATATATATATATATATATATATATATATATATATAATGAGATAAAATGAGGTATTAAAATGTAGAAGTAAAAATATCTCTACAAGCTTGTTTCAAGCTTTCGCTCTCAAAATTAAAAGCACTACAGCATATCATGGAAAATCATAAAAAGATCAACACCGTACAATAAAAAAAAAAAAAGAAACTTATGTTCCTACAGCAACAAATGGTTTACAATACTATGTAAACCAAGCTACTGTAGCAACTTTGAATACAAAAGTAGAAATAGTAAATATTGCAAACCACATAAATGGAATACTTTGTCCACAAAGTCTTTCCACTGAACAGACCATAGCAAACAACCCAACGGAACCAGTAGATAGCACGTGCAGAATGTAAAGATCCACACGCACAAAATGAAATCATAACCCGCAGCAATACACACCGTGCAATAATATTTAAAAAAAATGCAACCCCCCCCCCTCAAAAAAAAAAAAAAAAAATGTAAACCCTGTTTAGAGACAACTTTCGAAACAAGCTTGAAGAAATAGTTTTACTATAAAATAGTTTAACACAAAATTTTAATAGATGATGTTGCTCCCCAGGTGGTTGAGCTTTTTTTTTAAATCTCGAAGGGCACTTTGATACTATTTATATATATATATATATATATATATATACTATACATATACATACATATACACACATCACACACACACAAACGACAACAAAAGCAGCATTAATATATAGGGGCGAAATAAATAAAAATAAATAAAACGTTAGCAATAAATTCCAAGGATCTGCACCGAGTTCCGTCCCAGCAACCTCACAGAGACGCATGATGCAGAGTTGCAATGACTGGGAGAAAGATTGACAGACAAACAGAGACTTGCAAAGAATCTCTATGTCAAATCGGGGGGTGGTAAGCCTTAATCTGGTGAGTGGTGATGATGATTCTGCCTAACTGAGTATGTGGCGTGGGAAGAATGGGGAATACATAAATGCTTCTCAAAATGAACCTTCAGCAAGCTTATAGTCCCTAAAAAAGGGAGACCATCTCCAAAACAAAACAAAAAGACCATCTCAAACAAAACATAACGACAAAAAAAGCCGGGTTTCCAAGAATAACCCACCGACACCATTCCAGTTACGTACAGAGAAGCAAGGTATAGCATATACTGCAAGAAATATTGAATTATAAACAAAGCTGATCCCCTCTGGAGATGTCTCCCCTTTGGAGAGTAGTGTAACCCTATGCTGAAGGTTCAAAACGGGAGAGAAGCAGGGATTAGGTTCCCATTCACCCACTCAAGCACAGACTGTTAGTTAGGCATAATGGTCTACCACTACAACTGATACTTTTGCACATTTCCCCCTATTTCTACTACAATCTAAGACATAAGAGCAAGCTTGTTTATAATTCAATATTTCTTGCAGTCATTGCAACACCAAGCTGCTCTGTAAGTTGCTGGAATGGTGCTCGGTACTTATCCTTGGAATTTATTCTATTCTCTCTCTCTCTCTCTTCATTCCAAGAACCGCCCTCAGCTCTTGTGTCTCTAAGAGGATATCTTTTTATATTTTCTACTCTTCACAAGAAAATGTAGCTTGTTTTATTTTATGATATTCTTTATATTCTTAGGTGACATATGGTTGGTTTTTTGAAGAACTCAAACATACTACGGGATATTTGCAAACCAGAATTTTTCTAGGGAGAGCAGCACTAGAAGCAGGAAGAAGAATAGAAAGAGAAAAATAACTTGGTATTCGCCACCATATGAGGCAGAGTAAAAACAAGTATTGGAAAAATCGGTTCTTCAAGATACTAAAAGTGTCTTCCATAAAGATCACAAACTCTTTAAAATATTCAATAGGAACACATATCAAACTATCTTACTCATGTATGCCAAACCTTAAGAAAATAATTGACACATCTAACAGAAGGAAAACAATGCTAAGAATGAGGGTGACAAACGGAAAACTTGCAATTGCGCTACCAAGGAGCAATGCCCTCTGAACAATCAGTGCCCTCTCTGACAACATTGTATACCAAGCTACTGTGACAACAGATAATAGCAAAGAGACATATATAGGGATTACTGAAAATAAATTCAAAACTAGGTATGCTAACCATAAGCAATCGTTCAAATATGAAAAAAAAAGCAGAAACCAAACAGAATTAAGTAAAAAAAAAGTATGGTATCTTAAGACAGCAAATATAGACTTCAACATAACATGGAAAATAGTCAGAAGAGCAGCAGCGTATAACAACAGCACCAAGAGATGCAGCTTAGTCACAACATAAAAATGGATAATCTTGTGTAAGCCCGGTATGGCAACACTAAACACAAGAGTTGAAATGACAGACAGTTGCAGGCATAAAAGGAAACAACAAACAGTACAAATATAAAATACAACCCTAACAGAGCCCCAGTTACAGCACAATCAGCAAAGAATATTTCACAACCCTGGTAGAGCCCCCCCCCCCCCCCCCCCCCCCCCCCTTGCACACACGTGCAACACAATTCTTTCTTCCTTTTCCCTGAATACAATTCACAACTCCTATATATATTGAGGCCTATAGCAAGGGATGGTATGGGATCTGAAGAGAGAATATCTCGAAACAACTTGTAATCCCGGGTTTTAAGTTTTACTTTTATCATCATTTTTTGGCTGCTCCCGGAATTGGTTGAGCACTTTATATAAAAAAAAATAGCCAGAAAATTCATAATTGAATATATATGTGTGTATTGTGTGTGTGTGTGTACACATATATTCATATAGATAGATGGAAGGATGGATGGATGTGAATATGCATGTGTGTGGGTGTGTGCCTGTTTGTTGTGTACATGCATGAATTCACCTTAGACTGAAATTGTTGTCAGAATACCTTCAAGTACACAGCAGTGATAATTGTCAGAAGATCAACAACGAAATCCCTCCCACACGCGTCTCACGTGTCAGACAATCAACGTCACGAACGTCAAGGTTTATCTGTCGACGTCAGCTCCAATATGGCCCCTGTGACTGGCCGGGTTACAGGACACAAACAGGTCTGATTCAGAGGTTTCTCTTTCTTTTGATCTGTGACGGCGCTGGTCTGTTTTTTTATGGCACGGTTATAGAGCACTTTCCTCTCCTTTCTTCGTCTATGCCTTCTCACCACTCCCACTCCCTGTACCCACTTCCCTCTGCCTCCCGCTCACACTCTCCTTACAGGCGGATGTTGTTGACCTGCTTTGCAAAGTCTTCTCCAAAATGGACTCTCTCTCTCTCTCTCTCTCTCTCTCTCTCTCTCTCTAACGTTACTGTATTACTCGTGTGTGCGAGGACATATGGAGATGTTACGATTTTATTTTGTTTTTGTTAACCTTTTATCTGATACAGACTGGGAATAGATGTGTACTATTTGTTTGCATGGAAAAGAAGAGGTTAATGTTATTGTTCTGTTACCTCATCCCTCCTTGACAAAAAACTTCTTTGGTAGGGACAATAAAGTATCAAAGTGTCAAAGCGTCAAACTGCTCTCTCTTATTCTAACTCTGTGTGTGTGTGTGTGTGTGTGTGTGTGTGTGTGTGTGTGTGTGTGTGTGCGCGCGCGCGCGCGCGCGCGTGTGTGTGTGTGTATGTGTGTGTGTGTGTGTGTGTGTGTGTGTGTGTGTGTGTGTGTGTTGTTGTTGTTGTTGTTGTTGTTGTTTTTCAATTTAACATCTTTCCACATTAAGTGATATTAGACAAAGGGAAAGGATTTGGAAAGGGAGAGCATGAGGAGAAAGTGGGTGGGTGGGTTATCTTTGCAATCATATACACAAAAAAATCTTTACAATCTTTACAATACAATAAAAAAGAAAGGTATGGAAAAGCCAACTTTAAATAACTATATGAATCATAAC
>JADBJO010001382.1:62500-65000 GCA_016801955.1 Conus betulinus | reverse complement strand
TATCTTCCACGCATAATATATTTCTCTTAATCCATTGTTTAAAAAAGAGAACATTGCCTTGATATTTTATGGTACTGTTATTCCAAATTACCCTAGACGCTGGTACTTGTAAATGATTATTGTTATCTAACCAAGTGCGTAGCACCGAGTTCCAAAAATGCGATTTGATAAGTTCCAGTCCTTTAAATTGCTTACTTGTAATGGTTGCATAGAAGCAAATACACTTTTCGCCAAATTCTAAGAAGTTGTTTCTTGCTATACGCCACCACTTATTATTTGTGCCATTATCTGTGTCATCTTTTGAGCTTACCTTGGCTCCCCACTGTAACAAATATGCATTTTGAAATTCTTTTAGATCTATCATCTTAATCCCCTCTTATCTGTTTCGTGACACAACACTGTTCTTTTTACTTTTTCAAACGCTTTCTTGTTGCAGTCCTTTTTTCTCATACAAATCTATATAATAATCTATTGATCTCATTAATTACATAATCTGGTACAACAATCGCTTGCATTATGTAAACCCACTGCGAGATTAAAAATGTTTTTACGATACTTACTTTGCCCATAATACTCAAATTTCTTTTCTCCCATGTAGAAATCAACCGTCTGCAATTTTCAATTATACTCACCCCCAGTTCTCTTCCTGTTTAGAAACACCTGTGCTGTTACTAAAGTACATACCTAATATCTTTATTTTACTTTTTATTATGAAATCCATAACATTCTGTCTACAATTTATTTTACTACCTAACCACATTGCTTCCGATTTATTTCTGTTTATTGTCAAACCTGATATGAACGAAAAGCTTTCAATTAGTCCAAGCGCTATTCGCAAATCGTTTTCGTCTGCTAAAAACAGTGTTATATCATCAGCGTAAAGAGCAGTTAACAAAGGACATGTCTCATGAGTACTGTCATTACATTTAATTTCCAAGCCCTTAATTTCCGAACCGTTCCGTAATCTAATTGCCATAGTTCAAGGGCTAAAACAAAGGTACCGGAGAAAAGGGGCAGCCCTGCCTGATTCCCGATTCCACTGCAAACTGTTCGGAAATCCATTCGCAATAGTTTATACAGCTTATCGAATCAGTCATCAATATTTCTACCCAGTTGACAAAACCTTCCCCAAAACCAAATAATTTAAACGCGTTTAGCATGAATTCTTTGGAAATAGAGTCGAAGGCATGGAAATAATCAATAGTTATTAATAGTCCTGGTTTGTTTTCGTGACGCAGTTGTTCGGTGACATCGTCAATAAGACGTAATAATGTGGACACACGTCTTCCTTTTATGTATCCTACTTGGTCATCACATATTAAAGAATCAATGACACTGCCCAGTCGCGCCGCTAGACTTTTAGCTAGGAGTTTATAATCGACATTTGTTAAAGATATCGGTCGCCAGTTATTGAGATCATTTCTTGCTAAACCTTTCCCTTATGTATAAGTATTATTGCGGCCTTTCGTTGAGTTGAAGACATGCTCCCCGAAGTAAATGCGGTCTTAAAAGTTTCCATTACGTATTTACTATCCGACTCCAAAATACTTTATAGAATTCAACGGTTCATCAATACCAGGACTAGAACCATTTTTCATTCCTTTCAGTGCACTCATAATTTCTTGCTCTGAAAGATTTCCATCGCAGTAAGCTTTATCACTAGCAGATAGAAAGGTAAATTAACACCACGCAGGAAGGCCTGTGTTCTTTGTAGCATATTATCAGTTGCATGAAATCTTCTGCCTCTGTTGAGTGAAGGCGAAGTACCATAAGACATGAGGGATGCTAACGTCATCACACTGTACAAAAACAAGGTGACAGAAGCGATTGCAATAATTATCGTGGCATATCCTTCCTTAGTATCGCTGGGAAAGTCTTTGCACGAGTAGTGCTAAAGAGGCTCCAAGTACTTGCAGAGCAAGTTTATCCTGAATCGCAGAGCGGTTTCCGTGCCAACAGGTCCACTATAGATATGATTCTTCTCCCTTAAACAACTTCAGGAGAAAATGTAGGGAGCAAAGGCAGCCACTCTTCATTGCCTCATAGATCTCATAAAGGCTTTCGATCTGGTCAGCAGGGATGGTATCTTAAAGATCCTCCCCAAGACTGGATGTCTACCCAAACTTCTCAGCATCATCAGATCCTTCCACGAAGACATGAAAGGCTCCGTCGTCTTTGACGGCTCAATATCAGCTGCCTTCAACATACGGAGTGGAGTGAAACAGGGTTGCGTCCTGGCTCCCACCCTGTTTAGAATCTTCTTTGCTGTAATGCTGAAACACGCGTTAGGTCCTGCAGCTGAAGGTATCTACCTCCGAACCAGGACAGACGGAAAGCTCTTCAACCTCTCCAGACTAGAGAGCCAAGACTAAAGTCAAGCTGAGGTGCCTGCGTGACTTTCTCTTTGGATACGACGCAGCAGTAACCGCCCACTCAGCCGAGGATATACAGCAGCTCATGACTCGCTTCAGCGATGCCTGCCAAGACTTCGGGCTACTAT
>JADBJO010001382.1:37500-55000 GCA_016801955.1 Conus betulinus | reverse complement strand
GTGTGCATCTGTCTGTCTGTCTGTCTGTCCGTCTCTCTCTCTGTCTCTGTCCCTCTCTCTCTCTCTCTCTTATTACATATATAGGTGGGTACGTAGATAGATAGATAGATAGATAGATAGATAGATAGATAGATAGACAGACAGACAGACAGAGAAATGGACTAGTGGATATATATGCACATGCCCACATGCGTGCATTACGTAAGTGTGTGTCTGAAAGTTGCGTGCATGCATGGTTTTCTGTCCTTTTAAAAAAGAGTCCAATCAACATCTAAAATCCAGTATGCTAGATACACTTTCACAGGAGGAAAACGGCACATGCCGTCATAAGATATGAAAATGAGAGGTGACAGAGAAGCAGCGGAAAGAAATAGAAAAATGGATGTAGAAGAGAAAAGAACAGGGATCTGTGGGTGTGGGTGTGGGTGGATAGGTGGGTGTGGTGTGTGGATGGGTGGGTGGATGGGTGTATACAGAGAAAGAGAGAGAGAGAGAGAGGGAGGGAGGGAGAGACAGAGACAGAGAGACAGAAAGAGAGAGGCAGAGACAGAGACAGAGACAGATGCATTTTTTAAAATGTGAACTCCGTGAGTTTGAATTCTTGCCCCCCATCTCCCCTACACCCCATCCCCCATCCCCCTTTCCCCCCCCATCCCCCCCCCCCCCCCCCCCACCCCCCCCCACCCCCCTTTTTTTTTTTTTTTAAACGACTGTCGTTTTATACAGTGCCTCGAATTCACTTTCCTCCTGTGCAAGAGCTTTTGAGTGGACTGAAGACCCCACATTTCGCTGCCCGCTCCCCTGACCAAACTGGTCGGCCTGTCTGACACTTGAGTACGGTGGTATTGTCATCACTATGGACTTGCCTGATTACGAACAGTGACAGGCTGGCCGGGGCGTTGTAACTGAATTTGTCCATAGCCGCGATTTCTTTATTATTACGAACATTATTGCTATTTATCATCCTGTTGAGGTGTATTATCTCTTCTCCCCTCCCCTTTCCAACAGCTCTGTCTGTCTGTCTGTCTGTCTGTCTGTCTGTCTGTCTGTCTCTCTCTCTCTCTCTCTCTCTCTCTCTCTGTGTCTCTCTGTGTGTGTGTGTGTGTGTGTTCATTCATATTATGACACTGACACGTACCCACCGTCCCTAGCAGGTCATCCCATGTGCGTATGTGAGTGGACATTACGTCAGAAAAGTGTGAGGAATGCGGAGACAGTTGTCAAAATGCGCAATACAGCCTCACAGACTTTTCCGGTGTTTTTTTTCCCTCTGCTTTATTCTACTGCATGCTAAGCTTCGAGGACCGGGTCTGGAACCAGTGCCTATAAGGGCATGGCGCCAGTGCCAGAACACTGCCTCAAGGAATGTGTAATGAATGCGACAGCTAAAAGGCCAGGTAATGGATGGTCTTTTTAGCGGAAAATGTTTTTGAAAATTGGTTGCAGAATTTGTGATGATGATCATAATAGGCCTTTGTAACGGAGGAAAAGAAAAAAAAGTTATGATTTTATTGATTTTTTTTTTCTAGGGGAAACAAGGCAGAAAATTGTGCTTTTATGGCTTTTAATTCCCTTTAATGTAATGTGACTAACAAAAAGAAAAAAAAAAAAAAATGCTCGAGTCTGAAAAACAGGTAATTTCCATACTTACCATTTTGTAACTACAGATGTTCTGCTGTTCTTTTAAGGTACAATTTTTTTACAATGCCTTTTCACGAAAAGTTAAAGAGGAAAAAAAAGTATGGAAAAAGATGGGGGGGGGGGGGGGGGGGGGGGATTTTCGATTAGAAAGGACTTCGGATATCGTCGTTATTAAGGCTGCTTTTTTTCAGTACAGAAAGACAACTGGGTTTGCTGCTTTCACACACACACAGCCTAATCATGGCAAACACTCAGAGAGCCGGTTAGCACACGTTTAAATGCTCCACGATGCAAGAAGCACTAACGTACATGTAGTATATGTACAGCGTATGCCCTGACCCCCACCATCGTATTTTTGACGTATGCTGTAAATACCGCTTTTACGCGAAAAGAACTCTCACAACCACGCTTAACTGGTCACCCTAACAAAATTCACTACTGCTCGTTTTTCGAATTGTTCAATGGAGTTTGACTTTCCCCACCGACTTCGATAAATTACTGTTACTCTCAGCAGTATTTGTCTACTTATCTGTCGATGTATGTATATTTTCCTTGCTTGCAACAGCTGTCAGCGTGACCTTGTTTTGTTCTTTTTAGCTGTATTTACCTGAATAGAATTTTACCGTGCATGATATTCCGGTTTACTACTTGATATGAAGTTTTTATCATTTCACCGTAGCTTGAGGGAACTGTCAACCAACGCAAATTTGTCCGAAATATATAGAAGTCCGAAAACATAGGACTTGTATACTTTTCTTCCTCTCTCCACACACGCATACGTGTGTATATACACACACACACACACACACATATATCTATATAACGTCGGACATTTAAGTAGTGGGCAAAAACATATGCTGACTAACAATTTTTACGTCATTATAATAATGATTTGGCAAAGTTTTAACATTAAAAAAAATGGGGGTAGGCGATTTAAAAGTGGAGAAAATGGAAACATAAAATTAAAATAATGCATAATTAATAGAGAAACCTTCGCTAGCTGCATGTAAAAAACATCCAGATACCTCTCGAAGACAGACCGTTTGCTGCCCATTGTCTTTTCATTTGTTGTTGAATCGGGCTTATTAGAAAAACCCACCTGGTTGTGCATGTGCTCTTGGCATCAAATAGAGACACCACAGTCCATAATTCTGTGGTGTTCTTACCACCATGGCTTCAAAAAAGAATCGAACAGCACCCCCAAAGCAGCCAGCGAAGGGTAGTAAAATGGAAACAAAACGAAAGGGTAGAGAAGAAAAAAGCTGCTGAAAAAATCAAAAACATTATGCAAACAGTATAAAGTGTAGGGGACAATCTTTGAGCCTACAATGCCTGAGGATCCATACAAGGAAGCAAGGGAGATCAAAAGATACGGTACGGTCTGAGTTGTCAGCTCTGCTGTTCAATAATAACCCAAGCATTGTCAGCGGCTAAGAATTGTACAGAACAGCCTTTACTTGGATCTCCTAAGAGATGCAAGCTCCCACTGATTGACCAAACATATAATGCCGAACAATCAAATAGTGGGGGAAAACACACACACACACACACACACACACACACACACACACACACACACACACACACACACACACACACACACGCACACACACACACACACACACACATATGGGGGGGGAGGGGGGGGGACGTAGAGAAAGCCGGTGTAAAACACGATATGAACAGAACCTTGCATAAAGCATTGCCGTAGTGTTGTCTGTTATAGCCATGGACAAAGAAACGTCAGTATGTATGGTTTGCTTTTGTTGCTTGAAGATTGTGTGATCCGCACGTGCTGGAATGGAAATGTATGCGTTTGCTCTAAAGACAGCTGTGTTTTTTTATGTGCCCCCCACAAGCACTACAATATCTTTTCACAGCGTAAGCGCTGATATATTTATAGTGATTGGGCGGGGACGGGGGGGGGGGGGGGGGGGGGGGGGGGGCGCTCTCTTGCTAGGGTTCTGACGGTGTTATACCAGCGACCGTTAGAAATCCCAGACGTACAAGTCAGACTTGGGGAGAAAAGATTTAGTGCTCCCCGGTTAGAAGGCAACAGTGTGTGTATGTGTGTGTGTGTGTGTGTGTGTGTGTGTGTGTGTGTGTGTGTGTGTGTGTGTGTGTGTGTGTGTGTGTGTGTGTGTGTGTTCCATTGTTAGCAGAGGATCGTACTTAGTGTACTCAAGGCTTTCGCATCACATGTGTTTCAAGGAATACGGGAGGAAGGACTTGTGTAGGCTGTCATATCAGCAACTGGAGATGTGAAGGTGTTTCTTTTCACACGATACCTCAAAGAATGGATTCTCAACGACGAAACAGAGACAAATGAATCTATGAAACCAACTCTGCTGATGCCATCATTAATCCCCGAATAATGTGATTTGTTCATCACATTTCATCCACGTTGTTTCCAGCCTGGTGAGAACTCATTACTTTTGTGTCAGTCTCTACACAACAGAAAGTCATTTTTTTTTCATTCCGCAGATGTAATGTTTTAGCATTTCGTTGTTGCAGTAAGTAACAATGGCATATTTAAAAGAACCTTACCTACCTAGATTATGGATGATTTCTGAAGTTTTCTTCATTTCTGTCAATGAGGCGAGTTTTTTTTTCTTCATTTATTATTATGGCCCCAGCCGACCACGAAGGTTATTCTGGGAATGTCATGACATTGTAAGGTAGGGATGGGGGTGAGTGGGGGGAGGGTGGGGGATGGGGAGGCTACGTCTTGCAAAAATAACAAACAACAGAAAGAAATGTGATGAACAAATGACAAAAATAGTAAATGACACGGTAGCTAACTTATTGACAGTCTTGTGACACAGACTACGCTGTGTATATAAGGACATGAGGTATCCCTGGTTTTTCACTCCTAGGTTGAAAACTGTATAGAAAAAAAACAAAAAAAAAAACATGTACACGTGACCAAAAGAGTACGTTAAAAATGCCACATGGTCACTGGCACACAGTAGAACGGACATTTAGTGTCTCCCGCGGACAGGGTGCACAATCCCAGCACTTCCTTCCCAGCTTACAACGAAAATAGCTGGCATGCTATAAATTGTGCACCTAAAAAAGGGTACGACTACTTCCAGCCTAAAGGCAGGGCGAACAGTCCACATGCTGGCCAAAATTAGACGACAGTAAATAAAGTTGGAAAAAGAGTGTCGGAAAAAATCATGTTTCTGGAAGATAACTCGCAGAGGTCAGGGGAGCCACCTACACTGAAAAATCCCCTTACATCCCCACAGGGAGTGAGATGAGCACTAGGTTGCACGTGCTCTCTCTCTCTCTGTCAGTCTGTCTATCTGTCTGTCTGTCTGTCTGTCTCTCTCTCTCTCTCTCTCTCTCTCTCTGTGTGTGTGTGTGTTGTTGTGTGTGTGTGTGTGTGTGTGTGTGTGTGTGTGTGTGTGTGTGTGTGTGTGTGTGTGTGTGTGTGTGCATGCGCGTGTGCGTGTGTGTATGTATGTGCCTGCGAGCGCGCGAGCATGTGTACGTGTGTGTGTGTGTGTGTGTGTGTGTGTGTGTGTGTGTGTGTGTGTGTGTGTGTGTGTGTGTGTGTGTTAGTGTGTGTGTGTGTGTGTTAGTGTTAGTGTGTGTGTATGTGTGTGTGTGTGTGTGTGTGTGTGTGTGTGTGTGTGTGTGTGTGTGTGTGTGTGTGTGTGTGTGTGTGTGTGTGTGTGTGTGTGTGTGTGTGTGTGTTCGGCCACGAGCAGAATGAATGTGTCAGCACACTAAACAATAGTGCATTGAAAAACCTTGGCACTCCGTATTAAACGACAAAATTCGACCTGGAAACACTATGGGTGATGCATTCGTAATCAAAATATGAAGATGTTAATAATCTCCCTAAAGAGAAAAAAATCCAGCCACCTGGAAACACAATGGGTGATGCATTCCCCCATTTAAAATATAAAAGCATTAATAACCCACCAAAAGAGGAAAACACATCCAACAACCTGGAAACACAATCGATGATGTGATGGTGAATATTGGAGACATCAATACCTCACCAAAAGAGAGAGAGGAAAAACCCCAGCAACAGTAACCTGGAAACCCAATGGATAATGCATTTTCCTTCAACATACGAACACATGATATCCCATCTCGAAAGAAAAAAACAGTTAATGGTACAGTCTCCTTCAAAAGACGAACACATAAATACCCCACCTTAAGAGCGGGGAAAACAGCAACCTGGAAACTCAATGGATTATGCAATTTGCTTCAAAATACATATCAATATCCCACCTAAAGAGAAAATACAAACACATCAACGCCCCACCTGAGGAGAAAAACAATAATAACAACAGCTGCAAAAACAAACAAACTGAAAACACGACGATACGCACAGTCCCCTTCAAATTACTAACATATCAGTACCCCACCTACAGAAGAATTACTGGAAACACAGTTGGTGACAGTATCCTTCACAAATACGAACACATCAGTTAACAGTAAAACGTCAATGGAGATCCCTGTAACGTGGAGCTCAGTTCCGCTTCTTAAATACACATTCAGCAGCATCAAGGGTTGCTTGACACCAAAAGGTGCTGTGATCGCAAAGCCGGTAATATGCTTACTATGAATCTTCTCTTTCATAATCTTATTCCGAAAAAAGGGTAAGTGGTGGAAAATAAAAACACTACTGTCCGAAAGAATGCTGAAGATGTCTAGCTTCATTATGCAGTCACTTCTTTTATGTCTGTGCACACCCGAAGCTGGTAGACCGGCTTCACTCGGCGAGGCTGCAAGATGCGCTCCAGGAGGTGAATGCTGACATCTGTACTGTCCAGTCGGAAGGAAGCCATGTAGCTAACAGTGATGGAAACCATGAGCGAAGTGTACAGTTTAGAGTCTACTGCAGCTTCCTTCCCTTTAAAATCCACTTCACCTTAAACAATAAAAACTTGCCCAAATTTTAAAAAGAAACGGCATTAGTTCCACCAGACAATACAGACAAACAAATTGCAGGACAAAACACAATGCATTTCGACCTCTTGGGTCTTCTTCAGGCAAAAACAAGCAACATTTAGGACAATGAAAACGAAGAAGAACTAGCAACCACTTATCTTCTCATATTCGGCGCAAAATGGATGTGGGATGAAAACGAGGCCGTGAAGAAGGGGATAATGGGAGTTGAAATAGTAATGATGACAACAATAATAATGGTGACAATAGCAATATTAGTGAAAATTATGGCGATGATGAAACACGAATAATAAGAGGAGGCCATAAAGGGTTAGAGATCAAAAGGTAAATCTTTCTGAATTACGTTTAGGCATTATTGTCGCCCCCATACGCCAAATAAAAAAGGAAAAGAAGAAGAAGAAGAAAATCTCTGATTGGTTGATGGAAACCTTAACATTCTTACTCTCTTCAACTGGAAGGAAAGCACGCGCTCGGCAGCCTTCCTAGCGGTCCATTCCGTTCCACCTTCCGTAACTGATAACAGTAAAACTAGAATTTCTGGTCCGCCAAAAAGAAGGAATAAGCAAGTCACAGACAAAGGCAACGCGTTTCGACCTATTGGCCTTTTTCAAAACAATGAAAAGAAACGACGCACATAAGTCGGTTATTCTTTCGATCTAAGTGATCTGTCCTTCATCGGTCCCCTGAACACCACTGCGTCGGAACTTGGCTAAGAGGACAATAGATTGTTTATTCATTTTTTAGTGAAAAGGTATCACCATCTGTCAGGATTGCCTCTAACTCAACCACTCGCCTAACTCCAAATATAAATGGGAAAAAAATCTTTGACCGGGAAAGAAAAAAAAAAAAGACACGAAAGGCTTCTAGGAAACTGACGGAAAAGAACTGAAAAGGGAGACTGGTTCTATCGACGCAGTGAGGAAGGATCGTCTCACCACGCAGATCTTCTGAGAGAGAAGAAGAAGAAGAAGAAGAAGAAGAAGAAGAAAGGGGGGGGGGGCGTGAAAAAGTGAGAGAAAGATAAGAGTAGGGAAGGAGAAGAGAGAGAAAGAAGAGAGAGAGAGAGAGACAGACAGACAGACAGACAGACAGACAGACACACTGACAGATAGAGAATTAGGGGAGAGAGAGAGAGAGGGAGAGGAAGGCGGAAATGACAAAGAGAGTGGGAAAGAAAAATAGGAGAGACGGGGGAGGAAGCGGATAATTATGGTGGGTTAAGAAGGAAAGAAGTGACCGATCACGAAAAGTACATACAAAGTTGAATAAATTAAGCTCATTACAGCGAATGACTGAGTAAAGTAAGGGAACAACACTAGTAAAAGTGTTGTTACGAAATTATTCTTCATAGCCAAACAAAACCATCAACCCTATAATTACAGAAAAAGAAATAAGACAGAAAACACAGACGTCAAAAAGAGAAAGAACAAATGAGGGGGGAAAAGACATAAGGAGAAAAATAAATGAGAGTGCGTGAGTGGGAGGAAAGAGGGAACAGATAAAAAAATAATTTAGAGAGAATAAAAAGATACATGTAACAGACTGGCGAAAAGAACGAAGAAAAAAAAAATGAAGGAAGCGTTGACGGAAGGATAAAAATTTCGGGATACGTTGACCAACAGCAAAGCATGAGAACCAAGCAAAAGCCAACACAGAGAAAAACAAGAAAAGGACAGGGGGATTAACGGACATGCAGAAAAAAAAAAAAAGGATTATTGAACAAAAGAAAGTTAGAATAAAAAAGAAACAGAAACAAAGCTAATAGCAATCAAGCGGATGGACTGACCAATAAAAAAAAGATATTGAAACAGTAGAACAAGAACAAGAACAACAATACTGGATCTGCAGCCTAAACCAACAAAAGTACACACAGGTCTTGTTGAAAACAACATTTTCTCAAGGACGTCTGGCAAGGAGCGAAACTCCTCATGAAATGCCTAGGTTAAAGGACGACAACTTAGTTTGTGAGAGGATAATGGGATGATTGGCATGCCAGAAGAGAAGGCATTAGAGTCATCAGCTGGTGCAGATCTCCGGGCCTCGTGAAGCAGGCCGAGGCTGTCGGGTAATTGCTAACAGGTTGCAGCAGTCGGAGACAACAGGTAGAACTCCTGAGTTCAAACTTCGGATCTCGGCGCACTATCGCGATGTTCCACAGACGAGGTCAGTTGAAGTTTATTCAACAAAAGGCGAACGGACCAGAGCCTCGTGGAAAATGCTTTTGAAGAACGCAGCCGAACCACCTTTGCCGTAAAGTGCTGAGCCGTTAAGTGCTGAGCTGATGCTATTTTCAGGCTGGTTTGAATGCGCGTGGTCAGAATCATCGTAGGTTTCCAGAGGATAATTGCTGTGTGACGATGATCTTAGAAATTGTTGCACAGGTTCGATATGTATTGGCGAGAGAGAAATTGCTTGTTAGGCGATTTGAAAAATCTTTGTGAATGTTGGTGTGTGGAAGACGGAAGTTTTAGAGAGATACTTTATGGAGGCAAATATTGCTGTAGGGAAACCCTTCATTATGGTGAACATAGCCTCAGGTAGATTCTATGTGGAAGTCAGGACGTAGAGAAAGACGAAATACATGAGAACAAACAAACAGATATGGAGAGCAGGACGGAGAGGGCTTTGAGAACAAGGTCTGGAGGACTGAAGTAAAAGACAGGGAAATGCGTCGAAGAGAGAACTGAAGAACAGATCAAGTCCAAAACTCAGAGGTTAGAGAAGAAGACAACAGGAAAAGCCCCCCACTTTGAAGACGGGTCCTCGGAAAAAAAAAAGCTGCTGTGAGACGACCCAAGCCATCACCATCACCTGCTGCCTGCCCAGAGATCACAGAAGTATTCTGTGGTGACCTGTCCATATAAGGGGCGCAGGCTATGGTGTGGTGTCTGTCTATGTGTGTAGAAACCTGACCAGCTAAGATGTCTGTTAACAGCATTTAACCTGTGATCAGATAGTAAGGGACTTTTATGTTTATATCATTTTTTTTGTCCATTCGAATGACTTATTATGCTCGAATGTCAATCAAAATTGTCGCGCGCGCGCGTATGTGTGTGTGTGTGTGTGTGTGTGTGTGTGTGTGTGTGTGTGTGTGTGTGTGTGTGTGTGTGTGTGTGTGTGTGTGTGTGTGTGTGTGCGTGCGTGCGTGCGTGCGTGCGTATGTGTGTGTGTGTGTGTGTGTGTGTGTGTGTGTGTGTGTGTGTGTGTGTGTGTGTGTGTGTGCAGTATAAACTATTTTCATTGTTCCTGGTCGTATCAGAAGAAAAGCGATTGCGTGACATCGTGGAATGTGTGGTGGGTGCGTAAGTGCGCATATGCCTTTAAGAGTGCACAGACACCCACGTTGTGTTGAGCTCCAGCCTAACTTTCACCTCAGCAAATTCACTCAAGCATTACCATTGCGATTCCCACCAACAGGAACAACATATACGTTTATCTTAAGTCCAGGCACAAGTTATGGTACAATATCAGTAAATTTTATGTCTTACCGGAGACGTATCAGCAAAGAAATGTTTAAAGCTACTGCTAATAAAATATCTCACATACACGTCTAAAGTTCCATTTTAATCTTCTTTAAATTCTTCTTTATATACACATATATAAACTGCATACTTTTCATTCCACAAAAAATGAAAATATTTCCGATTAACGTAGTTCAAAAGATACTAAGAACATTACGAAAATGAACAAAAAGTAAATGGACAAACTATATGATGCATTTCCCAAAGGCGCAAGATTTTGTCGTTTCATGTATTTGTCTACTGCCTTTTACATTTAGAGTGTCCTTTACGTGAGTGATTCTGTTCACGTCAGATAAAAGAAAGTTTTCAAGAACTTGTAAACTTCCTCGTTTCCGCGGGAAATCTTCCCCGTTTCAGCAAATCGAATAATTCATTTCGATACCAATCCAAACTTTTTGTCTGTTGATATTGATACTGCTGACCTTCAAGCCTGAAACTTGAAAGCTCCCAGAGTACACGTCGCTTTTTCTTCAAATAACTTTCAGACCTATGCTTGCATGTTCTAAAGCGAGAGTAAGGAAGCAGCCGATTGCCATTTGCGTCACGACTAACGATCATTGGATTCGGTGAGACGCCCAAACAGGCTTCTGATCGAAGCACTTGCGGAAACATCCAAAACCTTTTAAACTGATTTTGTGGATCTGCACGACCAGCATCTGCAATCGAAGAAACACTGCAATTGTTCCAAAACGGGGCAAGGAAAAGACAAGTCATCTTTTGTAAACCTCCTGTTCTGTGCGCATTACTGAAATGTGTTTTACCGTACTAACCATTTATCAACAGCTGAGCAACTCCTCTTGACGTCAGAATCTAAAGCTGAATGGAGTAAATGTTAACATTCTAGTGTCTGTGCGTCAGCATGTGTGTGTGTGTGTGTGTGTGTGTGTGTGTGTGTGTGTGTGTGTGTGTGTGTGTGTGTGTGTGTGTGTGTGTGTGTGTGTGTGTGTGTGCTGCATGCCTCTGCAACATTACCGCCCGCCCCTCCCTCTCGCTTCCCATGACAATGGAACACCTTCTCTGGCACTGTTATATCCGCAAGAACCTATGAGCACAAACATGGTCTGCAGACACATTGCTATCGGGGAAGCACTTTGGATTTGTGGAGAAGCTCCAGCCGACAGCAACATTCATTCGGACTTCGGATACTCCAGTCTAATCGAATGAAGATGGTGTAAACCAGGAAATTTTGTGTGTAAAATTGTCGTTATACTGAAGGCATTCATATCTTTATTTTCCGTAATATTTAGCAATTTCTCGGCACACACGAAGTAATGTTCAAGTGAATGGAGGTCGCCTTGTCTGCAGCATCTTTCAAGCGTGAGCCGTTTAAGAAACTGGCTATTGAACAGTAATATGAAACAGCACTCCTAATCGAAGTTCTAAATACCAGACCAAACTGAATTTGTTCCAAATGTATTTGATTGGACAACACAGTTGTGCACAATACCAACGGGGGGTTTAACATCAGTGAATTTCAAAGCAAGATAAGATTATTTTTTTTAATGTTTAGATTATACAAGCACCGCTGTTTAATTTACGAGTTTAGAGCCTCCCTGCCCACCTCCCCCCCCCCCCCCCCTCCCATCCATCATCCCATCTCCACCGGCTTCTGCTTCCGAAACACCCACCCCTCCTTCTCAGATGAACATTTCCAATCGAAAAAAAAACACACGCTCCTGATTATCCTACAATTATTAATTTTGTTTGCTTATATATTCTTCACATCGAGGAATGCAATCCGAGGCTGTTTTTGTTATTACCATAACGCGAACATTCCTTGTTTATTTGAACTTGTGGAAAGTACACAAAGTCTTATCAGAGGGAACAAAGTATTTCCCCTCCTGAGATTTTATACTGTTGTTTTCAGCGCCGTTCTACAATGAATACAAAATACCTTTTCTTGTTTTGTGTGTGTGTGTGTGTGTGTGTGTGTGTGTGTGTGTGTGTGTGTGTGTGTGTGTGTGTGTGTGTGTGTGTGTGTGTGTGTGTGTGTGTGTGTGTGTGCGTGCGTGTGCGTGCGCGCGTGCGTGTGCGTGCGTACATGTGTGTGTGTGTGTGTGTGTGTGTGTGTGTGTGTGTGTGTGTGTGTGTGTGTGTGTGTGTGTGTGTCTGTCTGCGTGCCTCTGTGTTTCTGTATGTGTGAGTGCATGTGATATATATATATATATATATATATATATATATATATATATATATATATATATATATATATATATATATATATATATATATATATATATATATATATGATGATAAAAGTAAAACTTAAACCCGGGATTACAATTTGTTTCGAGGCATTCTCCTCTCTTCAGATCCCGAGATCTGAAGAGAGGAGAATGCCTCGAAACAAATTGTAATCCCGGGTTTTAAGTTTTACTTTTATCATCTTTTTTTTTAAGATTGCTCCCGAATTGGTTGAGCACTTTATCTAAAAAAAAAGCCGGAAAGTTCATACCATATATATTCATATATATATATATATATATATATATATATATCTATATATATATATATATATTCTTTTTTTTCTAAAGATCAAACACGAAGCCTCTAAGAATGATCTACACAACAGTCATTAGAAACAATGCACTTTTAGAGCAGATCTTACCAGCAATTTATTTGATTTTCACGTGAGCATTCACATAAAAATAACATTATGACATAAATCTTCGCCCAACTTATTTACAATCTGATAAAGCAGCCAGCCAGTGCACCAACCAAATAATCGATGGAGATGCTACAAGATAAACAGAGAAAAGGGGGGGGGGGGGGGGGGGGGGGGGGGGGGGGGGGGGGGGGGGGGGGGGGACAGAAAATATTGGAAGCAACTCGTCTGGCTGATAAAATATTGCAAACAACAGTATTTTCTGTTGCTTCCATGCTACATCCCTGTTACCCTATCTTTTTACCCTCCTCACTCCTCCACTCAAAGATAAACCCCTGCTTTAGTGCAGCATGTAATGTCAATGTGACCCGTACACCGTCAAGACAGGCATTGACGTCACAGAATTGTGGTTTCTCGGTTTTTGTTATCATATGAACACGCAGGAAAATGGAGGAAAAGGATGTAAAGAAAGATTTAAAAAGTTGTCGAAAATCTTGAGGGGGAAAAAGCAAAATGAAAGAAAAGGGAGGGGGGGGGGGGGGGGGGGGGAGGAGGATTGACAAGAAAAAAACACAAAATACACCACAACCACGACTTCCAACCAGACCAAAAGCCAACACTTTCTTGTTTAATGTCCTCCAGGCTACGAAAGAAGATATACAGGACATGTGTTAAGGTCGCACGGATAGAAATCAAAGAAAAGTGCAATAATAAACAAACCAAAATCACACGTAAACAAGTTTGGACCTATCTGAAATACTCCCGGGAAGACAGTCTCTTTGAGTATTGCTATCCGTAAAGCTGAGACATTACAAAACTCGTTTTTAAACTCTCTCCATTTCATATTTACAATGGCAAACTAAACAGGTTTTTTTTCTGAAGTTTTAAAACTCAGTGTGTTGGAGGCATTGTTATTTCCGTGAAGTCCTCCGTCCTCCTGCATCAGCTTTGTCGCTGGCAGCTCCAAAGTTCTTGTCTTCTACATTAAAGGCTTTAATATTTTGCCACCTCAAGGCTTTGCCATCAATCCTGAATCTATAAACTACATGAACTAGCTCGTTGTTTTGTTGTTAATGTTGTTGTTTGTTATCTTAGGATCCTGTCTTTTCAGCACAGTTTTGATGCCTTCTCATGCTGACTGCGATCTTAGGAGTACTGTTTTGAGCATTTACTTACGTCTGTCGTTGCAAAAATCTGAGAAAGAATTTTTTGGTTTGAAAATTTACTCATCCGTGCGTGCTGTGTATTAAATATGCGCTATTTTACACCTTGTACTGTGTGTCATTTATATTTCGCATTGTTGTCGGTGAAATGTTTCAAGATCAAGGCTCCCTTGCCAGCTATCAAGGCCTAGGGTCATTGCCCGCCATTGTTCGGTCCTCTGCCATTAAGGTTTAGTTCTCCATTGAATTTCGATCATTGACATAAAGATTTGGTCACCTGTCAGGAAGGTTTGGTCATTTACCATCAAAGTTTCGTCATCTATCAACAAGGTTTGGTTATTCAGCATCACGGTTTGACCATCCACCATCAAGCGCTGATCATCTACCAAGTACCATGATTTGATTACATACCATTAAGATTTGGTCATATACAACTTTTTAATGAATACAGTCAAAATTTGTTTATCTGTTATTAAAATGTTGGTCAACTACCGTTATCACCAATGAAGAATTGATCATTTAGCATCAAAATTTGGTCAATAACCCATCAAGAACTGGTAATTTATCATCAAAGTCACATTTTCCTCACCATCAAGGCTCTGTATTAAGGCTACATGTCAATGTTTTTGTCATACACATGAAAACATTCGTTATCCACATCAAAAAATCAATCGTTTCCACCAAGCTGTACGGTCACCCAGTATAAAACTAGAAGTCTTCGTTGCTCGTCATTTGGTGGTGTTTCCACGTTTTAAGTACCTTCTCCTAGTACTCTTTGGATGGCTCATTTTGGTGGTGTTTCCACGTTTTGAAGTTCCTTCTCCCAGTACTCTTTGGATAGCTGTCCTCTTCTTGAGTTTTGTCTGAGGTGACTGGCGGACTGCGGATACGTCACACTGGTTAAGGAATGTATCAGTGCTTGTGGTGTCAGCATCGATTCTCTGTCTGATCATTCACATCCAGGTTTTCGTCATCCATTTGAAAAGTTCGGTCATCTTGCTGTTAAGGTCCTTTATAGTTTACATAGACTGCTTTGATATATCCTCACGAAGATTTTCTTAGCCCACGTAAAAGGCTCGATAACCTGCCCCTGAGGTTCTGTCTTGGCGTATCAGTACAGTTGTTGTCCACGTTCTCATGACAGCGACAATCGTTTTTGTGCCAGACACGCCTAATGTGTTTTTCGAAGTTCATGGGGTTGTTGTGGCAGAGATCAGGCTGGTATTGACGGCACGTCTCTGGCAGCAGTCTGATGCTGCAAGTTTGTTCAGATGTGGTTCCTGTCGGCCTGACCGTTTCTTGTTCAGGACCACATAAATCAAAGATTAAGAAAGCTTAATCTTCTTTTTTTGTATCAAACTGCAAAAACAAAAAAAAAATCATTCGGTTTGTAATGGTCAGATAAACATATTTTATTAAGTAGTAGTGAAAAAAAGGGAGGACAAATGAATGGTGGAATTCATCACAAACATCGTTGGAATTGATGCAATAATTATCCATTACTTGCATGGAGAGAGAGAGAGAGAGAGAGAGAGAGAGAGAGAGAGAGAGAGAGAGAGAGAGACAGACAGACAGACAGACAGACAGACAGACAGACAGAGAGAGACAGACAGAGAGACAGAGACACAGAGACAAAGACAAAGAAACACACACACAGACAGCAAGAGACACACATACACACTTTGACACTTGACGCGCGTGTTAAACGCCGCGCCGTTTATTGTGGGGCCATCGGTCCGTACACAAGAGAGAGAGAGAGAGAGAGAGAGAGAGAGAGAGAGAGAGAGAGAGAGAGAGAGAGAGAGAGGCGTGGTACCTGGTCCACTCTCGCGCTGGCCTTCCTACCATGTATATCCTGCTGAGACAGGGTCGGCTGCGTTGGCTGGGACACGTTCGCCACATGGAGGATTGTCGCATCCCAAAAGACGTCCTCTGTGGAGAGCTTTCCGCAGGGCAGAGAAGCATTGGCCGCCCAAAGCTGAGATACAAAGACGTTTGCAAAAGAGACATGAAGACACTTGAGATCAACACTGAGTCCTGGTAAGACCTGGCAGCAGACCGCAACAGCTGGAGAAGCACTTTCAAGAAACAGCTGCAACAGAGACTGCCGCTCTCGCATCGGTCTCTACAGCCACTGGCGACCCTGCTCGGGTCGAGCAGACAGCCCGGACAAATAGCTAAACCTTGGGTTGGATATACTATATCCATGGGTCAGCTATGACCGACGGAGGCCTACGTGTGTATTATCATTATCATCATTTATTATTATTATCATCATCATCATCATCATTATCATCATTATCTATTGTTGTTATGATTGTTATTATCATTATCATTATTATTATTATTATTATCATGATTATTTTTTACTATTATTATGATTATTACAATTGTTGTTGCTGTTGTGCTGTATTGGTGACTTTCATGTCTTAGTTATTCAGACATCAGAGATGTGCATGTTGGAAGCTTAACAATCATGTGCGAGAACCTTTTCTGGGCCCACGTATTCTCGCAGTCCCGTGCTTTCTCGCAGAGCATTGTGAAACAACTTCAACGTCGCAATTATGAAAGAAGTTGCTTCATTTTGACATTAATTTCTCCCATGATTCACCGGAAAAGATCAGGGTGGAGGTCGTCTCGGTGTATTTTTTTTTGGGTGCAATATGCGCATCGTCGTAATGTTGTTGTTGTTGTGTAGGTCGGTCGAATTCCGATGCTGAATTGGAGGTTAATGCCTTGCAGTGACAAACCCTCGTGTACTATCCAATGAATGCATGGTTGTAGTAGTGTTTCTTATTGCTGTTGGCGTTGTCGCTAATGTATTAACAGTATCGTAATTATCACTGTCGTTATCACTGTCGTTACTCGCTGTCTCTCTCTCTCCTCTCTCTCTCTCTCTCTCTCTCTCTCTCTCTCTCTCTCTCTCTCTCTCTCTCTCTCTCTCTCTCTCTCTCTGTCTATGTCTCCTGTCTCTGTCTGTCTGTCTGTCTGTGTCTGTCTGTCTGTCTCTCTCTCTCTCTCTCTGTGCCTCTCTCGGTCTGTCTGTCTGTCTGTCTCTGTCTGATTCTCTGTCTGATTCTCTGTCTGTCTGTCTGTCTGTCTGTCTGTCTGTCTGTCTTTCTCTCTCTCTCTCTCTCTGTCTCTCTCTCTCATCTCTTCTTCGCTCTCTCCAAGATCTGTGTTGGCATAAAACGAGACTCCAACACAGATAATCAAGGAACTAAAAAAAAAAAAGACAGAAGGAAAGAAAGAAGGAAAGAAAGAAAGAACGAAAGAACGAAAAAAAAAGAAACCCAACAAGCTTGGCTTCCCACACGCTTTCTCACATCCCCCCCCCCCCCCCACCGTCCCCCCCCCCCCCCCCCCCACCCCAGCATTCCTGCAATTACAGAAAATCGTCGCAAGGAAACGACCACGCTTTCTTCGCAATCCCATCCTGTCTGACAAAGCGCGGAAAAGCATTGCACCGCCCACCAACCACCAATGTCCACCCCTACCCCGACTCCCGGGAAAGTGTGGGCTAACACACCTATAGAAATACATAGCTTTGTGTACAGCCGTTTGCTTTTGAGTTAATAGTCTTGCTTCATCCTCTTTTCTGCCTCTCTCCTTCCTTCTCTCTTTTTTTGTGAAGTCTTCTC
>JADBJO010001382.1:15000-25000 GCA_016801955.1 Conus betulinus | reverse complement strand
GTTCTAGAGTGTAGGGAACCCTTCAGCAGCCGGGAGCGGTTACCGATCGGGATTTGCCGCAGTGGAGATTTGCGCTACTTGGCAAGGTCGTCGGCGTTCAATTCCGGATCCGAGCCGGTGTTTTGTCCGTTTGTACCATCGGTTAGTCGCGTTAGTTATATTACCGTAGTTTTATATTTTATTTAAAATATTATTGGGCAAAGTAAGGGGGGAGGTTATTTTTGGACCAGTAGGTTTTGCTTGTGCAGAGTCTTCAAGGTCAGTGTTTTGTTCTGACTTAGGAAGTAGGTCACATTTGCCAGTACCCAAGCCTGCGACTGATTTAGCAAGGTGAGGTAGGTAGGCTTGCGGAATTTCCTTTTAATTTTTTTTGTTGCAAAATCAGTGTGCTAGGGAGTGACCAATCCTCTTGCTTTCTTTCTATTACTAAATTGTTGAATTGTTGTTCTCTTTGCGCTAAGTGATATTTTGCATAGTATAACGACTTTCTTTTTCTGCTATCTTCTATTCTTATCATTCGCTTAAGCAGTTTATATTGCTTACCCCAGCCTAATTACCTAACATTAAGGTGAGTGAAAGGTTGGTGTGAACAATAAAGTTGTGAGTGGTGTGCCAACCCTGCGCTGAGCGAAAGTGATTTTTTTTTTCTTTTTTTATTGAAGAAATTCAATCCTAGATCATTAAATTTTTACCGTTAGAAACTCTATAAGTAATTACCCGGTAGTCAAGTTTGCAGACTTGCGGGCCCGTTCCATGGGAAAAACCGTGTTGTGCGTGCGTGTTGCCGACCTTTTCTTCCGGAGTCTAATAGTGCAGTGCAAGTGGTAGACGTTGACGCTGGGGTCATATTTAAAAAAAAAAAAAAAAAAAAAAAAAAAGAATAGTTGCGCTGCCGATGTGTGTACACGTGTCGTGCGTGTTTACCGTTCCAGTTTTGCGTGCGCGTTCCGTCGTTTGAGTGTTGCGTTATCCGTTATTTATTTACTGCGTATGATATGTTTTACTTCAGGCTCCGTCGTTTATTTGTTTACTGCGAGGTCCGTTGTTTACCGTGATGTCATTGGGTTAGTAGATTCAGATTTGACTAGTGTAGCGAGTTTCAGAAGATTGGGCTTCATTGCGTACTAGCATTTGTCGAGAGAAGGAAATCGGGTCAACGTTGGCTTGTGACACATTGAGGTGTCAGCCGTTGATTTTTATGTCAATCTGGGTCATTCTCTTTCCCGTTGTTGAGACAGTTGGTCACGTTGAGTGAAACTTTTTG
Source organism: Conus betulinus (assembly GCA_016801955.1). Lineage (NCBI taxonomy): Eukaryota > Metazoa > Mollusca > Gastropoda > Neogastropoda > Conidae > Conus > Conus betulinus. The sequence continues at coordinate 23,736 of JADBJO010001382.1, read as the reverse complement.
CTTGTAGACTAGACATTTCTGGAGCTGAAGTGGGTGTAGGGAAACATTTTTGATTGCGTGGAACCTAAGGTTACTGGTTGGCAAGGATCAGTCACGGGGAGTTGACTGAATTGTTTTCGAATTTTGCCAGGTAACACTTGGTTTTGTGGGCAGACATATGAATTCCCTACTTTTTGGAAGTTCTCACTGGCAAGGTCAAGAGGCTTAGTGTTTTGATTTGTGTTTGAGAGATCCAGTTCATTAGGATACACTTAGCCTATTTGGTCGCATTGAGGTGGCTGGGATCTATGCAAATACTCTTGACAAAGGAGAGTGGGACTTAATTTGTTGAGCGAAAAAAAAAACATTCTTTGGTAGTTTTATATCAGCGGTGAGAAGGTGTACACTTTTGATTACTTGGTTTTGAATCAAGTTAGTGGCAGAGCATAATAGTGTTCACTATGGCTACAGGGGAAAGTCGTTACCTCACCAGATCCCAGGTAAAAGGCGCTGGAATTGTGCCGGGACTAAGTATGTCTACGTCCCCTACTACAACGCAGGTGACAATTGGAACAACTACACAAGTCGTCTTTTCGTCAGGCGAGGTTCAGCCAGCCATCATTGCTTCCCCTTCAGTGTGTTTGCCATCTACTCCCCAGGGAATTAGGCCTTCTTACGGTGGTACGCCACCGCCTTCTGCCTTGAGACATCAACCTCCTATAGTACCCTCTCAGGGTGACTACTTACAGAGGTTTACACCTCCGCCTTATACTTCTGGATACCCAACCATGGATCCTTTCATGGTGATGAAACTTGAGAGAGAAGAAAGAAGGGAAGCAATGGAGAGAAGAGAGCGGGAAGAAAGGAGGGAAGAAAGGGAAGCCAAGGAAAGAAGGGAAAGGAAGAAAAAGAGGCCAAAAGGAGAAGAGAGAAGAAAATAGATGGAAAATAGAGATGGAAGAAAGACGGTTGGAAGGGAAGAGAGGAACAGGCGATGGCAGCAAGAGATGGAAGAAAAGCGACAAGAGCGAGAGAGAGGGCGGTTCAAGAAAAAGCAGAAAGAGATGCAAGAGATAAAAGGAACAGGAGTTCCAAGCAAAGATGGAAGAGGAAAGGAATCAACTTAGAACAGAAGTGCTAGAGCAGTTGGGTATTACTCCAGGGGAGGAAACCACTTCATCACCTGGTGTTCAAGAATTATCACAAAGTGCCGAGGGAACCAGGATTAACGTGGACCTGCACTTAGCCCCACCCATGCTACACATGCCTGTATACAGTGAGGGAGATTCCATTGATACCTTCCTTGAACACTTTGAATCAGTGGCAGATAGTTTCCACTTGAATAATGAACAGAAGGCATTATATCTTGTTGGAAACTTGACAGGAAAAGCCAAGGAAGCATTCATCAACATTCCACAAAGAACCAGTTACGAAGAGTTGAAGGCTGCTTTGCGCCGGAGGATGCACATGACTGCAGAATCATATAGGAGGCAGTTCCGCACCATGAAGAAAATGGCGGATGAAACTTTCCAACAGTTCGGAGACAGACTGTCAAGAGTGTTAGACTATTGGTTGGAAACTGCGAAGATGGATGTCAAAGATTGTTTTCCTGTTGGAACAACTCATGAACTCTGTTTCACCTGACTTACAGTGCAAGTTAGGAGAGGCCCAACCAGAGTCATTCAAGCAGGCCATCAGGATTGCGGAAGCTTTCGCAGATGCCCGGCGTTATTTTAGGCCAGCGTACCAGGGACAAGCGAGGAAACAGGCAAAGGAGACCAACACTGGACAAGCCTCTCAGCCTGAAAGTGGTGCTAAGTTCTCCAAAGGAAATGCGAAAGAACGACTTAGGAAGTGCTACTTGTGCGGTGACTCAACCACATCGTGAAGGACTGTCCTAAGCGACTCCCGTTGACAAGACATTTGCCCAAACTAAGGTGGCATTTGGAGAAAGTGAGATCACTACACCATCCTGCCCGACGTTTCCCTCTGTGGTGTGTGCGGCAAAGCCATTGAAGCCATTCGTGACACTGGAGCCACGACAATATTCGTCGACGAGAAGTTGGTACCCCCTGAGGCACCACGTGGAAGAGAATGTCAGGTATCGGGGATCGAATCTTCCTTCAAGGTGAACAGGTGTACTGTCCTGGTGGATATTTCCACACCATACTTTCAAGGAAAGGTATGGGCAGTGGCATTACAGCGGCCAGCGTACTCCCTTCTGATTGGGAACTCGGTATGTTTTGAGGATGGTCGCACCAGTGACATTTCAGTCGAGTTGCCACCGGAAGTATTTGTGGCTGCCACTACGCGTTCACAAACGCAAAGAGAAAAAGAAGCTTTGAACCTCTACTGAAACCATTGTCCCAGCATGATATGGTGACGTTGGATCCAGCTACCGTGCGAGGTCTTCAGGGTAAGGATCCTACGATCAACACCATTCGGAATATGGTAGGAAAACCTCCCAAGGACAAGAAGAATGGATCAGTGTCGTTTCATCGTGCGACAAGGATTGATCCACAGACAATTTGCATCGCGAGATGTGTCAGTAACCCAGTTGGTGGTGCCTAAAGCGTTACGAAACACAGTTCTACGCCTTGGACACGATACTCCTATGGCAGGACATCTAGGCACAAGACGTACACTGGAAAGAACCCAACACGACTTCTACTGGCCTGGAATATCTCAAGATGTCAGGAAGTATTGTCGAACTGGTGATGCGTGTCAAAGGACTACTCCCAAGGGGCGAATTACCAAGGTTCCTCTGGAATAGTTTCCCCTGATTGAAGACGTAAAGGTCGCTGAAGGACTGTCTGGGAACAGAGGGAAAACGTGCGAGCCCTTTGTAGAGAATACCAAGATGTTCTCTCTCAGATGTACCCTTAAGGTGCAACTTAGGTACCTGTTCTCTAGTGCTCACTCAAGAGGACCCAGTCAGGGTGCGACAGTATCCTTTGCCCCATTCTCAAACAGAAACCATCAAGACGGAAATACAGGATATGCTGCGCATGGGGGTGATTGAGCGTTGTAGTTCGCCTTACTCCTCACCCATTCTGTTGGTCAGGAAACCAGATGGAAAGATGAGGTTCTGTGTCGACTTTCGTCGACTGAATAAGGTGTTGAAATTCGACGCTGAACCTATTCCCGGACGTTGACAAGATCTTCACCCAACTGGCTAAGGCGCAGTATTTCACAAAGCTTGATTTAGCAAAGGGATATTGGCAAATACCGATGGAACCTGCCGACAGAAGCAAGACTGCCTTTACTACTCCTGAGGCCCATTTCAGGTTCAAAGTTATGCCCTTTGGGCTCAAGACTGCAGGAGCCGTCTTCAGCAGGATAATGAGACTCGTGCTTGAACCGTTGCAGATGATGAGAGATGTCCACAATTTTATTGATGACATATTATTGGCCACTGACAGCTGGGAGAGACACATGGAAGCACTCAGGATGCTTTTTGAGCGTCTGCGACAGGTACAGCTGGCGGCCCGTCCCACTAAGTGTCGGATAGGGGAGACTGAAATTGCCTTTTTAGGTCACGTCGTGGGACAAGGATTCATGTCTCCTGAAAGCGACAAAGTTCAAAGGATTGAAGAGGCCAAACCACCAAAGACCAAGAGGGAATTACGCTCGTTCCTTGGTCTCGTTGGCTACTACCGCAAATTCATTCCCCATTTCGCTGAAGTGGCAAAACCCCTGACAGACAAAACTGGAGCTCGAAAGCCAGAAACGCTGATGTGGGGAGATGCAGACGTAGCTGCATTCGAGAAACTCAAGGGAGCGATTCTCCAACAACCCGTCCTCCAGTTGGCGAACCCTGAGAAGCCATTTGTACTCAGAACAGACGCGTCCAGCACTGGGTTGGGGGCAGTACTCTTGCAGGATCAAGGGAAAGGATTGTTACCCATCGCCTTCGCAAGTAAGAAACTAGTGGGAGCGGAAAAGAATTACCACACTATTGAGCAGAGTGCCTTGCAGTGGTATGGGCCACACGCCGATTCTACCCTTACTTGTACGGGCGGGAGTTTGTTCTCCAGACGGATCACCATCCCCTTGCCTATCTGCATCGCATTCGGCCTGTCAGCCGACGCCTTATGGGATGGGCATTGAACTGCAGAGTCTTGCCTTCTCTTTTCAACATATCCCTGGACGCTGCAATGTGGAAGCTGACTACCTGAGTCGAATGTCTTAAGTCCAATGGAGTATGACCAGTGTTGTAAAAAAGGAAGTGACTGTGTATAACCCTTTTAAAAAAAGGTGTGTAGAGTTGTGCGATAAAAGTAGCAGCTTGTGTGCACCATTCAAGGATTTTTCTGATGTGTGAAGGTGGATAATTGGTTTTATTATGCACGGTCGTATATTTAGACCAGTTCCATTCGGGGCTGCATCAAGCTGTGCCTCATTGGCACAAGCTTTTTTGGTTGGGGGGTATTGTCACGGGCGGACCAGTGTTTGAACTTATACACTGAGTTTTAATGGGCTGTTCGTCACAGAGGTTGACAGCAGCTTGCACATAGTATGTGGAGTGCAGAGGAGAGGGGGGTAGCTCCTCTGTCACATTCAGTTGTGCACCGCCCGTGTGGATCATGCATCCCCTCAGTAAACCCTCACATAGGTGTAGTGTGAGAGGGAAGAGTTAGACCTGGATGAAGGGTGTGTGTGTGTGTGTGTGTGTGTGTGTGCTGTCATTTTAATAACTGTGCAGGGAGTGTCTTGCACGTGTTCTGTGCGTAAAGTGTGTTGTTAATGCTTAGCGTGGGTTGAATGTGAGTATGTGTTTTATGTAGGGTGGAGGGAGAACCTTCTTCGCTATGCCAGTGTTCGGCGCTCTCATTCTTTTTTTGCTTTTGCTTTTTTTCGGTAAGAGGCCACGTCGTCCTCCGTTGGTAGCCATATTTGTTTTTTTTCCACTTCGTCGTGGAGGAGAGTGCGGAACCGGGCCGGGAACCCTTCGCTGGGCGGAAGGCAGTCCGCTGAACTTGGGAAGGATCTCAATCCTTGGGCTACCAACAACATTCTTCCGAGTCGTCCCAGACTCTCACTTCCTTCTTCGTTGGAGGTGGCGCATCTACTGGTGGGCTTTGGGCTCTTCGCTGAGTGAAGCTTGCCAGTAGCTCTCTCTTTTGTCTTCACCCGCCGTTCTGGTAAATATATATATGTATAAATATGGTGTGTTGTATTCTCGTTGGGTTGGAGAGCTTGTACGCCAAAATGGGATTGGTATTTATTCGGTCAATACGTATTTAAGTGGCATTGAGGTCATTTATTTTAAGTTGGATGTTTAGTAATGGCTCTGTTTGGGGAGCTACTTGTAGACTTGACATATGTATCTAGTTCTGTCTTGAAGTCGGTCATATTTGGATAAATGTTGGAGTCGGGATATTCCGGAAGCGATACTTCAAGGATTGAAGCAAATTATTTATTTTATTTTATTTTTTTTTTTTTTTTTTTAAAACATCAAGTCGGGTCCGGAACGAACGAGTTGCCGCCGACTAACATTCAGTCGACTAGCGGAGATTTCCGATGTGGCGCTCCCGCCATAGGTCCCGCTCCCTGTCTTGTTTGTTTGTCTCTGTCATTTTTTTTTTTTTTTTTTAGTTTTTTTTTTATGCAAGTATGTTGTAAATAATATGGAAGAATGAATGAGTTTTATGAATTTCATCTGGCATTAATTCAAATGTAATGTGAACTTCCAAGAGTTTATTGTATTGTAATTGTAAATGTGAATGAGACGAAATTTAGAATTGTGGTAAAGGAAAACAATGAAATGAGAAAACAACAAGATTGAAGAATAGATGAAACCAAAAGAAACAAATTGTAAAAGTTTTGTTTTTCCTTTGAATTCTTTAAATTGTACGTACACGGTCCACACATGCCCTGCATTCACACACATAATCCACAAATATCATGATTATGCGGTGAGGGACTGACATCCGCCGCAGGGCGTTCCTTTTTCGTTTCTTGGGAGACAGGTCACAGTTGCTGACGTTGGGCGACCTGGAGGATGGTCCCAGAGTGGGGGATACCGGAGCCGAGCCTGAGGAGTGCTGGAGGAGTCCGGCGCAGAGGAATCTTCTAGACGCCAGTGAAGAGAACAGCCAGTCTTGCTCCAGAGATCCAGTCAGCGGGACAGTCGTCAACAACTCAGTTATGTGGCAAGTGTGTGTGGTGTATGGGCTGTGGATTTGTGTGCGTGCGCTAGTGTGATCTAATGTATATTGTTATGCCCTGTTTGTTGTATTAGTTTGTTTCTTTCTCCCCCTTCCTCTTCTATTTGTTGGGGGTAGCTTTAGTTGGTGATAGGTTGGGTGGCAGTGGGATCCGGGTGGTGGTGTTTTTTTTTTTAGGGCTCCCCTCTATCGGGTTATTTTGTCCCTTAGCGATAGTTAGCTCCTGATAGGATCTGCACTCTTCTTTGTTTGTTTTTTTTTTTTTTCTTTGTAGTTATTCTTTTTCCTGTCTTTCCTCCCTCTCCCTCTTCTTTGATAGGTGCCCCATTCCATAAATGGAATGTATGTGTGAGTGATTGGGATGCTTGATATGTTTGGGTAAATTTGTATATTTAAAATTTAATAAATATTGTTTGTTCCGTACTTCCTGGAGTGGTCTGGAGATAGTGAGTGGTTGGTGTTGTCTCTCTGTGCTCTTTGTCTGTGTCCCTGCCTCATTCCCCTGACAGGGTCTTTTACCCTTGACACTTAGTCACTCCCGTCCTGACTGTCTTGGTCACATCGTCCTGACTGTCTTGGTCATTCCGTCCTGTCTTAATTACCCCGTCCTGACTGTCTTGGTCACATTGTCCTGACTGTCTTGGTCATTCCGTCCTGTCTTAATTACCCCGTCCTGACTGTCTTGGTCACATTGTCCTGACTGTCTTGGTCATCCCGTCCTGTCTTAATTACTCCGTCCTGACTGTCTTGGTCACTCTGTCCTGTCTGTCTTGGTCACTCCGTCCTGACTGTCTTAGTCACTCCGTCCTGTCTGTCTTGGTCACTCCATCCTGTCTGTCTTGGTCACCCCGTCCTAACTGTCTTGGTCACTCCGTCCTGTCTGTCTTGGTCACTCCGTCCTGTCTGTCTTGGTCACTCCGTCCTGACTGTCCTTGGTCACCCCGTCCTAACTGTCTTGGTCACATCGTCCTGACTGTCTTGGTCACCCCGTCCTAACTGTCTTGGTCACATCGTCCTGTCTGTCTTGGTCACTCCGTCCTGACTGTCTTGGTGACTTCGTCCTGTCTTGGTTACTTCGTCCTGTCCGTCTTGGTCACTTCTTCCTCTCTTGGTCACTTCGTCCTGACTGTCTTGGTCACTTCGTCCTGTCTGTTTGGTCACTTCGTCCTGTCTGTCTTGGTCACTTCGTCCAGACTGTCTTGGTCACTCCGTCCTGACTGTCTTGGTCACTTCGTCCTGACTGTCTTGGTCACTTCGTCCTGTCTGTTTTGGTCACTTCGTCCTGTCTGTTTTGGTCACTTCGTCCAGACTGTCTTGGTCACTCCGCCCTGACTGTCTTGGTCACTTCGTCCCTGTCTGTCTTGGTCACTCCGTCCTGTCTGTCTGGGTCACTCCGCCCTGACTGTCTTGGTCACTTCGTCCTGTCTTGGTTAGTCCGTCCTGACTCTTGGTCACTTCGTCCTGTCTGTCTTTGGTCACTCCGTCCCTGTCTGTCTTGGTCACTTCGTCCAGACTTTCTTGGTCACTGCGTCCTGATTGTCTTGGTCACTTTGTCCTGTCTGTTTTGGTCACTTCGCCCTGTCCTGTCTTGGTCACTTCGTCCTGTCTGTCTTGGTCACTCCGTCCCTGTCTGTCTTGGTCACTTCGTCCTGTCGTGGTTATTCCTGTCGGTCACTTCGTCCCTGTCTGTTTTGGTCACTTCGTCCTGTCTGTCTTGGTTACTTCGTCCAGACTTTCTTAGTCACTGCGTCCTGACTGTCTCGGTCACTTTGTCCTGTCTTGGTCACTCCGTCCTGTGTTGGTCACTTTGTTCTGGATGAGCGTCGACGTGTCGACTGTTTTTGTTTGTTTGATTGATTATTTGTATTGTCGACTCTTCCGCAGTGTGTCAGGTACGCTAGAAATCCAGCCGCGTCCGAGATCGGGCTCACAGATCCTGCGCGATATCGTCATTCCATGCACAAAACCAAGATCATCGTATTGAACTTATCTTGTATCTTTATTTATTTATTTATTTATTTTGCTTTGTTTTGTTTTGGATTTTGTTTTTGTCACTGCTGTTGCTGTTGTTGCTGCTTTGCTGCTGCTGCTGCTGCTGCTGCTGCTGCTGCTGCTGCTGCTGCTGCTGCTGCTGCTGCTGCTGCTGTCTTGTTCTTTTTGCTGTTGTTCACCCTTCAAAAACGTTTCTCTGATCTGCCTCACAATTTATTAATCTATAAATGTATAAACCCGACAAACTGGCTTATGAATCAAATTATGACTATTTCTAGAGTGTATTTGGTGTGTGCGTGCTTGTTGTGTGTGTGTATATATATATATATATATATATATATATATATATATATATATATATGTATGTGTGTGTGTGTGTGTGTGTGTGTGTGTGTGTGTGTGTGTGTGTGAGTGTGTGGTGTGTGTGTGTGTGTGTGTGTGTGTGTGTGTGTGTGTGTGTGTGTGTGTGTGTGTGTGCCCGCGCGTGCATGCGTGCGTGCGTGTATGCGTGTGTGTGTATGTGTGCGTGTGTTCGTGAATGTGTCCTCGCGTGCGCGACTGTGTGTAAGCGTGTGTGCATGGGCGCGTGCGCGCG
>JADBJO010001382.1:7500-10000 GCA_016801955.1 Conus betulinus | reverse complement strand
TTTCTAAAATTAAATGTAGATTTCAAATTATATTTTAACATAGAGAAATTAAGTGATAATATAATGGTTCGCACACACTGTTTTTCATGTCTTTCTTCACTGCACTGCACCAACACATTTAGGTTTTATGTGGAGAATTTCTCTGAGAGACACTGATCTTCGCCGCAGGGCGGTTTTTGGTTTTTTTTTTTTTTTTTTTGGTTTGGTTTTGGCGCATTCCAGCGCCTTCTACCAAGGCAGGTCGCTGGGAGGCTGGCTTAGTTACCTTGGCGACTGGCAGCTGAGCCAGCAGCGGGGACCTGAACCAGCTACACAACTGTCGGACTCAGGCACCGGGGAGCAGTCCTCCAAGGCATCTACTACCTGAACCGGCGACGCAGCTGACGGACTCAGGCACCGGGGAGCAGTCCCCCAAGGCATCTACTGCGAGACGTGGGTCCTGGGTTCCCTTGACAGATGAGCTGAGTGACTTTAAGCTGTGGTGTAGAAGGCGTGGAAGCAGCTGTGTGCCAGCCAAGGCAGTTTGAATGGATGACTATTTTGAATGAATGGAGTATGGAAGGCATTAGTGTGAAAGGGATTGAATTGTGTTGTTGTCCTGTGAATTAATGTGTAGGTGTGTTCCTCGCTTTTTCTTCTTTTACTTGGAGGCACATAGCGATTAGTGGGATTTAGGGCAAACAATAGGCGGGTGACCCGGGTTCTGGGAAAGTGTATTGGGGGTTACTTTGTCCCCTTAAATAGATAGTTTCTGATAGGTATCTATCCTTCTTCTCTATTTCCCACCTTCTCAGAACTTGCTCCTCGTCTGTCCTCTTTTCTTCTTTAGTTTTCCCTCGTCCCATATCTGTGTGAATGAGAATATTTATGTCAGTGTTGTCGAAATAAATGTTGTTTTGAATATATCCCTGCGTTTCCTGGTGTCGGGAGTTTGCTTCCTTCACAAGCTTTCGTATCCTATAAGGTTTGGTATCTCCCTCTCACCTGAGCTTTGAATTTCTGAAAGAAATCTAAGATTCTACAGAGGAAAATTTAAAAAAAATGTCCGGTGTTTTGTGATTTTTTTTTTTTTATTTAATGACTTGTGAGATGACTTCAACGCGGTGACAGTCCTTTGTGGTCGGCTGGGCTATAAGCATCATTACCTTACCTCGGTCTTTCTGTCTGTCTGTCTGCCTCACTGTCTGTCTGTCTGTCTGTCTGTCTGTCTGTCTGTCTCTCTCTCTCTCTCTCTCTCTCTCTCTCTCTCTCTCTCTCTCTCTCTCTCTCTCTCTCAGAATAGCTGGCACTGTCGGTACCGTGCAGTTTTTTTCTGCCATAGAAGATTGATCTAGTTTAGATGTTGTTGAAAGCTGGCGGCTATGTTTCTGACTTATTAATCTCCTTCACCGCTTCAAATCTGTTAAGCGGTAGCCTTGGGAACAGCGTCAGAGCTCGTTCTAGTTTAGACGCCGGAGATTAAGATCAACCCTCAAATTTTCTACCATATTGAATGAAGACTTGTGTCTATGGTAATTGAAAAAGGATAATGGGAGGGGGAAGGGGAAGAGGGGAGCGGGAAAGGAGGGTGCGGAGATGCAGAGGGAATGGGGGGGGGGGGGGGGGGTACGGGAGAGGGAGGGGGAATAGAATAACGCGTTCTTTAAGTCAGTTTCAGTTGTTTCTTTTCTTCATTTTCTTCTCTTTTTTTTTTTTTTTTTCTTTTCTTTACTTCTTTTCTATATCGGGGCGGGGGTGGGGAGGGTCGGGAGACGCAGAACGAGAAGAGAAGAAGAAGGTGGTGGTTTCATAGCCCCGGGTAAACCCACATCCCTATCCCCAAGCTATCCCAACCCCTCTTCCTTCGGATCAATGCGTAAGGCGCTTAAAATCATGTCGTTGAGGGGAAGGGGACATGAGGGGAACAGGGCAGGCGAAAGTTCCCACAGAGGGCCAGACAAGTACCGTCTGGGTCACCAACCGCCGGGTGCACTGCTCCACCCCGTGGAATTAGGGACGGGAAAAGTCATAGGGTCGATTCCTTTATATGTGGGAATTTGGGTTCCCGCCAGCATCCTCTCTCTGAGTTGTGCAAAGGGTTCAGAGGGAACCATACAGTCGGGTTTTATTCTCTTCACTGATGAGTCTCTGAAAACTTTGCTCCAATCCCTGTCTTAACACTGTAGATGTGGGTATCTCTCGAGGCTGGTTGTCGTCAACATATGTTACGAATCGAAGCGTAGAATAAAGCACTGTTGTGTAGTTTCACAGCAGAATGGAGGTGCATTCCACGATCTCCTTTACCCTCATCCTTACTGGTCACATTGAAAATGCTCTCAACTTTTGTGGCTCTTCATGCTGTGCTGTCGTGGTTGGCAGAGAAGATCCAAAAGCAAACAAACAAACACAGAAACAGACAGATAGACTGACGGACAGACAAACAGGCAGAGTGATGGAGAGAGAGAGAGAGAGAGAGAGAGAGAGAGAGAGAGAGAGAGAGAGAGAGAGAGAGAGAGAGAGA
>JADBJO010001382.1:0-2500 GCA_016801955.1 Conus betulinus | reverse complement strand
TGGCAGCTTGAGAAATAATTAAATAATATTACAATTTCTGAATCTCGTAACGCGTTCGTGGAATTTCGACTTGGTATTAGTGATTTGAATGTCAATCAAAGATATACACTAAACTCCAAACACTGTCCATTCTGTCACCAAATCGAGGACAAAATACATTTTTGGATTGTTTGTCCACCCTATAAAGATTTAATAGATAATACATTTTGCCTCATACTAGAAATGTTAATCAAGTAGCATTCCTTCTTCTACTGCAAAATGTAAAGAGAATTGTAACTCGCTCTGTAGCTATGTTCATTTTAAAAACACTGAAACGAAGAGAAAAAACTGCAATCAATTTTTGTTATGCAAATATTTTCTTATACAATTTTCAGTAAGTGCACCGAGCGCGTGTATGTTCAACTTTTGTTTTTGACTTCATTGCAAATAGGTCGGTGGCCTTTGCAATTCAACTATTTGAGTTTAAGTTTGAGTTTCTCTCTCTCTCTCTCTCTCTCTCTCTCTCTCTCTCTCTCTCTCTCTCTCTCTCTCTCTCTCTCTCTCTTTCTCTCTTTTACAAAGACATTGCTCTAGGTTTTAGGACTGTAAGCTCCAGATAAGGTAGACGCTGGTCCGAGTCCTATCCAAAACATTTATTTGTAATATATGGTTTGGGGCCCAAGCCGAATCTGTCGAAGGATCAAATGATAAGACTGGATCCACACAGTCGAATGTTATATTTTCAATGGATGATTCTCTGAAGACGTCGCTCAGATCTGCGGCCCAGCAATGCAGGTATCTGTATGTCCTCATACAAACAAAAACTCACAAATTCTGTGCCTTTTCAGACCCACTTCTCTCGGTTAAAAAAAAAACAAAAGCAGCTTAGTTTCCGATCCCATTGCTCGTGTATGCACATAGTCAGATTGTGACAAGATCGTCAGTATCGGAAAGTCCATAGGAACAATCGTGGAACTGCTGTCTATCCTAAACTTAAGCATGTATCTGATATCAAGAATTCAGGCGAGAGAGAGAGAGAGAGAGAGAGAGAGAGAGAGAGAGAGAGAGAGAGAGAGATGGAAGAAGGGTGGGTATGGGGGTCTGGTGTGTTGGCGTGTATCTGCTTTCATGCAAGGAGACAGATTACATGACCTTCAGACATTTTTCTTAAAAAGTAATCGCCGACAGAAGATCCGGGAGAGATTTTCTGAAACGTCAGCTAGTCTTTTAACATTTTGATCAGTTTCTCACAGCGATATTATAAAAACAGCGAAATATTATTATTGCTCTCTCTCTCTCTCTCTCTCTCTCTCTCTCTCTCTCTCTCTCTCTCTCTCTGATTTGAGGAATGGCTTCACCTGTCTGGCTCCCAGCAAGATGGGATTCAAGCTGCTCCAGTAAGTTCTGCCTAAATCACTCGTAAACCGTTCAGAATGCCTGTTGAAGGTCTTCCAAGTACTTTGCAAGCCACACTCAATGCTTCAATGTTGTGCGGCAGGAAATGGCACTGTCCTCGTTTTAAGTTGAGGGCCGCAGTAAACAGTCGTCATTCTCCGGTTAACAGCAATTACCGACCAGCCCCCCTGCGACACGAACGGACAACCATAGTGCTGTATATCGACGGAAATGCCCGTCAGAAGAGAACAGGGACACAGACACAGAGCCGAGGCCCACAGAGCAAGACAAGAGAAAAACATAAGTGAACGTTCATCATCTTCTCTGTCAGGTTTATTTTTGCTAACGCCACAGAGCCTGTTTTATGCTGACACAGCCAAACTGCTAGCTGGTAGTGACATTTTTCTGTGTGATAACCACCCGCCTCCCACCGTATCCCAGCCTGCACGAGACACACGGCACTGTGACATCCAACAGGAAATCGACACGGGTCTTTGTGACAAACCGTCTGTGACAATGGCACACCATGAAGCCTCCGTGTTGGACACTGGGCCAGTCGAGCCTTGTGTCGGTCAAGACTGTGTTGAGTTTTGTGATGTGGTATGTGAACGTGACAAAACACTTTTAATTAATGAGACCATCGGGCAACGCAAAACTGAAGATGTCGAAGCGACTGAGAATGATTATGATTTTGAGCGCACAGATGATCCCGACATTTCTCCACTGAAGCAGTCACAAAGTGATCCTTTAGACAGTGTGACAATCAGTGATATATTAGCATACCTACATGAAATGAAAAGGAATATGAATATCCTTCACTGTTCTCACACAGACGACATTAATTAAAGTGGCGACACGAAAGTGACTTCCAACAACAGCACAGCTGTTTCAGACCAAAATCGTGATGACTGTGGATGAACATGTTGCCAAATGCATCGACAGCCATGTCAGTGTTACATACTTCCCTCCGTGTTGTGGTGGTTTCCTCATTGCGATGCTTGTTTCTGACACGTATTCTTTGAGTTTATTCTTTGCCAGTTATATTGTGAACACCCCCTCCCCCAATTTCCCATGAGAAAGGGCCTTGTAAGCTGATCTCAATAAACCATTCATTTATTCATTCTGA
>JADBJO010001381.1:425000-437594 GCA_016801955.1 Conus betulinus | reverse complement strand
TTGTTAAGCAAGTTACTGCTTTGTTCTGCCCGGCTATTAGCCAGGTGTTCCAATTCGTCAATGATGCTGCTGTATATAAAGAACATGTGAATTCATCGTCCCAGTAACATAAATGACATATTTATTCAAAGAGGAGTTTTATCATATGCAGTCTATGACTGTTTCTAAGGCCACCTTCAGTTTGTTTTTGGTAAACGGAATATCACAGTTTTATAAAAGATATCACCTTAGATAATCACCTAAGCTCTGCCGTGTGTTACCTACTCTATAATGAAGATTTGTATTCCTGTTGTAATCAAATAAAAGTCCATATCCCTAGACCATAATCTACCCTTGCTTTAACTTGTTGGCGGTATATGGTTGAGACATGTATGGGTTTGCAAGCCAAATAGTCCTCTGCTTGTTCCTTAAAAACGCCACTTAAAATACTTCACTTTTTGTCTTTTGTTTTCACACACTCTGTATGCCCAGTTCATGAAGATGCTTACTGATTTATCTGTGTTCGTTTAGTTATGTCTAGGTGTCATTTTGAATTATTTCTAGCCTGAATGCAATTCTCTTTGATAATATGTTTATTACACCTTTCCCTCACAACATTAAGTGGCATTTCTTTCGTGATCCTTTTGTAATCTCAAACTATATCGGCTCCAGTGTGACCTCTTCCAGTTCATAAACCAAAGCAGTGCCTCACGCATTCCTTGCAATCTGGTACGTCGTCTCACAATTCATGGAAGTGTTCGTGAATTTTCCCTTGCATTCCTTCTTGATTGTGTGATGTTGATTTTCTATTGTGTTTTGTTTGGCATCGTCTTTTTTCCAGGTCCGACTCATTGATTTTTTATTTGTTTTGTTACTGTTCATTGGTATCAATCGCCGATGATGTGTTCTTTGTCCTTTTTCATTACATTATGTCGGATCGTACGTATGTCGAATTATTTTGCCTTTGCCGTGAATGATTTGCATTTGTCGTGAATGATTTGTTTTAAAACTCCCTTCATCACTGATGCTTACTATGCCCCTCTCAGTACTGGGATCTTTTTTTTTTTTTCAGGGCTTACTTATCACTAGTTCTTTGTCTATTGTGAATGTGGTATGACGTGTTCTGTTTTTTACCGAAGGTTGTATTATTTGCCATTCTCTTGTATTTTGCAGTTTTGAGTGAGCTACATGTTGGAATTCATATCTCTTTGCCTTGCATGTTTGCATTGACATTATTTTTACGATTTTGTAGCTCATTCCATTATGAATGTACGCTGGCTACATGTGATTGAACTCGGATGGCATGCGATTGCACTTTATAGTTCTCTATCTCTCCATTTGGTCTAACCCCCCCCCCCCCCCCCCTCCCCATTCCTACGAGATAAAGCATTGCACATACATCAGCTAATAGCATACCTACTTTGTCACAATATCCGTTGTCTACGTCATATTGCCCAGCTGTGGGTACGTGATCACCGTTTCCGACCAAGGAGGTTGGAAATCATCTGTATACCTCCCGTGTTGAGCACCGGCAAGCATTACGCCAGACTTTCTGCAAAGTGATCACCCTCCCCAATGTGGGCAGTCTCCCCACAACGTGATTCCAGGCCATCATGCCTGATGTGGCAGCATTCGCCATCTGACCCTCACCGATGGACAGGCCGTCAATTGACTGTGAGGACGACGTGTGGTGACATCATAACACCATCTGACCCTCACCAATGGACACGCCGTCACTTCACTGTGAGGACGACGTGTGTGACTTCATAACGCCGCACGTTCTTCCATCCACGACTGACTTCGCACCACAATGTTCAATCGACATATCTGCTTACGACATATCTGCTTACAGAGTGACTATGAGCTAGGGATGCTCAAAATTTTAACCATTCCTCTCAACGCTGCACATAAGTTACGCTAAAATGGCGTGTGAACTGTTCTAGAAACTGTACCTAATCTGCAACAAATGTCGATCACACTGTGACTCAAGTGCTGTGCTGTGACACTTTCCCCATATGTGACATGACTCTTGCTTCGAAGTGACAAATGAAACGCAGTTACATATTACTGCTTATCCTCCCAGAGAAAATGACTCACTGGCGTGTGACAAATGGTGATGCTGGCTACAGCTATGTGCAATGCAGTGTCTATGCAGATTTCAAATAATTTTATGCATGACTAAAGGCGTCTAACATTCCCTAACCCCAAACATCCCGATCGTATGCCATTCCTGTACTGAAATATGAAGTCACAACCGTATTTTATAAATAGTCCAGCCCTTCCCTTCTCATCTCCAATTATTGCAAAAATGAGGACATTTTTTAAGGGAGGCGGGAGCAATTATCACAGAGTGATATACATAGGAGCTACACACACACACACACACACACACACACACACACACACACACAGAGAGACATTCTGAGCCTCTCCAGTGTCATCCCCTCCTCCCCGAGCAGTTACATCCGGTCATTCTACCTACCCAGGATGGACCGAGCCATTGATTGCCTTGATCTATAGCGTGACGCCTGAGAGACATTCTAAGCCCCTCCTCCCCCCCCCCCCCCCCCCCCCCCCCGAGCGGTACATCCGTTCATTACCTACCCGGATGCATTGACATGCTAGGTCCCCTCTCTCTGCTCCCCCCACCCCTCACATTGCTACGCCCCTCCCCCTTCACCCCATCCCTGAGCAGTGGGTCAGAATGAAAACCAGACCTCGATAATGTCCAGTGCCTGGCGTTCTCTGACTGTGTCAAAGACGTGCCACGCTACACAGTTATTCAATTCAATTCACACTCAGGCAAAAGCTATATAAACTAAAGATATCAACTTCCCAAAACTCCCCTCCCTGGCATCCTCTAGTGAGTCAAGGTGTTGCTGGGCCTCTCGGCCTTCGGGCCGGCCACAGTGATCATGGTGTTAAGGTATGTGAGTTCTGTGTTTTTGTGTATCTATTTTTATTAGTCTAGACAGAGAAGGTCTTAGTTGAAAGTCAGAGTTCCTGAGAATGTCTGTTATAACTTGTAGTCAAAATAAATACATGTGTAAATTCTAAGGCCCTGTTTATTGAAAGGATGTTATATTATATTCTGCCCCGTCCTATCTTCGGTTTGGTATGTTTTCTGAACATGAATCTACACTTGCTCACTTTCTGCCTCGAATCTCTGACTGAATGCTTCTCTCTCTCTCTCTCTCTCTCTCTCTCTCTCTCTCTCTCTCTCTCTCTCTCTCTCTCTCTCTCTCTCTCTCTCTCTCTCTCTCTCTAAACGGTACATAGGAATCTTAGTCCTTAGTCAGTTGCAGTGTCGATATATTAACATCCCACAATTACTTTAGTAGATCCCCAACATCCCCAAATCTTCTAGTTGTATAATAGTTTTCTACGACCCACACGCACAACATCCGTTCGTGCGATACATGTCTTGTTTTGCCAGTGTTCTTTGTGTGAGCAGCCGCTGATGCCTTTGTGTCGTTTCTGTGATGATCATGATGAATAGACGATGATTTTGATGATGGTGATGGTGATGATGATGATGGTGATGATGATGATGATGATGATGATGATGATGATGATCACAGTTGTTACTAGAAAAGCTACACCTAGAAGCAATTCGTATCATCATTGGTGGAGGAGTTAGGGAACAAGTCACCAGAAGTTATACGAAGAGTCCGGCTTTTGTTCATTACAAGAAAGACGGAAAAGACACAAGCTGATACAATTTCATAAAATGGTTAATGGCGTTTGTCCAAACTATTTAGCTGATCTGCTCTCCCTTCTCTAGTCTCGGACCAAAATCGTTACCATAGGCGTCGGCCACTAGAAAGAACAGTGCCACGATTTAGAACCGAATTATATAAAAAAAAAATCATTTTTACCTAGTACAGTCATTTTGTGGAACAACCTTCCAGACGACATTAAGTCAACAAACTCTATCAGCCAATTTAAAACGTTTTTCTGACTACGTCAGACACTACTGTTCCCTCCTACTACTACATTGGATCGAGGCAGGACCAAATAACCATTGTAGATTACGCTTAGGAATGAGTAACATTAATCACGACTTACACAATAGACATCTACTGGCTGATCCAAAATGTGCGTGTGGCCATCACACAGAAAACACAGAGCACTATCTGTTAGATTGTTCAAATTACATACAGATAAGAACAAATACAATATTCACTCTCAATCCTAACTGTATTGATACTCACACACTTCTTTTTGGTGACCAAACATTAACCAGGGAAGAAAACGAAAGAATTTTCATAACTGTGCACCGGTTTATCGCCCAAAGTAAACGTTTTTAATATCATAGCGAATTAGTTTTTCTTCCTCATCTTCCTCAGGTACTTGTTCTCCCCTGATCTTGTTCATCTCCTTATGCTTGTTTATCTTCTTGTTTTTCTCCTTCTTTTTCTCTTCTTCCCGTTGAGGTTGCTGCCAAGTAGGCTCTCGGACGGCTGTATAAGGCGGTTTAGTACTCCCTCAGTTGATGACTTTGCATTAGACCCACCGCGACACAGGGCTGGGCTCTTTAGTGTTTGGGGAGACGGACGCATCTCTCTCTCTCTCTCTCTCTCTCTCCCTCTCTCTCTCTCTCTCTCTCTCTCTCTCTCTCTCTCAAATTTGTGTAAGTTCGGCGCACTGGAGTCATGGTATTTGTTGTGTAGATTGTCTGTTTGCATCGCTGTTGGACTCTACTGATCTGTTTCTATCTTCTTTCCTGTCTTTTAATTTAAATTAAGATTTCTACAAATTTTCCCATTTTTGATATTCACAATTTTTCTTTCTGTCTTAAGTGTCAATGTTGTTTATGCAATCCGTCGATGTGTTTTTTGTTGTTAAATTTTTCAAACACTGAGCACATCATAAGCATTTGCTTGTTGTTGCTCCAGTTCAATAAAGTTGTTTATGTACACATCTGTTCATTAATCTTTTTGTGCTTTCTTCGTTTTGTTTTGTTCTTTGTGTTTAGTTGTAGCAGTAATAGTCGTGGTTGCTGATGTCTACTGCAATGATGATTGATGATGATGATGACGATGATCTCTCTCTCTCTCTCTCTCTCTCTCTCTCTCTCTCTCTCTCTCTCTCTCTCTCTCTCTCTCTCTCTCTCTCTCTCTCTCTCTCTCTCTCTCAAAGTTGCTGATCTTCTCCTGGTTTTTCTCCCACTACCACAAACTGAAATACATTAAAAACTGTTCTTACAGACGAGTGACGATCATCTCAGCTAAAGCTTCCACATCCATCTCCGAAGAATGACGGGAATGTTCATTGATAAGTTGGCTCATAAACTGCACTCCATCCCCGACCCCGACCCCACCCCCAACAATCCATTCCTCTACATCCCCCACACCCTTCTCCTCCACATGTTATTCACAATCGCACCCACCCACACCGCCCCCCACCGCCCGCCATCCCCTCACCTACCCTCTTCATGCTTCCCGTATCACTCGCCGCGGTTGCCTTGTGGAAGGCAGATAGCTGGGGATGGATGGATGGTGGGTTTGCTTCCAGAGTGTGCTGCACAGGAGGCTGATAGTGAGGTAGTTCAGAGCCGCGGGAATCCTGCGTGAAAGATGCACCGAGTAACATTCACGCATGTGGCAGAGGGATAACAGTTCACTGAGAGACTTGAACAAGACAGAAAGGAAGGAATAGAAACAGGTAGAGAGAAGGAAGGAAGATGACAGAAAGAAAAAAGGATGCATGACAAAATAATGTAAATGATAAAAGGAAAGAAGAGAGAAAACGAAAGCAAAAAAAAAGGGGATGGATAGTGAAGGACGGAATGTGGAAGAAAGGGACGAAGGTGTACGTGACCCACGTGTTGTCCATATCATAACTTACAGACACCAGGCGTCATGCTACAAACTAGCCATCAACCAGGCTGGACTGCATCACGTTACGTCAAACTGATTACATAAAGAAGAAAGAAAGAACGAAAGAAGAAAGGAAAGAAGGAAAGAAAGAAAGAAAGAAGAAAGAAAGAAGAAAGAAAGAAAGAAAGAAAGAAAGAAAGAAAGAAAAAAAAAAAAAAAAAGAAAAAAAAAAAAGAAAGAAAGAAGAAGAAGAAGAAGAAGGAGGAGGAGGAGGAGGAGGAAAGGAGGAGGAGGGGAAGGAGGAGGAGAATGGAAAATTGTTATAATGAGGTTGATGTTGAAGATGATGATGATGATGATGATGATGATGATGATGATCGATCATCATCATCATCATCATCATCATCATCATCATCATCATCATCATCATCATCATCATCATGTTGGAAATGTGTGATAGCGTAAGAGAGAGCGACAGAATGGAAAGGATGGGGATAAGGCATTGAGTGGAGTGGGGTAGATAAAGGAACAAGAGAGGGAAAGATGTAAAAGACTGAGAGACACGTGATGTAAAGACTGAGAGACACATGATGTAAAGACTGAGAGACACATGATGTAAAGACTGATAACTGATAGACACATGATGTAAAGACTGATAGACACGTGATGTAAAGACTGATAGACACGTGATGTAAAGACTAATAGACGCGTGATGTAAAGACTGATATCCGGTAGACACATGATGTAAAGATTGAACTGATAGACACATGGTGTAAAGACTGATAGACACATGCACATTTTGAGAAAAAGTTCCCAAATAATTTCTGTCGGCAAAACGTGGGGAGACCGACGAAAGGTAAGAGGGGGGATAGCAGGAGAGGGGGGATAGCAGGAGGGGTGATAGCAGGAGGGGTGACAGCAGGAGGGGGGATAGCAGGAGGGGGGATAGCAGGAGGGGTGATAGCAGGAGGGGGGATAGGCAGAGGGAGGGGTGATAGCAGGAGGGGGATAGCAGGAGGGGTATAGCAGGAGGGGTATAGCAGGAGGGGGTATAGCAGGAGGGGTGATAGCAGGAGGGGGGATAGCAGGAGGGGGGGATAGCAGGAGGGAGGATAGCAGGAGGGAGGATAGCAGGAGGGGTATAGCAGGAGGGGGGATAGCAGAGGGGGGGATAGCAGGAGGGGGGGGATAGCAGGAGGGGGATAGCGGGAGGGGGGATAGCAGGAGGGGGGATAGCAGGAGGGGGGGGATAGCAGGAGGGGTATAGCAGGAGGGGGATAGCAGGAGGGGGGATAACAGGAGGGGGGATAGCAGGAGGGGGGATAGCAGGAGGGGGGATAGCAGGAAGGGGATAGCAGGAGGGGGGGGTAGCAGGAGGGGGATAGCAGGAGGGGGGGATAGCAGGAGGGGGGATAGCAGGAGGGGGGATAGCGGGAGGGGGGATAGCAGGAGGGGGGATAGCGGGAGGGGGATAGCGGGAGGGGGATAGCGGGAGGGGGATAGCGGGAGGGGGATAGCAGGAGGGGGGATAGCAGGAGGGGGGAAGCGGGAGGGGGATAGCAGGAGGGTGATAGCAGGAGGGGTGATAGCAGGAGGGGTGATAGCAGGAGGGGGATAGCAGAGGGGGGATAGCGGGAGGGGGGATAGCAGGAGGGGGATAGCAGGAGGGGGGATAGCGGGAGGGGGATAGCAGGAGGGGGATAGCGGGAGGGGGGGATAGCGGGAGGGGGGATAGCAGGAGGGGGATAGCGGGAGGGGGATATAGCGGGGGGGGGGGATAGCAGGAGGGGGATAGCGGGAGGGGGGATAGCAGGAGGGGGGATAGCGGGAGGGGGATAGCGGGGGGGAGGGGGGGGGTTGCAGGTGGGGGATAGCAGGAGGCGGGATAGCAGGAGGGGGATTGCAGGAGGGGGATAGCAGGGGGATAGCAGGAGGGGGATAGCAGGAGGGGGATAGGAGGAGGGGGATAGCAGGAGGGGGACAGCAGGAGGGGATAGCAGGAGGGGATAACAGAAGGAGGACTAGCCAGAGGGGGATAGCAGGGGAGAATAGCTGGAAGGGGATAGCAGGAAGAGGGATAGCAGGAAGGGGGATAGGAGGGGGATAGCAGGAATGGGATAGCAGGAGGGGTTTGCAGGAAGGGGGATAGCAGGAGGGGGATAGCAGGGGGATAGCAGGAAGGGGTTAGCAGGAAGGGAGATTGCAGGATGGAGGATAGAAGGAAGGGGATAGCAAGAGGGGGATAGCAGAAGGAGGATACCAGGGGGATAGCAGGAGGGGGATAGCAGGAGGGTGGTAGCAGGGGGATAGCAGAAGGGGGGGTAGCAGGGGGATAGCAGGAGGGGGATAGCAGGAGGGGGATAGCAGGAGGGATATAGCAGGAGGGGGATAGCTGGAGGGGAGATACCAGGAGGGGGATAGCAGGATGGGGGATAGCAAGAGGGGGATAGCAAGAGAGGAATAGCAGGAAGGGGATAGCGGGAGGGGGATAGCAGGAAAGGGGAAAGCAGGAGGGGAAGGGAGGTAGCAGAAGGGGAGGGGTGATAGCAGCAGTGAGGGGGGTGCAGAGGAGAAGATGACGAACCTCTCTTTTAGAGCGTAAGGGGACCATCAAAGCCAGGAGAGAGAGAGAGAGAGAGAGAGAGAGAGAGAGAGAGGGGGGGGAGAACGGAGGGGGGGAGGGAAAGAGAGAGAATGACAATGACAATGAAAACAACCCTTACGCCAAAGGAGTGCATGAGCAATTTCCACTTAGTGTTGCCAACCTCTGCCAACATTAGATATGCGAGTCTAAAAGAATCGTACACACAGAAACAGTTGAAACAATACTAATAACCAGAAAATGAAGAAAAAGACCATTCATCAAACAATATTCTCATCACAATAAACCACTTATTGCATAATCATGATTTACAAACACAGCCTACATATCATTCTTTTTTTCTCTCTCTAAATGGAAAAGCTTCCACCACAAACTTACCAAATGAGTTTACAATGTCTACATTTTCAGAGGATAGAGAGAGAGAGAGAGAGGAGAGATAGAGAGAGAGAGAGAGAGAGAGAGAGAGAGAGAGAGAGAGAGAGAGAGAGAGAGAGAGAGAGAGAGAGGTTGTGCCAGAGAACACACAGAAAAAATAGTACGAAAATCCGGAAGTAGGACTGAAGCTTCCTTCCGGTTTTGGAACTGACGTAACCAGGATCTCTGTGTTATAGGCCACTTCCTTTGCAACCATCGCCACAGCTCGCTCATCACGTGGTCAACGAGGCTTGCTGATTAGCCAATCCGGAACTGGGTGTCGTTGACCTCACAGACAGCCATGAACTCTGAGCTCCTTCTCTCCATTCCCTGCCCGTGGTTACAGGTCACGTGATCCTCCTAAAGCTCATGTCCAGGACATGGCTGGTTATCCCAAACCTCCGACCTCCCACCCCACCTTCCTAAGGCCAGACTATCCCCGGGGTATTACACGTGGAGTCAGTTAGAATTATCGGCCTTCGGTCTGTGTAGTAAGCGGTTATGTAATGTCCGTAAGGGTTGCCGTAAGCTCTTGTCCCCATTAACGTACGAACTAAACTAAGCATCATAACGAAATTTATTTGTCTCTCCTTGAACACTCACAGTTACAGAATGTCACCATCAGTGATCTAAATTTCCTTACCTCATCAATGAAAAGCCTTAAAGAGCTGAGCCTGGTAAAAATGAATCTGACAAAGAAGCAAATTAAGATCTACATCTTAACCAGATGTAAACAACAGGTATAACCAAGAGATATGTATGTGGACATGGAAGCATCTAATTAGGGTACTAGTGAATGTTACCACACGGCGTGCACATTGATCCAGAGTTTTAAAAGCCGGTAGCTCTAAACTGAAAATTTAACAGTCGTGTGGACATAGGAACGAGCCGACACCGTCACTGGTAGAAGTCTGGCAAAACAAGACCCTCATATATCTGTCCAACAAATCAGACCCGTAATCTGTCATTTGGATGAAGACAACACGCCTTTGACCTGAGAAAAAAAAAAAACAGTTTGGATGCTCTATTTGTAGTTTGAGGATCAGGAAAAAAAAAAAAGCTTCCGACTGTTCGATGACTTTACTTTCCGTAGTTGGGCCAGATAATCCCATATGCGTTGTGATGTTACCACAGCTGATTGAACTTGAATGTTGTGATAGGATAACCTCCAATAAGAGTATGAGTCACGTGAGCGCTTTTGGTGATTGAAAGGGACCAGCTGCTCTGCAGCCAAATGTTCAGAATCATCAAAGATTATTTTGGTTTTCTATTTTCTTTCATGCCAGAGGAGTTTTAACTGTTCATGTCCTCCCTATGAAGTTTACGTGTGTTGTTCATGACTGAAGGAGAACCATTCTACACACAGTGCTAAAGTTCCCTGACTGAAGGAGAACATTCTACACACAGTGATAAAGTTCATGACTGAAGGAGAACCATTCTACACACAGTGATAAAGTTCATGACTGAAGGAGAACCATTCTACACACAGTGATAAAAGTTCATGACTGAAGGAGAACCATTCTACACACAGTGATAAAGTTCATGACTGATGGAGAACCATTCTACACACTGTGCTAAAGTTCATGACTGAAGGAGAACCATTCTACACACAGTGATAAAGTTCATGACTGAATAAGGACCGTTCTACATAAGGTGATGAAGTTCATGACTAAATGAGAACCCTTCTACACAAAGTGATAAAGTTGGTATTGTTCATGACTGAATGAGAACCATTCTACACAAAGTGATAAAGTTGGTATTGTTCATGACTGAAAGAGAGCCATTCTACACACAGTGATAAAGTTGGTATTGTTCATTACTGAATGAGAACCCTTCTACACAAAATGATAAAATTGCTATTGTTCATGACTGAATGAAAATAATTCTATACAAAGTGATAAAATTGGTATTGTGTCATGATTGAATGAGAACCATTCTACACACAGTGCTAAAGTCATGACTGAAGGAGAACCATTCTACACACAGTGCTAAAGTTCATGACTGAAGGAGAACCATTCTACACACAGTGCTAAAGTTCATGACTGAAGGAGAACCATTCTACACACAGTGCTAAAGATCATGACTGAAGGAGAACCATTCTACACAAAGTGATAAAGTTGGTACATGACCAGCGCCCAGCAGTTAGCAGCAGCAGAAACCCTGTTACTAAATGACAACGCCAGTCTC
Source organism: Conus betulinus (assembly GCA_016801955.1). Classification (NCBI taxonomy): domain Eukaryota; kingdom Metazoa; phylum Mollusca; class Gastropoda; order Neogastropoda; family Conidae; genus Conus; species Conus betulinus. Next base: position 426,590 of record JADBJO010001381.1, on the reverse strand, counting down.
CCACAATGTCAAGGTCACTGTCACTTACTTTGATGAGCAAGACGTCCAAATTCTCCCTAAACCACCCCACAGTCCTTCTTGGGTCCATGCGAGGTGTTCGGCACTGCGTTTTTGGATTCAAACTCACAGCACAGAAATGCTAACAAAGGTCACAAGAGCTGTTAGATGCAGTGCTTTCAAATCTGTCTCATGACCTGTTAGATGCAGGGCTTTCAGATTTGTCTCATGACCTGTTAGATGCAGGGCTTTCAGATCTGTCTCGTGACCTGTTAGATGCAGAGCTGTCAGAGCTTTGTCACATGACCTGTTAGATGCAGGGCTTTCAGATCTGTCTCATGACCTGTTAGATGCAGGGCTTTCAGAGCTTCACATGACCTGTCAGATGCAGGGCTTTCAGATCTGTCACATGACCTGTTAGATGCAGGGCTTTCAGAGCTCTGTCACATGACCTGTCAGATGCAGGGCTTTCTGACCTCTGTCATATGACCTGTTAGATGCAGGACTTTTAGAGCTCTGTCACATGACCTGTTAGATGCAGGGCTTTCAGATCTGTCACATGATCTGTTAGATGCAGGGCTTTCAGAACTCTGTCACATGACCTGTTAGATGCAGGGCTTTCAGATCTGTCACATGATCTGTTAGATGCAGGGCTTTCAGAGCTCTGTCTCATGACCTGTTAGATGCAGGGCTTTTAGAGCTCTGTCACATGACCTGTTAGATGCAGGGCTTTCAGAACTCTGTCACATGACCTGTTAGATGCAGGGCTTTCAGAGCTCTGTCACATGACCTGTTAGATGCAGGGCTTTCAGAGCTCTGTCACATGACCTGTTAGATGCAGGGCTTTCAGAGCCCTGTCTCTGTCACATGACCTGTTAGATGCAGGGCTTTCAGAGCCCTGTCTCTGTCACATGACCTGTTAGATGCAGGGCTTTTAGAGCTCTGTCACATGACCTGTTAGATGCAGGGCTTTCAGAGATCTGTCTGTCTCATGTCTCTGTTGGAGATATGAAACTTGATTCGAAAAAGTGTGATGATAGTTTCAGCTCCGACTGCTGGTTGAAGTACAGCACTACAAAGGACACTGTATAATCCCATATTGCTACAATAGTGTAATGGGATGTGATATTCTTACAATGGTGTGATGTAATGTGATATTGCTGCAACGGTGTAAATGTAATATGATATTGATTCAATGGTCTAATGTAATGTGGTATTGCTACAATAGTGTACTGTAATGTCATATTGCTACAATAGTGTACTGTAATGTCATATTGCTACAGTAGTGTACTGTAATGTCATATCGCTGCGGTAGTGTACTGTAATGTCATATTGTTACAGCAGTGTAATGTAATGTCATATTGCTACAGCAGTGTAATGTAATGTCATATTGCTACAGCAGTGTAAGGTAATGTCACATTGCTACGTTTGCAAAAATAGCAGGACCAGTTTTTGTTCACCTTGGAATAGTGGATGAGAGCACAGGCCAAAAAAACCTCTCTGTCTGTCTGTCTGTCTGTCTCTCTGTCTGTCTGTCTCTCTCTCTGTCTCTGTCTCTGTCTCTCTCTCTCTCTCTCTCTCTCTCTCTCTCTC
>JADBJO010001381.1:410000-417500 GCA_016801955.1 Conus betulinus | reverse complement strand
ACCGTTACCTGTAGACTGACCGTTACCTGTAGATTGACTGTTGCCTGTAGACTCTGGCTGATGACTATGCAATAGGGTGGACATGGGTGTGTGTGGTTGCGTTTTTGCGGGACAGCAATTAGCAAAGGACCCGTCGCACTCTGGTGGCGCAGATGATGAGACAGAAACAACAGCGGGAGAGAGAGAGAGAGAGAGAGAGAGAGAGAGAGAGAGAGAGAGAGAGAGAGAGAGAGAGAGAGAGAGAGAGAGAGAGAGGGGTTGAAGGGAGGTTATAAGAAATACTGCTTTTTTGTAATCAAGATAAAAAAAAAAAAGCTTTGCTTTTAATGAAAAGGCTTTGTTTTTTGTTTGTTTGTTTGTTTGTTTTTTTTTAACGAAAACTAGACGTAACGTTTTCGTTTTAAAACGTAAAGGGTGCGTGGAAAATGAAAAAGTTAACATTAGTCCGTCACAGACTCAAAAATGATAGTATAATCATACAGAAATTATAACGAAAATGATGATTGTAATCGTACTAAATAATGAACGTCTATTAGAATAATAGTTATTGTTACAACAATTAAAATGATCATTTTGTTGCTATTATGATACGATTGTACTACCACCATTCTTAGTATAAAAAGTAGTGGTAGTATTATTCTCTTTATTCTGTTATCGTGACTGTTATCATTATCATTGTAACCCGCATTGTCTCCCCTCCCAGCAGTTTCCTTTCCATGAGGAGAGAAGTGACTGTTCGCGCTTCGTCGTTTTCCTTATCCTGAATGCTGTTTGTCTTGCCTGAAGAAGACCAAAGAGGTCGAAACGCGTGGCATTTGTTTGGTAATTTGTTGGTTCTTCTTTCGTCTGGTGGTACATTAATTTTCGTTTTCGTGTTGTTTCAGTTTCTGCCTGCGATCACCTCACTTCAAAACTGGCCAATTTTCCTGCTACACATGCAGACCCAAAGCACACAGTACAAAGAAAGCAACATCCTGACATAATGGCGTTTCAAGCTTACACCTATACCCTGCACCAGACTCATGTACACGGCAACAACTAAAAAAAAAATGAGCAAACACAAATTAACATGTATTCAAGACTGGCATAGCCTGTAGATTTTGGACATCGTCAGATAGAACACAGAAAACAGCACAAGATTTCTTTCCAACGTGGGTTAAGTAGGCTACTCCTCCTCAGCTACAACTGGCTATAAGTCGAAACGTCTTGAAGAATGGCGGGCAGACATTTTTTGTGGAGATTTCACACTGTGCTTTGCTTTTTGTGGCTTAATGAGAGAGGATGTGCACTGATAATTCTGCCACTTTTCTTTTTATTATTTTTTTTTTTTTTCTTCTCTTTCTTTTTTTTTTTTTTTTTTTTTTTTTTTGATGAGGGGTAAATGCGAAACGCATTGATCCTCTCCTTCAAATACCTCTCTTTATCTGCAACCAATATTGACTTGTGTTATTTGAAACTTGTTCCAAACGATTACAACACGAAGGACAAATGAGCAATAAATGATTACACTCTTTGTTTGTTTTATTCTCTGGGGGTAAATCCAAGATGAATGGACCCCCAGTTCCCCCCGCCCCCCTTGTTTTTTCAAGAAAGAAGAAATAGAAAGAAGGAGAGAAAAAGACCATGCCCTTATCTGAAAGCGTATGAAATGAATAATGTGAAAAGTCTTCAAAAAGATCGCAATATCAGTGATGAATCTGAAACGCAGCGTTCTTCTTCTTCTTCTTCTTCTTCTTCTTCTTCTTCTTCTTCTTCTTCTTCTTCTTCTTCTTCTCCTCCTCCTCCTCCTCCTTCTCCTTCTTCTTCTTCTTCTTCTTCTTCTTCTTCTTCTTCCTCTTCTTCTTCTCTCTGTTCCTCTGTTTCTGTATATGTCTCACTGTCTACGTATTTGTCTCTCTGTCTCTGTCTCTGCCTGTCTCTCTCTCTCTCTCTCTCTCTCTCTCTCATTCTCTCTCTCTCTCTCTCTCTCTCTCTCTCTCTCTCTCTCTCTCTCTCTCTCACACACACACACACACACACACACACACACACACACACACACACACACACATACATAAATACTACTCTGTCTGTCTCTCTGTCTCTGTCTGTCTGTCTCTCTCTCTCTCTATCTTCTCTTCTCTCCCACACACTCTCCCTCTCACTCTCTCTCTCACACACACACACACACACACACACACACACACACACACACACACACACACACACACACACACGCCCGTGATAGTGCACTTAGGGTAAATAGTTCACACATGCGTAGAGCACAGAATGCATAAAAATGACACAGAGGTTAATGAAGGAAAGAACAAAAAAATGGAAATAATTTTTTTTAAAAACCGTTGCCACGGCACAAACAAATCTAATTAGATTCTGTGCGAGAGAGAGAGAGAGAGAGAGAGAGAGAGAGAGAGAGAGAGAGAGAGAGAGAGAGAGAGAGAGAGAGGACAGACAGACAGACAGACAGACAGACAGACAGAGAGAGAGAGAGAGAGAGAGAGAGAGAGAGAGAGAGAGAGAGAGAGAGAGAGAGAGAGAGAGCTGCACGAAGATTACACAACTGATAATGATGATCAACACAACCTACCCTCACTCCCAGAAAACCCTGTCAATTAATAATGCCAGACTTGTCTCCCTGCACCTGTTGAGCGGCCAGAAGGTCAGCCTGAACTCGTCTGGAGAGCAAGCAGCAGAAGACGTGCGGGGGGGTCAGGAAAGACAGGGATGGGGGAGGGGGGAAGAGGTGGTGGGGGGGAGTGGGCACAATCACGCCAGAGCCTAGGCCACATGCCTCGCACCGTTCTCACCTTCTGAATGACAAGCTCATTTGCGGCAAGCGGTGATAGAGGGTAAACGTTCCCTCCCTCGTGTTTCATCTGTGGGGGTCAGAATCTCCTATCCTTGACCTTTATCCTGATCAGTACGGTATGTCAGGTATCAACACAATGGATTCTTCAATCAGTACGGTATGTCAGGTATCAGCACAATGGATTCTTCAATCAGTACGGTATGTCAGGTATCAGCACAATGGATTCTTCAATCAGAAATGTATGTCAGGTATCAACATAATGAATTCTTCAATCAGTACGGTATGTCAGGTATCAACACAATGGATTCTTCAATCAGTACGGTATGTCAGGTATCAACACAATGGATTCTTCAATCAGTACGGTATGTCAGGTATCAACACAATGAATTCTTCAATCAGTACGGTATGTCAGGTATCAACACAATGAATTCTTCAATCAGAAATGTATGTCAGGTATCAACATAATGAATTCTTCCACCGGTGTGTAAAGGTTGATCGTAATACCGTCAGACCCGCCGTCGTAGTGCAGTAGTTACTTAATTTCAAGCTTGGAGATTGTGGGTTCAAATCTTATTGCAGGCATTTGTTTCTTTGATATTGTTGTTGTTGTTGTTGTTGTTGTTGTTGTTGTTGTTGTTGTTCCTCAGTTCGCTCTTTCCCGAATGAATAGACTGGTATTGGCACAGTATAGTTTCATAAACTTATATAAACCTCCCCTTGTTCCTACTGTAAAGAAATGCACAAGGGGTGATCGGGTTCGGGAGAAAGTTGGGCTAGGTTCATCCAAAAATGACAAATGAGTCAGCCCCAGTGAAGATTGTCTTTCTTTTAATTTGGTCCACAGCTTTTTTGTGCATAAAAGGGGCTGGTGACAATGCCAACAAAAAAAGGAAATAGAAGATAAAAAAAAAAAGAAAGGTGAAACTAAAAGTAAAACGATAAGAAGGGGAAAAAAGGGAAATGTAATGAAAAAGAAAAAAGGGCTCTAGCAACCGTGGCATTTCTGGTGCCATCAGAACACCATCACCACACTTCACAGAACAAGGTTTAGTCCTCTCTGTTTGAGATTTGGGGTCTGACTGAATAACTCAGTAAATTCCCAAGCCACGTCGCTTCCCGTTGGCGCCAGCTAGAGACGCCTTCCTATCAGATCCCTTACGCCTCATGAATATGTATCAGGGCCTTACATATTTAACAGCAGCATCTAACTACAAACTTCATAACACATATATGTCCCTCTAACCTAAGCATACAACATCTCAAACATTGAGTGATCCTAGGTCTCACAAGTTTGAAATTAAAAAAAAATAGTAATTAGGACTGTTTCCTTAAAAATTCCAGGATGACCAACAGCCTAAATAGTAAGCCCATCCCACACCTACTGGTCTCCCACTTACATAATGGGGCTGGCACCTCCATAAACTTTCCCCGGTCTTTTCCCCGGTCAATCCAAGAGTATTCCCCCTTTGGAATTTCCGGCTTGTCGCCGGTCAGTGCCCACAAAGGGATTCCTCCTTAGATCGCCACACAACTGGGCGAACTTATCGGGGGTCATCAGACTGCCTGCCTCGGTTGATTTAAACATCAACCATGGCACTCCTCAGTGAAAGGACACAAGAATCTCTGGTACACCGTAGGCGGTGTACACTTACAAATACGTTTTTGTTAAATATGGTCGAAGGTCCTGATCAACTCTGCAGGCGTCTGTATCTCTCGGGCCTGGTTGATGCTGGGATGCATTATATAAGGAAGCTTACAGTATCGTCCTCTCACGTCAAAGCTCAGACCCAGAATGGACCTTCATGCCTTTTTTTATTATCCTCACGGATCACAAAACAAGAACTCAGGTTAGGTGGCCCGTTGTCTCCTGCTGTCATGGTGACCTCACTGTTCAATTCCCTTTCCATGTCTCTGGCCATGGTGAATTTCATATGGAAATCGCCGGTACCGGCAACTTCGTGAAAAATGGTGTTGGACGGGCCGTGATAGCGTCCCTCGGAAGAGGAGCTTCATTCATGCCGGCTACACGACGAAGCCACTCTTTTCATCCGTAAGGGGCACAGTAGGTAGTCCCGTATGGGATGAAATTAGCGGCAGGTATTGAGGAACACCACAGTAGCGACACGGCAGTATTGCAGTGGGGGGTGGCTATGTTCTGGATAGTGTGATCGGAAAGTTGGGAGAGAGGGGGGTAGAAAGATCGGCGGGAGGGATTGTTATGCCTGTCAGGGGATAGTTACGTTGAAACAGCAAAAGAAACTCTCTCTCTCTCTCTCTCTCTCTCTCTCTCTCTCTCTCTCTCTCTCTCTCTCTCGGGGGGGGGGGGGGGGGGGACCACAGAGGGCCAGGAAAGATGGTGGGGAGGATAGAGGGAAGGAGGGAGGAGGGGAAAGGTGGAGAAAACGAAGATGGTTAGCAAGGGAAACTACGTCAAAAGGTCGATAAAAAAAAACATTGTAATAAACAAACGAGCCAGTCGTCAAAAAGGTCGGTATAAACAAACATCGTAATAAACAAACGAGCCATTTCATCATCAAATCTCCACCCCATGACCTGAGACGTAAACTGCCAGAGAGTAGCTAGCGACACGGGATGGGATCAGAGCACACTGAGACAACTGAAGTGTGTGTGACAAGGACAGGGGAGAGAGAAGGCCAGTAGATGGAGCGGCCAACCAAGGTCTGATCCCAGGGTAGAAGGCTCCCAACCAAGATTCGAGGGGTGAGGGCAAAGTGAAGGATCGCCAGAAAGATATCCCCGCTCGGGGGGATGAAGACACGAAATCTGAATTGACAAATGACTCAGGCAGCACTCCCTTGTAATTTGTCGTGCTCTCAGAACAGGTACGCAGTAAACAGTACTGAAAGGGATCGTTGACTGTAAAGGGTTTACAGACAATAGGGTTATCTGTCAAGTTGTTACATGCTACGGACGCGCGTCGTAGCCTCCTCTGTCGAGTCCAATGACCGTGCAGGTCTGTGTGTGTGTGTGTGTGTGTGTGGGTGTGTGTGTGTGTGTGTGTGTGTGTGTGTGTGTGGAGTGTTCGAGAGAGAGAAAGAGAGAGAGAGAGAGAGAGGGGGGGGAGAGAGGGGGGTAGGCAAAAACACAAAACAAATCGCTAATGTAAGCAAGCACACAAATTGAACGTAAATAACAGGCTGGCGTCCATTAACCGTTATCTTAATTCGTGCCAGCCGTGCGTCTTCCGGTAATCACTAATTAGTGTCTAATTATCACGCCTGTTCTTTAAACACCCAGCGTACTCTCTTTGGGAGTATTTTTTTCCGGGGATGAACGGACTGCACATGTTCGGAGGCTGGTCAGTGGTTATGCAGCAGCAGCATCCACTGGAAACCAAACGATCATGGGGTTTTGTTTCCGCCATTACGCCTGTACACAGTTATGTCACTCCGCACATCCACCCCGTGGTGTGTGTGTGTGTGTGTGTGTGTGTGTGTGTGTGTGTGTGTGTGTGTGTGTGTGTGTGTGTGTGTGTGTGTGTGTGTGTGTGTGTGTGTGTGTGTGTGTGTGTGTGTGTGTGTGTAAGGACAAAGAAGGAAATGTATTTGTAACGAAAATACGAGTACGAAAAAAAGGAGATAAATGAAAATAGATGGATAACTGATAAAAAAGGAAGAATAATAAAGAAGATACAGAGAATAAAGGAAAGTAGGGAGAAAATATGAAAAACTGCAAACAATAAATGAAGTAAGCATTGAGCAGTGAAGGGGTGTGTAAGCATTGAGCAGTGACGGTGTGTGTAAGCATTGAGCAGTGACGGGGTGTGTAAGCTTTAAGCAGTGACGGGGTGTGTAAGCATTGAGCAGTGACGGGGTGTGTGTAAGCATTGAGCAGTGACGGGGTGTGTAAGCATTGAGCAGTGACGGGGTGTGTAAGCTTTAAGCAGTGAAGGGGTGTGTAAGCATTGAGCAATGACGGGGTGTGTAAGCATTGAGCAGTGACGGGGGTGTGTCCGTGTCTTTTGCGAGTGGGCGCCATGCGGAGGGTAGGTCTGTGATTTCTGGATGTGGGATGCCAAGTGGTCAAAGGGCCCCAGTCTAGCAGTGAGGTGGGATTCCTGCATGGGGCACTACAAGTTTTGTACTCTGCAGTTGCTACAGCGTCAAGAACTGTGGCTTAGGGTTTTGTTTGGCTGTTTTTTTGTACATCCATTTCTTATAGAACAGGGAGTACTTTACAATGGGAATGAAGAAATGCCGTCTGTGTGTCTGTCTGTCTGTGTGTCTGTCTGTGTGTCTGCCCATGGTCAAAATGTGCTCCACTCGCTCCAGACAAAACTTCTGGGCCGGTCGTTCTGAAAATTTCTACGTACGTTCATTATGGGTCATGGATGATGCCCCAACGTTTTATTTTTACCAGAATAGCCGTTACTAACGGCTGTAACGGCCCAAAAGGGTTTTTCTTCGTTATGGGATATCTCAGAAAGTACTTGGCCGATTTATAAGCGGTTTGGATGACCTTGTGTCAGATCAGAGCCTCTTTCCATATGTAAGTGATGTAATGGAGAATGAAGATTTCTACGAAAAAGTGAAGATCCAAAAGGACAAGCACAGTCAGACCTGCTTGAAGCAAACACGGAAAAGAGAAAGAGTGCAGATTCAAAATCTCCAAATTTCCAATGTCACAAACACAGATTTTAAAACCTCTCAATGCATGCTTTGCATTTTGTTTGT
>JADBJO010001381.1:387500-397500 GCA_016801955.1 Conus betulinus | reverse complement strand
CACACCTGTTCTTCTCGAAGGGGCGGCTTCAAATGCTGGTTTGAATCCTGTGAAATATATGATGCTTCTGTCTGAACTTGTTTACCATCTCACACGTGGCTTCGATGGTCGGCTGGCTTGTGCTTGATTCGGATGATTCTCCGTTTCCTCCTCTCCCCCCCCCCCCCCCCCCCCCCCCCCCCTCCCTACGTGGTTCCTTTGTTGAGTAGTTTGGGGGTGGTGGATGGGAGTGAGGGATGGTGTGTGTGTGTGTGGGGGGGGGGGGGCTATTCATTGGACTCACACATAACATGATGAAGAGCATCCAGAACACCAGTTACTATAATGATCAGGATCCTCATTGTTATGAACATCATCTTCACCCATGCCTTCACCACGCTGCTGTCTGTAAAAAGAAGTGTGAAGGAGAGTGGAATATGGTTGTGTGAGGGAGAATACGCACGCGTTGTGTTTTTAACTCGTGAAGAAATGATCACACTTCATGATGTGTGTGTCTTGGTGACCTGACACCAAGCCTAGGGGCGAGAAGCAGTTGGCAGGCAGAGGAGCAGAGTCCGCACATGGTGCAGAGAGAAGGGAAGAAGCGCGAGGCACCGGGTAGTCCTAGCGGTGCTAAATGGCCGCTGCTCAGTTGGAGTTCATTGTGAACTGGCAGTGTGGTGCCAGCACTAACTCTGGCAGCTGACCAGGGGTGGAGACAGGTATTCGCAGTGCGAGCACGTCAATGCATGAAAGAACACACGCATGCACGCATGCACGCACACACCAGCACGCACGAACGTGCACATGCGCACGAACGCATGCGCGCACGCACACACACACACACACACACACACACACACACACACACACACACACACACACACATGCACACACACACACACACGCACGCACACACAGACACACACACACACACACACACACACACACACACACACACACACGCGCGCGCGCGCGCGCGCGCACTCACACACATACACAAAGCGCGGTCTCACACACACATATGCTCTCTCTGTCTCTCTCTGTCTGTCTCTCTGTCTCTCTCTCTCTCTCTCTCTCTCTCTCTCTCTCTCTCTCTCTCTCTCTCACACACACACACACACACACACACACCACACACACACACAGACGCGCGCGCGCACACACACGCGCGCACGCACACACGCACGCACACGCACGCACCCGCACACACACATACACGCATGCACGCACGCACCCATACACGCACGCACGCATGCACGCACATACACGTACACTAAGAGTGCTGCTCTAGATGTGATAAAGATTGGTGTTCATTTGTCTATTACAACCATGCTTCCACTACCCTCTCCTGTATGTACACCATCCCTGGTGGTAGGTGAAATAAATGCAAGAAAAACTGTGGGGTTTTTATATTTAGGAGATCCAAGAAGTAAACAGTTTACACCGTATGTATTCTGGATTATGATGAGACAGACAGACAGATAGACAGACAGAGACAAAGAGCGCAAGAAACAGACAGACACACAGACAGAGAGCAGACAGACAAGGAGACAGAGAGATTCAAAATGAGAATTCCAGCGACAAAAATCGTTCATTCCTGAGCGAACGAACGAACGACAGATTGTTTACTGAAGGAAAGGAATAAGCACAGTTACTTTTTTCTTTTCATCCAGCCCTCAAACGAGGGAAAGGTATCGTAATGTAGGAAAGAAAACTACGCGTAGAACTGCACATCAACTCATATACAACAACGAATACATAGCAATTTAGAACAATAATGAACACTGCATAGACCTCCACGTCAACTCATAAACAGCAATGAATACATAGCAATTTAGAATAATAATGAACACTGCATAGACCTCCACGTCAAGTCATAAACAGCAATGAACACATAGCAGTTTAGAATAATAATGCACACTGCATAGACCTCCACGTCAACTCATAAACAGCAATGAACACATAGCAATTTAGAATAATAATGAACACTGCATAGACCTCCACGTCAAGTCATAAACAGCAATGAAGACATAGCAATTTAGAATACTAGTGAACACTGCATAGACCTCCACGTCAACTCATAAACAGCAATGAACACATAGCAATTTAGAATAATAATGCACACTGCATAGACCTCCACGTCAACTCATAAACAGCAATGAACACATAGCAATTTAGAATAATAATGAACACTGCATAGACCTCCACGTCAACTCATAAACAGCAATGAACACATAGCAATTTAGAATACTAATGAACACTGCATAGACCTCCACGTCAACTCATAAACAGCAATGAACACATAGCAATTTAGAATAATAATGCATTATGTAACTGGAGGAAGAGAGTATAGGGGGAGCGAATGATGGAGAACAAGAGAGAGAGGGAGATAGTAGGGGGGGGGGGGGGGGGAGTGGAGACACAGAATAAAGAGACAGAGTGTCTGAGAGAGAGAGAGAGAGAGAGAGAGAGAGACAGACAGACAGACAGACAGACAGACAGACAGACAGACAGACAGACAGACAGACAGACAGACACACAGAGACAGACAAGACAGAGAGAGAGAGAGAGAGACAGACAGACAGACAGACAGACAGAGAGACAGACAGACAGACAGAGACGGAGACACAACACACATACAGAGAGAGAGAGAGAGAGAGAGAGAGAGAGAGAGAGAGAGAGAGAGAGAGAGAGATTATTTTACTCAGATCGGAGCCAGAGAGAGAGAGAGAGAGAGAGAGAGAGTCAACGAGTCAACGAGTTTATTGCTTTTAAGCAAGGAAGCCCATAAAGCGTTCCAATAATTCAAATAATGTACACAATTCAATGGTGACATTGACCTAGGCAGCACAAATTATTAAGTGAAACGTTATATATAGGCCCTATAATATATGCAAATATAAGCAAACTTAGATGGAAAGGAGAAGGTAGACAGAAAGAGAGAGAGAGAGAGAGAGAGAGAGAGAGAGAGAGAGAGAGAGAGAGAGAGAGAGAGAGAGAGAGAGAGAGACGACATACACTTGAAATGTCAAAACCCGCAACAAAACTTTTCCAAGACCAATCTGCCCATGTCTGCCCTAAGGCTCAATTTGATACCGGTATCCCCAAAATAATCACGAATAAACAAGGAAATTCATCATCACCATCCCCCAGAGAGAGAGAGAGAGAGAGAGAGAGAGAGAGAGAGAGAGAGAGAGAGAGAGAGAGAGAGAGAGAGAGAGAGAGAGAGAGAGAGAGAGAGATAGAGAGAGAGAGAGAGAGAGAGAGAGAGAGAGAGAGAGAGAGAGAGAGAGAGAGAGAGGCATATTAACAATTGACACATCACAAACGACAAAATGCAATGAAAGAAGTGTCATATCAAAGTCAAAGGAAGAAAGAGCTGAAGACACCAGAAATGCCCATCGCAGCAACGATGCCTTACACATCACACACACACACACACACACACACACACACACACACACACACACACACACACACACACACACACACACACACACAAACCCCCCACTCCCCACATCAAGACAAGATAAAGGAAGATCAGGAGATCAACATTGAAAGACAACACCGACTCACGGAATTTTGTTTTCTAATTCACTTAATAATAACGATTGATATCTTTTGCTGTACACGTAGAGATTGATATCAACGTCGATTTTTATTGATAATGGCATTCCACAAACAACTCTCTGAGCAAGTCAGACTAGTTTTAAAATGATCAATTCTAGGACGTGGTGGAACTATCCTAGATGAATGGTTATTACCCTTGTTGAAAACGTTTTAGTAAGGGAGTCTGGTGCTCTTCCCGATAATGATTTGAAACATTTAAACGGCTTTATCATATTCTAATTTCATTTTTAACGGCAAAATATCCAATACCTTATATCAGACGCTAACAGTGTCGATGACTTCAAAAGAATCAATTTTAAGGCTCATCTTTGTAGACTTATAAAAGTTTCACAATATCACCGCTTGCTAAATCCTAAACAGTTGAAACATAATTTATGTAAGAATGTATGGAAGCACAGAAGAAACATTTTTCGATTGTGCATATTCAAATTTTTTTTTAAACTTTAGAGAGTTGATAAATCTTTTTCAGAAATAATTTTACATACCCTTGTAGGATGATCCGAACATGACAAATTATTATTAATTACAACTCCAAGAACTTTATGGATATTAGTTTCTTCAACTATTTTGTCATTTAGATAAAGAGCAAATTAATTAAATGAATCATCAGGAAGATTTTGACGTTTTTGCCGGGTTGTTTTCAGCATGAATTTCGTTTTCTGTGGATGTGGACATCTTCAACTATTTTGTCATTTAGGTAAAGAACAAATTAATTAAATGAATCATCAGGAAGACTTTGACGTTTTTGCCGGGTTGTTTCAGCATGAATTTTGTTTGCTGTGGATGTGGACATCTTCAACTATTTTGTCATTTAGGTAAAAGAACAAATTAATTAAATGAATCATCAGGAAGACTTTTACGTTTTTGCCGGGTTGTTTTCAGCATGAATTTTGTTTGCTGTGGATGTGGACACATGTGATTCAGTTCAAACCAGTCAACTACCTGGTTAATATTCTCGGGCAGAGCTGTTGAGACATCGACGACATTGGTGCTATTGATGTGTAAAGTCAGCAAATAATTCGCATACTGCGGTAAGAACTAAAGGTAAGTCATTGATGTAAATTGAAAATAACAAGGATCCTAGGACAGAACTTTATGGAACACCGTATTCAACAGGTAACGGAGAAAGAATTTTTTCCACTAAGCGTTACTGACTGTTTCCTTATTGACAGGAAAGATGACATGAGTTGTTATGAGTTGATAGACAAACGATAGATCTTATGTTTTCAGGAGTCTGTGGTCAAGTACATCAAAGGCTTTAGTGAAATCAACAAAAAGAACACCAGTAATTTCGTTATATAGTCAGTCATTTGTCTATTAAGGATGTCAGTGCAGTATGGCATGCGTAGTTGGACTCTGAAAACTTGATTGGTCGGATTGGTCCAGAGAGAGAGAGAGAGAGAGAGAGAGAGAGAGAGAGAGAGAGAGAGAGAGAGAGAGAGATTCCCGATATATAAATTATTCATTCCCATTTATAAAAATGTATTCAGTGTACGTTTTAGACTTACGTGAGAGAACCATGCAAAATGTAGGCGAGGCAACAGAAATGTTGCTGTGGTTGATAAATCTTCTTGATTTGATTAAATTAAGCTTGATGTGCATACAAAACAATCGTTTTTAATGAAGGACATACATCTCTGGCTATGGCGAGGATAGAAAAATGAATTTATCCCTGATGTAGTCTGGGACTGATCTACGGTAGTAGAATATATAGAATATAGAATATTCTTCTTCGTCTTCTTCTTCTTCTTCTTCTTCTTCTTCTTCTTCTTCTTCTTCTTCTTCTTGTCCTTGTCTTCGTCCTCCTCCTCCTCTTCCTTCTCTGCCTTCTCCTCCTCCTCTTCTTCTTCATCATCATCATCATCATCATCATCATCATCATCATCATCATCATCATCATCATCATCATCTTCTTCTTCTTCTTCTTCTTCTTCTTCTTTCTTCTTCTTCTTCTTCTTCTTCATCATCCTTTGCTGATATAAATAGTTTGAGAGAGAGAGAGAGTGAGAGAGAGAGAGAGAGAGAGAGAGAGAGAGAGAGAGAGACAGACAGACAGACAAAGTTCAACACAAAGACATTTTCAAGAGAAAGAAAAATAATTATGCAGGCATGTCATTAATTCTACGACCAGCCGTACCATTCAGAACGCTGCCCTAGCCACCCACACTGAACGTCAGAGTTTTCGCTCAGTGTTGGCTCAGCCATTGCCACTGGAATACCTCGCTACCTTCATACGTTTTATCTCCCTTTGCTGTCTGGCTTTGCAATTAAGCAGACGGCAGTCTGGACCCTGAAGCTGTCTCGGCGGCTGTCTGTAATCATCTGGGTTATGGCTTTCCTTTTTCCGCTGCTGACACCTACTTCCTGTGCAGATACAACAGACCGGAAGAAGCTTTCCTTGAGAATTCTACTTTCCAATCATCTGGGATGGAGGGGGATTTCTGTCAATGGTGAGAATTTCTACATTCTGATCAACTGGGATGGAGGGGAATTTCAGTCGATGGTGAGAGTTCTACATTCTGATCATCTGGGATGGAGGGGAATTTCAGTCGATGGTGAGAATTCTACATTCTGATCATCTGGGATGAGGGGAATTTCAGTCAATGATGAGAATTCTACATTCTGATCATCTGGGATGGAGGGGAATTTCAGTCGATGGTGAGAGTTCTACATTCTGATCATCTGGGATGGAGGGGAATTTCAGTCGATGGTGAGAATTCTACATTCTGATCAACTGGGATGGAGGGGAATTTCAGTCGATGGTGAGAATTCTACATTCTGATCATCTGGGATGGAGGGGAATTTTTCAGTCAATGATGAGAATTCTACATTCTGATCATCTGGGATGGAGGGGAATTTCAGTCAATGGTGAGAATTCTTCTTTCTGATCATCTGGGATGGAGGGGAATTTCAGTCAATGGTGAGAATTCTACATTCTGATCATCTGAGATGGAGGAGAATTTCAGTCAATGGGAGAGAATTCTACATTCTGATCATCTGGGATGGAGGGGAATTTCAGTCAATGGTGAGAATTCTTCTTTCTGATCATCTGGGATGGAGGGGAATTTCAGTCAATGGTGAGAATTCTACATTCTGACCATCTGGAATGGAGATGAATTTCAGTCAATGGAACTGGGGTGTCTTTGCAATGGCAGACACTTTTTTTTGTTTTACTTTTATTCCTCTTTTTTTTTTTTCTAATCAAAAGTTATTGGATATTGGAAACTGGAATTTTTACCATTGTCGGACAGAATCTTTGTCTCTGTCTCTGTCTCTGTGTCGCTGTCTCACTCTCTGTTTGTCTATCTGTCTGTCTGTCTGTCTGTCTGTTTCTCTCTTTCTCTCTCTCTCTCTCTCTCCCTCTCTCTCTCCCTCTCTCTCTCTCTCTCTCTCTCTCTCTCTCTCTGTGTTGTGTGTGTTATGTGTGTGTGTGTGTGTGTGTGTGTGTGTGTGTGTGTGTGTGTGAGAGAGAGAGAGAGAGAGAGAGAGAGAGAGAGAGAGAGAGAGAGAGAGAAGAGAGAGAGAGAGAGAGACGAGTGAACGCAATGTTGCTTACGGCCCAGCCGACCGCAGAGGGCCACATCAGGGCTGTCTTAAACGTGAAATCAAATTACAAGTCCTTCATTCACACATCATTCTGAATACAAGGCACCACTCCCTAGCAGCCGGCTGAAAGAAGAGTCTGCTACTGCCCCTGAGACTGATTCTTTCATCCTTCTAAACACAAAGTCACCACTCTCTCTTTTTTCAACACCGTCAGCATGTATTTAGCTTAGCGGGGGTCTTTTCAGCTTTTCTTTCGTTTTATTTTGTTTTTGCAGTGAGAGGGAAAGCTTGGATAGTTGGAGTGGAGGATAATTGGGTAATGCATCCCTGTATCCTTTGAGAAGATCCTTGGTCCATGATTTGATTTCCTGTTTTCCCTTACACAGGACGATGTAGGTGGTCTGCATCCTGTATTCTGTTGCTATATGTGTAGTGGGGAGGGGGGGGGAGGGGGGGGGGGAAGTGAGTGTTTTTCGTTTGTTTTGTTTTTAGATGAGACAAGCAGTGGAACTCCTAACTGAGGTGCGGGGAACGAACGCTAACACAAATAAATAATATAATAATAATAATAATAATAACGCTGATACAAATGTGGTGACTTTGGGTCACACTGTGCAGTTTTCATACTTTGGCATGGATTGGTGTATTATAAGTGTTTCACAAAAGCAACAGCTATCGCGTTAGATTTGCATTTAGCATCAGGCAATGATATCAAATTATCCACAACGCGCCATACTGTGAGCTTATGTAAAGGATTCCAGGCAGGCAAAGAGAGAGAGAGGGGGGGGGGGGGAGAGAGAGAGAGAGAGAGAGAGAGAGAGAGAGAGAGAGAGAGAGAGAGAGAGAGAGAGAAAGAGAGAGAGAGATAGAGAGAGGAGGAAGAGGAGGAGGAAGACAGACAGACCGACCGACAGACAGACAGTGACAGACATGTCTTGTGTTTGGTCCACAGCCTGAAGTTTTATGTCATAAAGTGGACGTACCTATTTGCAATGTAAACATTTGCATCTAGGAATAGGATGTGTTTAGGAATGTGGAAAATGACCTGATACATTCCATAAGTACAATAGATTCACTGATATTGAGCTGATGTGCTCATGTTGTAAGAATAATTATATGATGAAAAAAAAACTTTCCTCCCTGTTCACGCCGAAACAATGAGTCAGCATTTTCCCCTGGTAGCAACATCAGTTATAATTAACATGGCGATTATGAATAATGGTGATGATGAAAATCTGAGGATTATTATTATTAATGTTATTATTATTATATTATTATTATTGTTGTTGTTGTTGTTGTTTGTTGTTGTTGTTATTATTATTATCATCATCATCATCATATCATCATCATCATCATCATCATCATCATCATTATATTATTATATTATCATATTGTTACTACCATCATCATCATCATCATCATCATCATCATCATCATCATCATCATCATCGTCATCATCATCGTCATCATCATTTTGATGTTTATTGTTATCATCATTACTGTTGTTGCTGTTGCTGCCACTGCTGCTGCTGCTGCTTTTGTACTTATTGTCCTTTTTGTTGTTGTCATCATTATCCTTATTATAACTATCATTTTATTTCATTATTCTCTTCGTTTTGTCATGATGTACTCTGAGGAGTCCATGGTGAAATGGTCTGAGCCTTTGCCAGCGAAGCACACGTTCGTGAGGTCTAACCATTGATGGGGTGGGATTTATTGGGCTTGAAACTCTCTGTGTCTGCAAAGCCAAAACACTTTCCTGCTTCAGTTCAGGGGAGACTATTTGATTAGCGGCAGAAGGAGAGAAATGGCTCCACCCACCCCACCTCCGTGCCTTCCCCTTCTCATTTTGAATATCTGATAGTGTACTGTCCCATTTCATGAACTCAGAGAGAGAGAGAGAGAGAGAGAGAGAGAGAGAGAGAGAGAGACAGAGAGGACAGACAGACAGACAGACAGACAGACAGAGAGAGAGAGAGAGAGAGAGAGAGAGAGAGAGAGAGAGAGAGAGAGAGAGTCTGTTACTGTATTATTTTTTCGTTTCTTTTTTCGTTTTTTTTTCTTGTGTGTGTGTGTGTGTGTGTGTGTGTGTATGTGTGTGTGTGTGTGTGTGTGTGTGTGTGTGTGTGTGTGTGTGTGTGTGTGTTGTGTTTTGTTTTGTTTGTTTGCTTTTTCAAACCGATGTAAAAGACGCTTTTCGGCATGGCCAAAGATTTCACCTTAAGTCTGGACACCTGGACGGTTTCACAACAACCATCTCACACCACATCCCAGAGTTTATGCTCGGGGCTTGCTTATCTAAACCAGTGTGTGTATGGTTGGCTAGCTACCTACGCCTCCCCCTTCTCTCCAGCTCCTTTACCTAACGGTCCATCTTTGAAGTCTGTGTGCTGTGGCAATTACGCACAGGTATCCCGGACCACCAAACATCACGTCTGCTGCTTGTCATCATCCTTGGTTTTTTTTTTTTCAGTCACATCCAGTGTTTCCTTGGCTGAGAGGAGATGGGAGGGATGTAGCTGAAGGGACACTCCCAGGCAGTTCATTGGTGACTGTATCAGAGTAGCGTGTTTTTGTATTGTTCTGCTCTTTCTCCTTCATCATAGTGATTGTACAAAAGGATACAGACTCGCTTTTTCATGGCACATGTCCGTTCTGATCCTTCAGCCTTCTCTCTCTCTCTCTCTCTCTCTCTCTCTCTCTCTCTCTCTCTCTCTCTCTGCATTCTCGAGTAGAAAGCAAAACACCAGACACATAAATCAGCCTCACCATACCATTGTGCAACTAGAAACGCAGAACGCCCCCCGAGCACTGACGAGCACGCATGAAGTGAAAGGGGACG
>JADBJO010001381.1:347500-350000 GCA_016801955.1 Conus betulinus | reverse complement strand
ATTGGTTTGCCACATAGTAACAAATACAGGCACATCGGTTTGACATATGATAACAAATATACTCACATTGGTTTGTATAATAACAAAATACATGTTAGCAGTCCTTTCAATAGACACATCGATATTGACTCCGTGACAAGTTTTGTGATGTAACTTGGAGTGCTCTAACTCACTTCCCAGTGGAATTAAACAGTAATCCCACGGTGGGGTGCCAACAAATGTATGATAAGCAGAGCTTCTGGATAGAGTGTCGAAGAAGGAATCTTCAGTCCTCTGCCCTGGGAGGGCCTCCACAGGACAGCCCATTGGTCAACAGACCGTTATGTCCAGCACGAACAAACCGCACGTGATGAGGCCAAAAGAAATAGTTGTGGTGAAGGTGGCATGGCAGAAACAGCTGGTATGTGGGCTTGAATTTCTTCCTAAACTTCAGTGATGGTAACATAATCATAGCTGACGCTCCATAATGCAAGCGCTCATTTTTATGTCCGTATATTTGTTCGTTGTCAAACACATGTAGTTTATCTTTACAGATGTCCACAAAACTGCCGTTGTTAAACACCTTTTTCTGATATTTTTTAGAGGAAGAGTGAGAAAAAATCTGGTCTTCTCTTCAGTACCTCAGCCACACAAAAAAAACATTCGACTGCACTGATGGCAAAAGATGCCATTTGTCGCCGATACAACAGAAGAAAGCTCCTGGAAATCACATGAAAATTACCTCCCTCTCGGAGGATTGCATATCTGATACGAAAAATCAGACAACGAATAGTTTGATCTCTATGACTCCTTCGAGCTTCTCTTTTTTTTTAAGTCAGTTTGGGGATCGGCAGGAAAAACAGGATCGTTCGAGTGACCGAAACCACAGCAATGCTGTCTGGCCTAAGAGTAAGATGGCATGGGAGATTTTAAAAAAAGAAAAAAAAAAAAAAAAAAAAAAAACAATCAGCAGTAAAATAAAGAAAAGAATACGGATGGGCAGCGATCTGATACTTCACGATCTGTTGGTCCGTCTGTCTCTCTATTCGTCCACGCATTGAGCCATCCACCCATCTATGCAGCCATCAATCTAACAATCTGTCTATTGTTCATTTATTCATCCGTTCATCCTCCATCCACAACCCATCCATCAAAACACAATCTGTTCGTCCGTCGTTTTTGTCCCCCATCAGACATCAGTCCATCTCTATCTGCCATTTCATTACAGTCCCCATCCATCTCCTATCTGCCATTTCATTACTGTCATTACTCCATCTACTATTTACAATTTCATTACTGTCATCACTTCTCCTATCTACCAGTTCATTACTGTCACCACTCCATCTCCTAAACCATTTCATTACTGTCATCAGTCCATCTCCTATCAACCATTTCATTACTGTCATCACTCCATCTCCTATCTACCATTTCATTACTGTCACCACACCATCTCCTATCTGCCCATTTCATTACTGTCACCACTCCATCTCCTATCTGCCATTTCATTACTGTCATCACTCCATCTCCTCTACCAGTTCATTACTGTCATCATTCCATCTCCTATCTACCAGTTCATTACTGTCATCACTCCATCTCCTATCTACCAGTTCATTACTGTCATCACTCCTCTCCTATCTACCAGTTCATTACTGTCATCACTCCATCTCCTATCTACCAGTTCATTACCGTCATCACTCCATCTCCTATCTACCAGTTCATTACCGTCATCACTCCATCTCCTATCTACAGTTCATTACTGTCATCACTCCATCACTCCATCTCCTATCTACCAGTTCATTACTGTCATCACTCCATCTCCTATCTACCAGTCATTACTCCTTACGTTGCGCTGGGCTTTCGTTAATAGTCCATGCCTGGTCTGCTTTATGCGGAGATTGTCGCTGATGGGCGGTGATTGATCCCTCAATCCAGTGATTGTCAATCTGCGGCCAGCGTTTCAAATCAAGCGAAGGAAGGGAGGGAAAAGCGTGCGTGATGGTTCAGGCCAGAAAATATCAACGGCAGATTGTGTTTGAAATGTGGCCGTCCATGCGGCAAATCACTTCTCCACCAAAAAGGTTTGACCAATATTAGGACAACAGATTACGAAAAAAACTTTAAAACTTTCTGCAGTCAGCAGATTTTGATTTCAATTTTACTGTTTTATCAATGCAGTTAGCTGGGGCACATAAGTACCATGAACATTTCAAGAGGTCACATTTTAGGCACAAAAATGCGAGTCATAAATCAGTGTAGGTGTATTGTATGGCGACAGTTGTGTGAAAGAAAGGTGATCCTTTGCAGATAGCGGGTCGGCAATTTCAGCCAGGACATTCCCCAGTAACTTCAGTATCACCAATACATTGAACACAAAAAAAGTCTGTAAAAGGGCATTGATGCGATTGCCTGTCATCAAAGCAAAGTGAATATCAACGTGTTACTCACCATCAACCGACACGGCATTACAGTCAGTGTGTTTGTGTGTGTGTGTGTGTGTGTGAGAAATTGCAAAGAAGAACAT